>JAOWBW010001358.1:0-91067 GCA_026119855.1 Campanula takesimana | reverse complement strand
GCGGACCTGAGCTTCTCACATTGAGGAGAACGTAGGCAACCTTAGGGTCCGGTCCAAAATATACACAACCCACCTCGTAGCCAATTTTCCTTCTCTTCTCTCTTCCCCCATATTTCTACTCCTGACTTCTTCACTCACAATTGATCAAAACATTTATTAATTTGAGGCTACTTGTTTACCAATTAACCATAACTCATTAACTAATCAACGAGGTCCATTCTCGACCAATCAAATGAGAATCTTGAATAAAACAATTTTCAAATGTCTCGACAAGTCTTCCGTTCTACAATCTAGGAAAGAGCTAAACACTTACTTTCTGTCAAAGCAGGGGCTTCCTCCCTTTTGTACATATATACCCTCAGTTGCTCAAAGAGTCAAAATGTGAGTACTATCTCTCTCTCTCTCTCTCTTACTCTCCCCAAAATGCCCCGCATGTTTTCAAACAATTCTTTTTTCCTTTTTTGAGTCGACTGAATGATTTCAAAAAAAAAAAAAAAAAAAAAAAAAAATTGACGCAAAAGAGATGCCCGCTAGATTGAAAACCCGCAAGGGCGGTCTAGGCAGAAAAAAGGGTGCGTCTTAAAAGAGGTAGGATACCCCGTTCTACGCAACTGGGGCTTCCCTAACAATAAAGGACCGACCATAAGGTTTCTCAAAGAATGCCGGGGCTTCATCAAGCACATACTTAGAAGAAGAGGACTCCTCATCATCAAGCTCGACGTAGGATTTCTCAAAGGAGGGAGGATACCCCGCTCTACGCAACTGGGGCTTCCCTAACAATAAAGGACCGACCATAAGGTTTCTCAAAGAATGCCGGGGCTTCATCAAGCACATACTTAGAAGAAGGGCATCCCTCATCATCAAGCTTGACGTAGAGTTTCTCAAAGGAGGGAGGGTACCCGCTCACCAAATTAGATAATCCCCAACGGAATGGGTCGACTATGTGGTTTCCCAGAGAATACCGAGGCGTCAACAAGGATACACTTAGAAGAAGGGCACCCCTCATCGTCAAACTCGGCACGCGACGACCTATTTGGATTGATTAGGATCATAATTAATTATAAGGCATCTGTATAAGATCATAACACTTTCATAAAGTTTTCTCCTCCCCGACACTTTGTTTATAAACCCGCACGCTCGGTCTCCACAAAATTGTAAAAACATCCTCGATCCATCTGAGACCCATCTTCGTGATTCTTGAGTTGACTCGGTCCTTCACCCTATTTCCTACACAATAGGATACCCTTAGGTCCCAACCTACCTGGTTCAAAACCTTAGGTCCCAAGCCTACCCGGTCAGTCTTGTCTAAGTTACACCATAAACTCTCTAGGTCCCGAGCCTACCCGATCAGTCTTACCTAGGTCCCAAACCTACCCGGTGAATCTTACCTACGTTACATCATAACCTCTTAGCTCGACCTTCCACAAGTTCGTAGCATGACCCCTCCGGCCTCAAACCGGTTCTACCCAAAACTTCAGACCTTAAACCAGTTAACCAAAGCCAAATCCTTAGGGTGACCCATAGGTTTCGAACCTACTGGTCCCGAGCCTACCCGATCTCCTAGATCTCAAACCTACCAACACATACTCATCCTTACCTTGTCTAAGCAATAGCTCTCTTATCCTCCTCGTTCCAACCTTTTAGGTCTACTCAGTCTAACCTGTTGAGCGATCCCTTAGATCCCAAGACCATTCAAGTCTACCAAACTTATCCTTGAAGTCCATGATATGTCTGGTCCATACCTTAGGCCTCAACCCCTAAACCTTTAGGTCACAAGACTTTCTACCCTCTAGGTCTCTCACCTTACATCTCCACCCTTGGAACTCTTTAATTCCCAAGCCTACTTGGTCCAATTAAAAGCGACGCATCTACGTCTCCCAACTCCCGTCATATCCAAGCCATGGCCCTACCGCTCTTAAACCTACCAAGTACCAACCTAGTGTCATTCCCTAGCTTCAAAAGACTTCCTAGTCTGACCTTCAACCCCTTAGGTCTCTAACCTACTTAATCCGAGCCGAGTCCAAACCTCGCCACCTACGAGGTCCACCCTTGAACTCCATGGATCTCAAACCTTTCTTCCCCACGAGTCCAAACCTCAAACATGCTCGAACGCATAGGATCTTCTGCATACCGTGACATGCCATAAAGATATCAAAACCCGTCCGGTCAAAAAATCGTGCGCTTAACACCTTTGGTCCCATACCAAACCCACCTTCGCAATCGCCGAACGAGCTTGGTCACGTACAATGACCTCTGAGAAAAACTTAGTACCTAAGCATACCCAATCCAACTTAGGTACATATTGTACTCAAGCAAAGTCTTGGACACTCAATCCCTTTATCTAAAGCGCCAACATGGTCATATATCCAAAACCATTTCCCACACCTATGGTTCGCACCTAGCCTAAACTTTCAAACACTCTAGGATCCAAGCCCGACATGCGTATTAGGTACTAGGATCATCCAATCCCAATCCGTTGCTCCTTGGCCGACCTCAAGCCTGCTTGGTCCTAATCCATAACGCAACTTCTCTAGGACAAAAGACTTACCCGCTTGAAAGCCTTATGTCCCAACGCTACCCTGCCTAGCCTTCGATCTCCTAGATCTCACGCCTACCATTCCATTAGGCCCCGGTCTCCTCAACACATGTCTGAGTCTTACCCTAGCTAAACCCTAGAACTTTAGCCTAGGTCTAATCTATCGAGCCTATCCAGCCACGAGGTATCAAGCTCATTTGCCCCAAACCGCAACACTCTTAGACCTCAAACTTGCTCGGTCTAAACCAAGACAAACCTTCAAATGCTTTTGGTCTCCAAACCCTAGCCTTAAACCTAGGTAAACACATGCTCTAAACCCTAGCCTCAAGCCTAGGTAGTCACATCATTCTCTCTGAACCCTAGCCTCAAGCCTAGGTAATTACATCCTTCCAAAACCCTAGCCCCGAGCCTAGGTAGTTATATCCTATCTAAACCCTATCCTTACGCCTAGGAAACCACAACATCCCCTTTAACCCTAGCCCAAATTCTAGGGAATTTCCAAAGCCCCGTATGCAACATCATTTCCAAATTCCCGAAACCCTAGTCTCGAAACCTAGGAAATTTACAATCTCAATTCTCCGTTTTATTGAACCCTAGTCCAAAACCTAGGATATAATGCCCTGTCCAAAACTCAATCAACCCTAGCCTCAAGCTTAGGTAGTCCCACTCTTTCCAAACCCTAGCCTCGAGCCTAGGTAGTCGCATTCGCTCTAAACCCTAGCCTCGAGCCTAGGTAGTCGCATTCGATCTAAACCCTAGCCTCAAGCCTAGGTAGTCGCACTCTTTCTAAAGCCCTAGTCTCAAGGCTAGGTAGAAATTATCCTCTTTAAACTCTATCATCAAGCCTAGGATTCAACATTCCCTTCAAACCCCAGTCCTATACCTAGGAAACTCCTTCACCTTAGTCTCAAAACGTGGGAAGTTTACAGTCCTTAGCCTTAAAACCTAGCCTAAAGCCTAGGTTACCACGAACCTTTCCAAGCCATAGTCACCAATCCCGGAAAATGGTGAACCCTAACATCAAGCTTAGTGGACCTTCCACAAAAGCAATCCCTCTTCCCAACGGTCCATGGTCTTAAGCCTAGGAAGTCGCAACCCTTTCAACTCCCAGCCTTGGGTCTAAAGCCAACGCCTTTGCAACCTCTGAACCTACCACAACTCCAAGCCCTAGCCTCGAAGCCTAGGATATTTCTAAACCCTAGTCCCAAACCTAGGAGAGTCATGGTCCTTAAACACCAGTTTCCAAACCCTTGTTTGAAACCCTAACATCTAGGAAGTTCCCAAACCTTAACCTCTCCAAACCCTAGCCCCAAACCTAGGAATCTGCATTATCTCCAAACCCTAGTCTCAAGCCTAGGAAGCACCATCCCCTTTTACCCTAGCCCAAGTTCTAGGGAATTTCTAAAGCCCTGTGTGCAACATCCTTTCCAAATTCTCGAAACCCTAGTCTCGAAACCTAGGAAATTCATAATATCAATCCCCCGCTAGTCTTATGCCTAGGATACAATAGCCTTTCCATATTCTCTCCAAACCCTAGCCCGTAAGCCTAGGAAACCCACATTGTATCCAAGACACAATCTCAAGTCTAAACAACCATAACATCTTTTGCATCCTTATCTCAAGGCTAAGAGGCTACCCATCCTCTTTCCTTAGAAGCCTTAGGTCCTACCCTAAGCAACCAAGCAAAATGTCCCTTACCTAATACCTTCATCTTAATGGTTCGTAGCCTCATATTATGTATTCCTCCTAATTTAGGGTAAGCGGATCCCAAACATTACACTTTCCGTGGTCGTCCTTTGCTCACCAAAGAGTCCTTTATCTTGGCGACTCCCCGAGAGTCCATCACCTTTGCGACTCCCCAAGAGTCCATCACTTCTGCGATTCCCTGAGAGTCTATCACCTTCATGACTCCTTGAGAGTTCATCCCGTTTGCGACTCCATAACAATCCATCATCTTTGCCTCCACATGCAAAATTTCAGTTTTACCACTGGTACATTTCCCTTTGTTCATTTTTAGGTGCCCTTAGCGCTATTTTGACTGATATTCGTTACCTTTGAATACGGAAAACCCCTTAAAACTTCCTAATATTTGCTTAGGATTCGTATGGTTGTAGAGACTTCGCGCCTCTATGACATACGCATCCTAGATCGATCGCGATGGGCAGAAGCCTCGGCGTTTCTGTTTGCGAGAGATCCAGCATCTATTATTTTAGCACTTCCTAATATTTTCTTAGGATTCGTATGGTTGTAGAGACTTCGGCGCCTCTATGACATACGCATCCTAGATCAATCGCGATGGGCAGAAGCCTCGGCGTTTCTGTTTGCGAGAGATCCAGCATCTATTATTTTAGCACTTCCTAATATTTGCTTAGGATTCGTATGGTTGTAGAGACTTCGGCGCCTCTATGACATACGCATCCCAGATTGATCACGATGGGCAGAAGCCTCGGCGTTTCTGTTTGCGAGAGATCCAGCATCTATTATTTTAGCACTTCCTAATATTTGCTTAGGATTCGTATGGTTGTAAAGACTTCGGCGCCTCTATGACATACGCATCCTAGATCGATCGCGATGGGCAGAAGCCTCGGCGTTTTTGTTTGCGAGAGATCCAGCATCTATTATTTTAGCACTTCCTAATATTTGCTTAGCATTCGTATGGTTGTAGAGACTTCGGCGCCTCTATGACATACGCATCCTAGATCGATCGCGATGGGCAGAAGCCTCGGCGTTTCTGTTTGCGAGCGATCCAGCATCTATTTTAGGATTCGTATGATTGTAGAGACTTCGGCGCCTCTATGACATACGCATCCTAGATCGATCGCGATGGGCAGAAGCCTCGGCGTTTCTGTTTGCGAGCGATCCAGCATCTATTTTAGGATTCGTATGATTGTAGAGACTTCGGCGCCTCTATGACATACGTATCCCTGATCAATCGTGATTAGTAGAAGCCTCGGCGTTTCTGTTTGCGAGAGATACAGCATTTATTATTAGGATTTGCATGATCGTAGAGACTTCGGCGCCTCTATGACATACGTATCCTTGATCGATCGTAGTTGGCAGAAGCCCCGGCGTTTTCTGTTCGCGAGAGATGCGACATCTATTAGTTTAGCGCCATCGGCAGGAACCCTGGCGATCTTGATTTTGTTTACCATTCCATCTTGGGATTATTTAGACAATGTAGTCTTTAATTTTCCCAAATTACTTCATTGCTTACGAATGTTCGTTCTTCATACAAGATAGTATCCGTAGGTTTATTATCCACAGTAGAAGTTCGATGTCTCGTCTTTCCCCAACAGCTCAGAACTACGACCGGCTTGATTCCTCGGAGGATACGTAGGAAACCTGAAAAGGTCCAGCCACCCGACCGACGCGGTCATCTCTCATCCCCAGCAGGTGCATTTCCCCAGCAGAAAACGTTGTTCCCCATCAGAGGACAGTCGTTCCCAATTTCCCATCCGATTTGAACTACGTTTGGCTTGATTCCCCCGTGGATACGTAGGTCGCCTGCCAAGGTTCATCCGTTCCCTTACCTTTCATCTGTTTCGAAACTCATGTTTTAGACGGATCCTTCTTTTATCGTCGACCCCACATTGCCTTGCAAGAAGCGTCGCCGAGGGGCTACTGTTAGTACCCGACCTGAAAATGAGTTTATTAGGGCTTTCCCAAAAATACAAGGACTTTATAGGAATTAGAACCTTGCAAAGACTTGTCCTGGATTCCCAAAATATCTCATTTATGACAAAATCCATCAAAATAGGCAACTTAGGGTTACCATAAAGCAACAGTGAAACCCTAGCTTGAAAATCAAGTCAGCCTGCAGACTTGGCCAGGCGGCCAACATTGTTACGCGTTGATCTTGGCCACGCGGCCAACATTTTCGCCGTCTTCAACAATGGCCAGGCGGCCAACCTTGCGCCGGATGATCTGGACCATCAGATCTTCCCCTCAGTTTACTATATAAACCAATCCCATGCTATTGGTTTAGGGGTCCGGTTTTGAGAGTTCTAAAGTCCGAATTTTGGAGTTCTTAAACACTATTTTGCTCTCTAATTAGCATTCAAACACTCAAGAAGATCCAAGGTTTATTTCTTGCCAACATAGGTAAGTTTTCTAACTTTTTCTTCATGTTCTTGCATTATTCTTAATGTAGATCTTTTATATTCATGTTCTTGCATGTTTATTCATAGTTTCTTCATATGCTTTGCATGTTTATTCATATGTTCATATATGTTCTTCGCATATTCATCATATTCTAGATTAAAACCTTATTTATGCCATATTTAGGGGGCGATCTTCATAATTACATGTTATTTCATAGCCGATGATGATCTAGGGTTCATCAACCCGAGGATGATCTAGGAACTACTTCTAAACCCTAAACTTTAGGTAATTCCCCCTCATTATGCATGATCCCGATTCTTCTGCCTATTCTAAATTCTCAGCGAACTACGCTGACCTGAGCTTCTCACATTGAGAGGAACGTAGGCAATCTTCGGATCCGGTCTCAAACACTAACACACTACTAACACATTCATCATGATAGAAAGACCGATCATTCGGGCAATAGGAGTGATAACGTCCAATATTCTTCTCTTGTTGTAATTTGACCCCCGAACCTATTAACATGCTTTTTCTTAATGTTTTGGCTATAATTAAAACGGCGTGGCGACTCTCATATTTTAATGTTACTATGAATATTCCCAATTTCAAACACACGTATTCACAGTTGGTAATTGACAAGAGGCTTCGCAAGGCCTTGCTTAACCAATTCCTCAAATACCTTGCTTATGGGCATTCCGAAATCCTCGTACCTTGTGAAACGGGGTCTGGCTTGGCATTTGGATTTTCTTTCATCATCGATTGAAGTGTGCTGGGGACAATAATCCCTGTCTCTCAATGCAAAGGGGTTCTCATTGAGTGTCTTTTCGAACTTAGCTTCCATTTGCTTTCTCTTCCCCAATGGATGGTTGAGAGGATTTTGCGGAGGCGCGGGGGCGTAGGCATACCCGTACCCTTGGTTACTCACAGGGGTATGTATCAGAGGCATGTAAGGAGCTTGTGGTCCAAAAGGTCTTGGATTGTAGGGATGATACGGGTCACCATGGAATCTTATCGGGAAATCCGGTGGAAATCGGTTAGTGATGCATGGTCGGGTATCCATATATGGTCTAAACAGTGACTGAGCCCCGGTGCCTTGGTTGATGGCATTAAACCGAGAAAGGGTATGGTATTGTGAGTATGATGCTTGAGGCATAACCGGTGTGAACGGCGGTTTGCGGGCCTTTTGAGTGGATCGTGCTTGGGGTTTTATAGGAAGTGTCTCATGGGAGATATTGGATTTGGGATGAGGCGGAGTGAGGAAAGTTTGAGTGAGAGGCTCGTTGTGGATGACGGCGTGTTGGGGCAAAGAAATGGAGGTCTCGGTATTTTTGTGAGATGGAGAGGGCATTCTTTGGTTACAATCCGGAGGTCGGGTAGCTTCCACCCTTTCATTGTGGTTGCTCACTTTGGTGAAGGGCCCATCAGTTGTGACATCTCTTTGTCTCATCGACTCATCGAACGGGTTTTGTGTTTCTTTATGGATCTTCGTGATGACTTTCTCCATAGCCCCGTAGGCTTCTAGAGCTTGGAGCAGCTCTCCTTTCGTCAGGCTATCCAGGTTGTCTGCAACGTCGTTTCCCAAACTACCATCCATTGAAGCGGTCTTTCCGAGGTACTGGGTTAGAGAAGTTGCGGTGACCGAGGAACTCTCTGATTCCACACGCACTAGGCGACGGCATGATTCTCTCTTCCACTTCATCTGAGCATACGGGGAAGAAAAAGAGGTAGTTTAGACTCGGGTAAAATTTGGATGAGTGCTTGGGCTAAAGATGCATGTGCTTCCCTTTCGGGATATTTGACCGGGCCGAAGTTGCCTACGTTCCCCTCACTACGAGGGAGGGGGTCCCACACGATGAGAGGCTCAGGTCATTGTAGTTCCAGTGGGTTTAGAATCTTAAGAGGGAAAGACGAACACGACGGACTTCTTGGAAGATAACGAGGATCCACCCAAGGACTTGACTGACTTCCTAGGGGACAACGCCTAGGGTCTTGATGGGAATCTTAGCGGGAAATCTCAATGGGGACCTAGGGGACAATGCCTAGGGTCTTGACGGGAATCCTAACGGGGACCTAGGGGACAACGCCTAGGGTCTTGACGGGAATCCTAACGGGGACCTAGGGGACAACGCCTAGGGTCTTGACGGGAATCTTAACGGGGACCTAGGGGACAACGCCTAGGGTCTTGACGGGAATCTTAACGGGGACCTAAGGGACAACGCCTAGGGTCTTGACGGGAATCTTAACGGGGACCTAGGGGACAACGCCTAGGGTCTTGACGGGAATCTTAACGGGGACCTAGGGGACAACGCCTAGGGTCTTAACGGGAATCTTAACGGGGACCTATCTAAAGATTGACGGGGGTTACCTGAGGTCTTAGAGGACAACATGGATCCGTCCAAAGACTTAATGGGATGACGCTTATTAGCGAGAGAATGCAATGTGTCAAAGACAAGAAGCAAAGACGGAGCGAATTCATGCAACGCGCAATTAATTAGCTGTTCAGGTTTACTTAAAATGCATTTTTGTTCCTAAATGGTTGGAAAAGATTTCTCTTCTTTTTCGCAACTATTCTAAATACTGGATCAGTGGAGGCCATCACTACGCCTATAGACTCCTCGTTTTTCACCTGTATTGCACGCTCCCAAGGATGGACTGTCTCGGGCAAAGGTCTTATAGGGCACGTGGCTTCCACCGACCGAAAGAACGTTTCCTGGGGGCCTAGTGCGTCGTAAGGTTCCAAATGCGTGGGCCATTATTGTCATGATTAAGGCCTGGTCAAGATCGAGATTTATCCTAAGGCTTCATCGACATTTGCAACATGACCCCATTTTGAATGAGGCCTCTCGATCCTCAACCATGGGCTTAAGGATGACTCAAATGGATCGAACATTAGGGCTTAAAGACACGGTGTCACCCTATCCTTAACACATAAACTCCGTTAATTGTGGTTGTCATTAACACTCGAGTTAAAGGCGGGTTAGGCTACGCTTGCATTACATCAAGGAGTCGTAACCCGGGCATTAACTTGGCCACAATTGACTTTGGACACGTGCTTAAAGACAATGGCAACGTGAACTAGACCAAAAACCAACCAAAGTCACGATATTTGTGTGTCACGGACATGTGTGGTTGACTCGGCTCGGAAGGGGAGGTGGAATGGACCCGTGCGCGCTCGAAGGGAACAAGAGCGCCAATCGAGCTGCATCTGGTATCCATCCCGGGTTTAAAGGGTGTTTAGAACGTGCAAGGTCGAGTGCGCGTTGTGTGAAGTCATTCTATATTCCCTTTTGAGTCAAAAATAGAAATTTTCAATCCGTTTTTCAATATTATGAACAATACATGAGCAAGATATGAACAAATATGGACAAGCATAGAATAAGCAATTTATACAAGCAATCAATCAAAGAATATGAACAAGTGAGGACCAAAACTTGTACATGTACCAAGTTGTGCACAACCAAAAAATTTTTGAATCAAACATTTTGCCAAAAGAACAATCTTTACATTGAAACCATTTTTACAAAGCAAGTTGTGCACAACGCGAAGAGTCAAGAAATTTTTACAAAAAGGGGTTATGCACAATGAGATTTTGGAAATCATCTTTATGGACAAACGATCATGCATAACCAAGTTTTAAAAACCAAGTTTTGGCCAAAAGAATAAAGGTAATGTGCACAAGTAAGGCTGTAAATTTGGAACCTGGACAAGCAGAAGCAGAAGGAAATTCAGAATGTTGCTGCCCTGCACAAAATTGTTAATCTGCAACATTCTGGCCCTTTACCAAAGTAGCCATACGGCTAGACCAAGAGGGTTGAGATTTTTCAGTTTTTCCAACTTCTGATCACCAAGCCCCAGTTTATGTCATTTCCAGGACAGATCCACCCAAAAAAGTTCAAACAGAAACATGAAACACACAAAAGCATGCACAAGGTCAACTAACGGGGGCGGGACTTTGACCCACGCAAGAATGCCCCCGGATCTTCTAGAAAGAAGTCCGGAAACAAACTTATCCCCAGCGAAGTCTCCACTGTAAGGATCCCGTCCCTCGACGGCGAAAACAAGCGGGTTTCGCACGAGGAAGAAATGCCAAACACGGGTAACTTTCCTAACGAAAAAGAAACGGAGTCGCCACATTTGTTAATTTTAAACCCAACAAATGAAAATGGTTTGAGAAGGTGAGTTCGGAGGTTAGGTTACACTTCAGGAAGAACATATTTGCTGTTCACCTAAAATGCCTCGGAAAGAACCGAGTCTCCCTTGTTAGTTTGAAAATGTGCATGTGTGTGTGTGTGTATTTAACGAAAAAGTTTATGTTATTGGTTTTATTTGGAAAAACTTAACTGAAAGGGTTTGTTTATCAAGAAAATGGGGATCAGAGGGAAAAACGGACATTTTTCCCCCCATTCCCAACATAGCCGTACGGATGTACAGGCCGTTTCCTGGGATTTTACAGTTCAGTCAAGAACAATCCAGTTTCAGAGCAGAAACAGAACATTTTGTTGAAACTGGACAGAACTGTTTTGATTCCAGTTTGTTTAAAAACACTTTATAAATTTAAATACAACATTCCTATGCTAAATGATCATCACTTAGTCCCCAAAACAAGTATTTGGGTGTGATCATAAGCAATCATGGGAGAAAATTGAGAAAAGTTGATGAATTTGGGCCAAAATTGACCATTTGGTGATTAAAGATTGAAACTTTATCCCCAAGATGGCATTTTTATGACTTATTAACCTTCAAAGAGTCAAATCAACACATAAAGATTGAATCTTTATGGCCCCAAAGGGGACTTTTGAGCTAGATCAATGTTGGATGATAAAGATGGAGGCTTTATCATCCAAATGATCATTATTGCCAACGAAAGCATCATTCCAACTAGACAAGAATGTAAATAACAATCAACAAGCCATGATCATCTAGGTTTGAACCTCTTCCACACAAGGCATGGAGGGTACCTTGGATCACCTCATGGCTTGGACAAGAGAAATATATATAATAATATATGTATATTTGCTTGAATGGACAAGTCTTGCATAAATGTAAAGTGCTTGAATGGACAAGTCTTGCAAGTAATGTAAAAGTGATTGAATGGACAAGTCTTGCAAATAATATAAAGATAACATTACTTAAACACAGATTAAAGATAAAATAGAGTTATAGATGAAGAGAAGGGAGGGGGAGAAGGTGGCTTTACCTATTTTGGTTTAGCCAATCTTCCTTTCTCTCTTTCACTCTTTGTTTCACTCTTCTCTCACACTTCTGTAGTGATTTTGAAAAAGTAATCCTTCTTATATTGTTTCTCCCCCCTAAAATGATCAGCATGGGGTTCAATTTATAGAGGCTGAGGGTGCCCAAAGTAGCCGTACGGCTAGGGACCTCATGTGCCCAAACCATCCGTACGACTTGACTTGGCGAGCTTCTGGATTTTTCCAAGTTTAATTCCAGTTTAGTCCTGGAATATCAGGTTTATCCTAGTGAGGTCCTGGCCCATTGGTTTATCCCTAAATGGTACCAAGAATTCCTCTAGAGTAGGTCGATTTTTTATTGGGGTACTTACAATCGTACGAGACATCCCCCTTGATAGACGGGTTTCAGTCAGTTTCCTTGTTTATTCCAACCCCGTTTCTTGGCAAACACTCATGCAATCCAGGAAAAATCTCATGAGCGATCCTAGAGTCCAAAAATACCTCCTTGGAAATCAAGTCTTTGATTCCCATCCAAACTTACCTCCTTGACTTGATCCCTAGGTCAAGATATCCTATAAATATAGAGGTTCATGAACCGAAAAACCTCTAGAGTGGTTATTCACCCAAAAACCAAGCAAAATCTAATCAAAAGGTCCACATAATCAGCCTCTCTCCATCACCCACGAAATTCATAGCTCCATAACACCATTCAAGTTAAGCTTTTTGAATTATCAAGGCCTTTAGTCAAGGCCATCCATAGGATACTCGAACAACGCTTAGGTAAAATCCTTTGTTTTCTATCTTCTCATCTCCTTCATTGCTTTGAAGTAGTGTGATTCCATTAAAGGATCAGCCTAGAGCCTCTCCAATTCATGGAGATGGTCTCGAAGCACATGATCCAACATCCCAAATAAATAAGAAATTATTTATTTGGTTCCTTTTGTACATGAATGCATAATTTTTATGATGATGATGATGATTTCGTAAGAAAGACCGATCCTAGATCGGGTGGATTGGGTGCTCCTTGACCTTCCCAATCTATAACTTAACCCCCGAACTCAAGAATCTTACAGTCCATGTTCCGTTAAACATGGCGGCGACTCACAACAATCGAGCAACAATCAAGTCCTTACAAACAACCGAACCGGAGAAACCGATCGGGAAGGGCACACGCTCACAGTGGCGACTCTGCTGATCAAAAGAGGGTTAGACTTGTGTTGAAATCATCGTCATTATTCTTGAAATTCTGCACTTTCTGTACTGTAATCTGATCCCAGACTGAGATGCCTCGTATGAGGGATCGCTGTCTCATACGAGAGATCTCAGCTTCTGTCCGGCAGACTTTCTCCTGGTTTGAAAAAGGAACTCCGTTCAGTTCAAACACGTATACAGGATTTCATATCTGCTCCCCCCTCTGTTTCTGAGTCTTAGGACCTTCCTAACGATGAAGAAACTCCCCGTATATCATAAAGATAACCTTGGTTTTGCAGGAGTACTTGAAAAGCTTGAAATATTTCTTTCTTTACTTTTGTTGCGCTTTATGTGTGAACTACGACGGCCTGAGTTCCTCCATAAGAGGGAAACGTAGGCAGCCACTTGGCCCGGCCATTTCATGTTTTTGTTTTATTACAAAAAAAAAAAAAACTTTCTATTTTCTCTTTGACACCTAGAACTTGACTCTCACACACGTGCACGCATGTAGAATGATTGCACTACATACCCTTTAACCCGGGTCCTAATCGGAGGATGGATGTCGGTCAGCACACCCACTCTATGAGTGGCACTCGCCGGTCTCTCTAAAGATGGTGTACCCACTCCGTGATATGCTCCTAGACTGTGTTCATGGGGAGCCTTAGCCGTAAGCCCTGCATCAACCTCATGCATACATACTAGTGTAGACACCCCGATCTCGCACCCCTAAAACCAACCATTTGATTCGGTCTAAGCGCGATAATTGGCCTAAAACCCCAGATTTGGCCGTTCGGGATTACCGTACGCCTTATCGGTGCATCGGATGCAAAAACCGAGTCCGATTCATGATCAGGGCTCAAAACCGAGTAAACAGGCGTATTCTTCGAAAATTGAGCGTCGGGACCCTACGGCGGGCCCCGCACCCCTAGAACGCCTTTTACCGGACATCCCTTGCATTTAAAATTATATTATTTTATTCCTTATTCTTTAACATAATCTAGATATGCCATCTTGACCAGAAAATTGAGAAGAGCAACTTTTGTGTTGAACCCGCGGACAACCGGGACACTGGAACGCGCACGACGGAGCAGTTGCAAGCTGTTGCGGAGCGGGAACACAGAGCCGGAAATAATTACATGTTTACTCCCACATTTCCTGGACATATGGCTGCATTAGAGGGGGTCACATGGGCCAAAAATCAACCAAAAATGGACAAGTGGCATTTCAAAAAGTGGAAATCACAAAGTCAAGACAACACCATCACTTTTGGCCATTTTTTCCACCCCTCTTGCATGAATTTCGGGTAAGAGGACTAACCCCCCATACTACCCCTACTCTAGGGGCATTTTGGTCACAAAATATCACCTCCCTCCTCCATATACTCCTATGTTGATCCAAGAAAGGGAGGAGACATCATTCAACACACATATTACACTACACACTCTCTCCATACACTTTCATTCTTGCTCTTACTACCACCATTCCACCACCACTACCACCACTCCTCCATCACATCTCCACTACTAAACCACCACCCAAACACCTCAAACAACCCCTTCAAATCTCAAGCAACAACAACAACAAGCAACAACAACAACAACCACAACCACCACAACAACAACAGCTTCAATCAAACAAAAAAAGTCTTCCCTTGGAGACAAAGGAAGCACACCACCCTCTCTTAATCTAGGTAAGTTTCCTTTTTATATATCATAGATTTGATAAAATGTAAGTTTAAATGAGTTGTTTGGGAATCTAGTCAACTAGTGACTAGATTCCCCTTATTACCTATGTAATCTATGTTTTTACTTTGTAAATAAAAATGTTCTATATATTATAAATGTTCATACTTCAGCCCTAGAATGTATATATGTCTTGAGTTCATTTTGGTGTTAATCTCATGCTTTAGATCTCAAATCCCAGCAAGATATAGTCCATTTGCTCAGCATGTGTATATTCTGCCCTCATCTCCTTCTTTGTTGTTTATTCTCATTTTTGTTTATGTTTGTTCATAAATAGACACATGATAATGTTAATAACACATCAATAAACAAGTTCCCTAAGTTTCATGGGTTTATTCCAAGTTTATGCCACGTTTTGACCTCCATCTTCATGCCATATATAATCTGTCCAGCATGCTTAGTTTCAACCAAGGATTTTGATGTGCTGTTTTATCTATCATAACTCTGTTTATAGATCTAACTCAAAATATCAAAGTTGTTCCTTGCATATTGAATATGATGCTTGCAAAGTTTCGTGGTTTACATCCATGTCTAGGTCATGTTTTGGTAGGAAGTTTCGTAGTACAGAACTGTTGCCTTGCTTGCTGCACTCTGGATTAGTCTGAGTTCTTAAGTCCAAAACCTACCAAAACTCGTTTTTCAAGCCTAAGTCAAAACATGAAATTTATTCTCAAAAGACTAATAAAGATTTTCATGTTCTTGAAATAATTTTATGACCTAAGGAAAGGCCCCTTTCCATTTTATAAATCAAGTGTCTTCTCTCAGACTAACATTTCCAGATTCTGACATGAAAATGTCAGCGGCCTTTTGATGCACTTAAATTCGTTTTATTCACGAACTGTTTTGGGTACATCATATTCAATATGTGATATTCAAGTTTCATGTTTTGAGTTTTCTCAGACTCATAGGTTATGATAGTGTAAATTGTCCGTCAAAATCTGATATGCAATGCTTTGCTGTGCTGGGCTGATTTTATGTTAATGTTTTTGGCATGAGTTAAGCATGAAATATTTATCAATAAATCCAACCAAAATTCATACATGTTATCTAACATCTTGGGAGTGAACCCCAATATTTATATCTCTTTTTGGATAGGTGTTTCACAGGTACAATCCATGGCGACCCACAGCAGCCCCGTGAACCTGGAGGATCAATCTTGCACTCGGATATTCTTTTCATGGGATTTATCCCATTTTTTGTATATATGTATTATTTGTACAATATTCCCCCTTCCCCCTTTAATTTCTCATACTTGTATATATGATTCAAACCTTTTTTCAAAACCAATCGGGAATCCACCCAAACCGAATCCCGGTTGCGAATTAAAACAAACGTGCCTAGACTAGGAGACTCCCCTGTACATAAACATACACATTTTTTATAAGTTAGGACATAAAACACATTTTCAAAAGGCAAACTAAAATCAAGCGTAGGAGGAAGCATGCTAGAGACCGAAAGGGCGAGCGGAGTGCCTAACACCTTCTCCTCTCGTAACATAGCCCCCGAACCCACTTCTTTTCAAAACAAAAGGTTTTATCTCTATTTTCCTTAAATAAAATGAGGTGGCGACTCTTCTTTTTTCAAAACCAAAGTAGGGTAACCATTATGAGAAACCGAGCGGATTCCAGCCGCTTTTCGCACGGATCCCCACGCGGGTACTGGCGCAGGCTCTCACAGTGGCGACTCTGCTGGGGACTTTTTTTCAAAAAAGTGGGCTAGACTCAATTTTGTGTGCTTTCGCCATTACTTGCCTTTGCCTTGTATATACATGTCCTAACTTTGTTTTGCAGGTTTTTTACCTTCTCTTTGTTTGTGTAAATAAAAAGAAAACAAAAAACAAAAAAAAATTCCTTTCTTTCTTTCAAAAAATCATTTTTCAAAATTAGAGACCTCACACACGATGCACGTTTTCAAACTTGCGACTTAGAAACCACACAAACCTTAGGGGGTGTAGCCGAAGGGGGTCGGTTGACATTCCCGCCCCAAAGCGCGGCTACTAGTCGTCGCTGCGGGTGTAAGCCTCATGCAAGCCATCCATCAAAAGCCTCGATGTCCGAATTTTCAAAATGACACGTCCTCGACTTTAAGCCGGTTTTTGTCTAATAATTTCTCTTCAACCCTATGCATTCCTAAAAGGTTATAAACAACCTAAAGTGTGGATATTTTAGAACGATTGGGTTGACCTGAAATTATCAAGACCTTCACATAGACCGTAACCCGAATGGTGGATCCCAGAAAGAGTATAGGCCCTTCGCTAGGGGTTTCGGACGGCCATTAGTACAGGTGAAAAACGTTGGTCCTATACTTTGGAGACGGTATCCACTATTCCAGGATTTAATCATTGAACGTGTCAAAACAAAGCGAGGTGCTTGTCCGGCTTCCTAGGTTTTGTGCTTTGCTTGCGCTTCAACCTTTTTCGAAAACAATGTTGTTTCAAAGTCTTATACATTTCTTCTCTTTGTGCTTCTATTCTTGTACATAAAAGAAAGCCCATTTCAAAAATTTAAAACATTCTTTTTCCAATCCATTCTTGTAGAGGGAGAATCTCGCTTCTTTTTCTAGCGCGACATTCAAGGTCAGTTCCAGACATTACTTTGATCAAGGTCTGCTCCGGGTTCTCTAATCAGCAATGACTAGTAATGGCGAAACATCAGTAAATGCGACTAGGGGCTCGCCCGATATTGAGTTCGAAAAGGTGATGGAAGAATGGTTGGGGAAACAGTTGGAAACCCAAACAAAGTATGCAACAAGTATCCCACAGGGACACCAAGGGAAAATAATAGACTGTGTACCAATCTTCTCACAAAACCAAGAGCACGTGGGGCTTATGAACTCCCAGTCATCTATCATCCCGGGCATCACGCCACCTCTGATTCAACCACACGAAACAACCCCAGGACACGAAGATATATCCTCTCACCAAGTGCCAGTAGAGTTGCGTAATTGGTTTGATGAACATGTGGAAGCCTTCGCTGAAAGCTTCAAGTTCGAAGATGTTATCCTAGGGACTCACCGAGCCCCAGGAAGGAGTTCTCTTTTGTTAGGTGATGACCGCAGTTTATCAACGCGAGAAAATGTTCCTTTGCTGATAGTAGAAGCTTGCTGACCCGAGGGGTTATGGCTCTTTTGCTGTGAATAGGGCAAACTGCCCAACTCTAATCCCTTTTGCTTTCGGGCCCGTCCTAAAATGCGCTCACATTTCTTTTGCTTTCCAAATCCATGCTTACGTGTCATCTTTTCCGTAATATATTTATTTGCTTGCTTGTCTTGTAAATACGTTTTCAGTTAATGAACTTGCTTTATAATCAAGTGCCTTCATAATCACATATTTTATATATTTGGTCCCCCAAATGATTAATCTCACGTAATTAAAAGCAAACGATAAAAAATGTGGACTAATTTTAGCTGCGATTAATTGAGATGAGAACTAAGGCCGACAGTGCTCAACGGGATTCACAAACGAAGGCAATCAGGGAAGTTTATAGAAGCGATCGATGGAGTTCCCGCCAACTATCAGACACAGATTCGAAGAGACCAAACCAGTGACAAGAACCAGAAATTGTTGTTCTTTAATGTGTTGTAAATTCCTGTATTATGTTTTACGATTGTCAATTTTGTACTTAAACATCATTCATTGTAAATTTCCAATTATCGTTATGTTCGAAAAAAAAAAAAAAAAAAAAAAATGAGTGCAAAAAAGGAGAGGGTGTAAAAAAAAAAAATAAGTGCAAAAAAGGAGAGGGTGTAAAAAAAAAATGAGTGCAAAAAAGGAGAGGGTGTGAAAAAAAAAATAATCAAAAAAAATAAAAAATGAGTGCAAAAAAGGAGAGTGTGTGAAAAAAAAAAAAAAAAAAAAAAAAAAAAAAGCTTTGGTTACTTTATTTCGCTCTATTCTTGTATATTATTTCATTATTTGTACATATTACATGCATATTACATATACCCCTAAGAAGCAACTCGAACCCATTGTGCGAACACCATCAACGACAGCAACATGTGACTCCCTCAAGACCTAATAGCTCAAGCCGGCCTCTTACACTGAGAGGTTAAAAACCCTTACCCCAGAGATTTCGAGAGTTAAACATTTTCCCTTAACAAACCAACCTCTCAATTTTAGAGGTTAGAGACCAAAAGTCAGACAGCCTTCGGGGACTCCATCAAGATCAAAAAGCGCAGCAACAAAGACGACGTAGAGAGCACCGCGCATATGAGGCTAATCTAAATTGAAGAAGATCTCGATCTCTCGAATTTGGGCAAGCACCATCAACGACGACAACTGGTGTCTTTTGTTGGAGACCAACATGCTCTGCCAAACCCTTACACTGAGGGAGCCCAGCGGCCAAAGGTCATACAGCCTCTAATCAATCTCAAAAGTGCGACAACGACGACAAGGACCTCCCACCCATGAGGTCAACAGGCGGTGCTAATTACAATTGTTGGACGATGTTCTCATCTCGATTTGTCACGGTCTAATTTGAGTCCAAATAAATCTTTTCTAAAAAATAGAAATTAACTTTTTGATTTTGAAGCGCTTGACCATTAATGCGAATTCTAATCTTGAGTCATTGATTTCGAATGCGAGCAATTTCCTCGAGTCTAGGGGCTTCCCCCTACTCTCGTCCTTCCGTCAATTTTTTCTGTGCAAACACGATGTCAAAGATCTCACGGGGTCTTTATTTGCTTTTCCCAAAACACTGGCCTTGTGCCTTCCCTAGTCAATTCCTGTAATTTGTCACAGCAAGGGAGGCGAGGGAATGTGATCCTCTGACTCTCAAAATCCAAAATCGGGAAGTATGCTCAAATGAATGAATGTGAACTGGGGCTGCGCGTCAGGATTCAGAAATGATAGATGGGTTCCCCGTTAATGCAAAACGTCTCAGGGGTAGGACAACTCTCACAGATAGTTGGTCCTTGGAAGTTTTAACATAAAAAATCATCGGAATTTGTGAGACAACCGTCACAGATGGTTAGGTCCCTTTCAAGAGAATCATCGGAGGGAAGTTTTTCAGATTAGCAGTTTGGGCCACAGGTCACAAAGCTCAATCACCGGCAATACTGGGGGCTGTGTATAATTGGTTAATTCTCGAAGGCAGTTGATTTCCCCATCAAAGCGTCGAATGGAAATGTGACTATCACAATGTGTGAGTTACTCCCAGCAGCGAAACATCAAATCTGCAACAACTCTCAACGACAGTTAAGTCTCAAAGCAATATAAGTATCAAAGCATGAAGTTGCCTCAAACCGATGAAGAATACCAGAGTCACATTGGGATAGCAGTAGGGGCTTCAGAACTTATGACCGCTTTTACAAACAGCGAGGTCCTCAGAAAATAAGTCGTCAAATGTGGGACTGATCCTTGACAAAGTGGGGGCTTTCATGATTAAAGATCTGGGGCTGGTTCTGAAAAGGCACTGGGGCTTCTACAACCAACATATGGGGCAATTCAAAGCAATCCACCAGGAGAGACACTGTCGAGTAAACTTGATCAAATGGGTGTAGGGAATTGACCTTTCGAGTACTCGCGCTAGACATTCACTCCTACTCCACCATATATCTCACCATAACTCCCATTCCTCGCAAAGTTTTCAAAAGAAAAATAAACAATTCCTTCCTTTTTCAGATTCTCCCTCTTTGCACATAAACATTTTGTTCATTTTATAAAAATAAAAGGCTGAAATGCAAGCAATGCACACGTGTCAAAAAAAAATTGAAAAAAAAAAAGAATGTTTTCAATTCTGAAAGAAAGATGGCGAAATTTAAATTTCAAAATCATTTGCAGATGAAATCCTCGTTTGAAGTCCGTCAATCATCAATGAAAATGAGAAGTTTTTGAAAGAAAAACGCGCGCTATGATATTGCATACTTGTGAAAATCTTTTGCAGGTGTCCAAATCTAATCCCATGCAGGTACCCCATCGCAAGAAGGGTCATCTCCAACAAATCGTCTTTCAAACAAAATGTGTTTTTCGAGTTTTTCACAAACTCGAACTACGTAAGGTCTGATTCCCGAAAGGGATACGTAGGCAGCTTGCTTCAGCGAGTCCGACCACAAACACATCGAAATGATGGAAAGCAAGCAGTTCTCAACGTGATATGTTCTTTATATCTCGATCTTTTAATCATGATGATTTGGTTGCGTGTATGACACACTCTCTGCACATGAATGTCACGATATATATGTATGCTTGTGAAAGGTCTTATGCAGGTACTCAAATCCAATCTCCGAGGCCAGGTCACGTCCAAACCCCTCAAGAAAGGTCTTCTTCAACATCACACCACATTTGTTCCAATCAAATTGTGTTTTTCGAGTTTTTCACAAACTCGAACTACGTAAGGTCTGATTCCCGAAAGGGATACGTAGGCAGCCTGTCACCTCAGGTCCGACCACACACGCATCAAAAAGTTGCAATGGAGATCTTGGCACCGCAAGTCCGACCACACACGCATCAAAACGTTGCAATGGAGATCTTGGCACCGTAAGTCCGGCCACAAACGCATCGAAATGTTGAAATGGGGGAGCTTGTCACGTGAAGCCCAACTAAACACATCCAAATATTCCAAGAGCAGCTTCTCCACATCTTGCAGAAACCCGAGATGGCCTCCCGTCAAATCCAAAAAGGTCCCGACATGAAAGCATGGTAATTGGATCGTTCTCCTCAAGCCAAGAATCAAAAATCTCATCACACAGCAACTACAAAGCCAAAGGATCCCCCCATGGCAGCAGCTTGCAGCGTATCCTTGATTTATCAAATATGAATATGTGTTGAATTTTAGATCATCTTGTTCCTATCATGCCATTATCATGTAATGTCATATACAATGTTGCACCCCCCATCCCCAGCATGTCATTTTCACATCCATATACTTACCATGCTAGCATCGTAATTGCGGCCACCATCACGTCAAATCTAATCATAATCTTTGGTAAAAATGTGAGTTTTTAAAAGAGAAAAGAAACTTGTGCATCTAGGTCACAATCAAAAATCAAATGCAATTGGCACTAGCATAAGTACTTTTGTGGCTTGCAAATGTTTATGCTTGAACAGGTGCGCTCCCGAGCTTATCAACTCCGTTCCCGCTTAACAGTGGTTCACTGTAAGGCAAAGCTCAAAATCTCATCACGTTGCAATCTCAAAGCTAAAGGATTGGAGCAAAACCACAACGTGCAGCGTATCCTTGAATTTTCTTTCATGATATTTCTCTCGAGTGTTTGAAATGTCTTGAATCTCAAAAAATTTGGTTACATTGGTCTGTTCGGCCGTCCCCCGAATTTGACCCCCCTCGAATGCTTGGTTACTCTGGTCTATTCGGCCGTCCCCCGAATTTGACATTTTCAAAATTCTTGGTCACCCCGGTCTGTTCGGCCGTCCCCCGAATTTGACCCCCCTCGAATATTTGGTTACCCTCTGGTCCACTCGAGCGCTCGGGTTGGACCTCCCTCAGAACTACGCCCCGACTTGATTCCCGCGAGGGATACGTAGGCAGCTCGATAACAAGAGTTTCAGTCGGACGTTCTATCGAATTGATGTTACCTCAACCCCGGCTCAGAGATGTATGTGATCTCACCAACCCATAAGCCGTTCACCCATTCCAATCCCCAGCAAAGAGAATTCGGTTTCTCAATGCATCCCCAGCATCCATCCGAACTACGATTGGTCTGATTCTCGCAAGAGATACGTAGGAAACTTGGGAACCCAGGTTCGACCATACTTGTTGTTTGCTTGCTTGAGTAGAACTACGGAGGCTTGATTCCCGCAAGGGATACGTAGGAAGCCCTACTTTGGGCTCAGCCGTCGAACCCTAGACGAGATCGGTTGTCTATATTGTATCGTCGAATCCACTTTACATCACAAGTGAATTCAACGAGGGGCTCTGTAGACACCCCGATCTCGCACCCCTAAAACCAACCATTTGATTCGGTCTAAGCGCGATAATTGGCCTAAAACCCCAGATTTGGCCGTTCGGGATTACCGTACGCCTTATCGGTGCATCGGATGCAAAAACCGAGTCCGATTCATGATCAGGGCTCAAAACCGAGTAAACAGGCGTATTCTTCGAAAATTGAGCGTCGGGACCCTACGGCGGGCCCCGCACCCCTAGAACGCCTTTTACCGGACATCTCTTGCATTTAAAATTATATTATTTTATTCCTTATTCTTTAACATAATCTAGATATGCCATCTTGACCAGAAAATTGAGAAGAACAACTTTTGTGTTGAACCCGCGGACAACCGGGACACTGGAACGCGCACGACGGAGCAGTTGCAAGCTGTTGCGGAGCGGGAACACAGAGCCGGAAATAATTACATGTTTACTCCCACATTTCCTGGACATATGGCTGCATTAGGGGGGGTCACATGGGCCAAAAATCAACCAAAAATGGACAAGTGGCATTTCAAAAAGTGGAAATCACAAAGTCAAGACAACACCATCACTTTTGGCCATTTTTTCCACCCCTCTTGCATGAATTTCGGGTAAGAGGACTAACCCCCCATACTACCCCTACTCTAGGGGCATTTTGGTCACAAAATATCACCTCCCTCCTCCATATACTCCTATGTTGATCCAAGAAAGAGAGGAGACATCATTCAACACACATATTACACTACACACTCTCTCCATACACTTTCACTCTTGCTCTTACTACCACCATTCCTCCACCACTACCACCACTCCTCCATCACATATCCACTACTAAACCACCACCCAAACACCTCAAACAACCCCTTCAAATCTCAAGCAACAACAACAACAAGCAACAACAACAACAACAACAACAACCACAACCACCACAACAACAACAACTTCAATCAAACAAAAAAAAGTCTTCCCTTGGAGACAAAGGAAGCACACCACCCTCTCTTAATCTAGGTAAGTTTCCTTTTTATATATCATAGATTTGATAAAATGTAAGTTTAAATGAGTTGTTTGGGAATCTAGTCAACTAGTGACTAGATTCCCCTTATTACCTATGTAATCTATGTTTTTACTTTGTAAATAAAAATGTTCTATATATTATAAATGTTCATACTTCAGTCCTAGAATGTATATATGTCTTGAGTTCATTTTGGTGTTAATCTCATGCTTTAGATCTCAAATCCCAGCAAGATATAGTCCATTTGCTCAGCATGTGTATATTCTGCCCTCATCTCCTTCTTTGTTGTTTATTCTCATTTTTGTTTATGTTTGTTCATAAATAGACACATGATAATGTTAATAACACATCAATAAACAAGTTCCCTAAGTTTCATGGGTTTATTCCAAGTTTATGCCACGTTTTGACCTCCATCTTCATGCCATATATAATCTGTCCAGCATGCTTAGTTTCAACCAAGGATTTTGATGTGCTGTTTTCTATATCATAACTCTGTTTATAGATCTAACTCAAAATATCAAAGTTGTTCCTTGCATATTGAATATGATTCTTGCCAAGTTTCGTGGTTTACATCCATGTCTAGGTCATGTTTTGGTAGGAATTTTCGTAGTACAGAACTGTTGCCTTGCTTGCTGCACTCTGGATTAGTCTGAGTTCTTAAGTCCAAAACCTACCAAAACTCGTTTTTCAAGCCTAAGTCAAAACATGAAATTTATTCTCAAAAGACTAATAAAGATGTTCATGTTCTTGAAATAATTTTATGACCTAAGGAAAGGCCCCTTTCCATTTTATAAATCTAGTGTCTTCTCTCAGACTAACATTTCCAGATTCTGACATGAAAATGTCAGAGGCCTTTTGATGCACTTAAATTCGTTTTATTCACGAACTGTTTTGGGTACATCATATTCAATATGTGATATTCAAGTTTCATGTTTTGAGTTTTCTCAGACTCATAGGTTATGATAGTGTAAATTGTCCGTCAAAATCTGATATGCAATGCTTTGCTGTGCTGGGCTGATTTTATGTTAATGTTTTTGGCATGAGTTAAGCATGAAATATTTATCAATAAATCCAACCAAAATTCATACATGTTATCTAACATCTTGGGAGTGAACCCCAAGCTTTATATCTCTTTTTGGATAGGTGTTTCACAGGTACAATCCATGGCGACCCACAGCAGCCCCGTGAACCTGGAGGATCAATCTTGCACTCGGATATTCTTTTCATGGGATTTATCCCATTTTTTTTTATATATGTATTATTTGTACAATATTCCCCCTTCCCCCTTTAATTGCTCATACTTGTATATATGATTCAAACCTTTTTTCAAAACCAATCGGGAATCCACCCAAACCGATTCCCGGTTGCGAATTAAAACAAACGTGCCTAGACTAGGAGACTCCCTGTACATAAACATACACATTTTTTATAAGTTAGGACATAAAACACATTTTCAAAAGGCAAACTAAAATCAAGCGTAGGCGGAAGCATGCTAGAGACCGAAAGGGCGAGCGGAGTGCCTAACACCTTCTCCTCTCGTAACATAGACCCCGAACCCACTTCTTTTCAAAACAAAAGGTTTTATCTCTATTTTCCTTAAATAAAATTAGGTGGCGACTCTTCTTTTTTCAAAACCAAAGTAGGGTAACCATTATGAGAAACCGAGCGGATTCCAGCCGCGTTTCGCACGGATCCCCACGCGGGTACGGGCGCGGGCTCTCACAACTAGTTAATAAGACACTCCTTGAGACAGGTCGGTTCGATTCTTAGGGCTGTTTTAATCTTTGCCCAAGATAACGCTTCTCTTACAATCTATAATACTCCATTCATGAATTCTTGATGAATGTCCCTTCGGTTAAAATTGTTAGACAAAGGATTGCGATGGTGAAATTGAGAATTTTTCTACGTTCATCGAGTCTAGTCTTTTTCACCATCAAGATCTTGCGTTTGACAATGTCCCTTTCGGTTGTCCCTTACAAGAATTCATAAGGTTTGATTGCATTAAAGGCGTTGTCTAACAAAGTGCAAAACAACTATGGAATCACTTTGGTTTGGCTAATTGAATGGTGGATTCCGATGAGAATATGGGACCTTTGCCCGAATTGTCCGTTTGGGAGAGTGCAATACATGTGAAAAACAAGGGGCTCATATTCTAGGGTGACAGAATCCACTGTTCCAGGATGAACTAGAGAGTAACCCCTCAAAATGGATTAAATAAATTACGTCAGACCAAAATAGGATTAAAATCTGCAATCTGGCTGTCAGGCTAGATGCCTCGTACGAGACATCCATGTCTCGTACGAGATATCTTTTTATGTGCTTCTGCCGTGTTGGTCAACATAAACCTCATAAAAGCCGATTTGTTGGGACCCCAGCCTGGATTTGACACAGTTTCTGAACTCTAGGTCCGTCCGATCAGCAAGGTAGCTCCACACTCCCAACACAATGTCAGACGCCAGGTTTACGCAGGAATTCAATGACCTCAAAGATCGATTAGAAGGATAGGTAGGTCAGCTCTCTGAGGTATACGCTACAATTCTGTATGCACGTTTCAAAAGAGAGATAGAAGAGGAGTTCATAACTCGCCTAAAGACACAAAAGGAATTCTTCGAAAGAGAAGTCAAATCCCTCTGAAGTCAATTGCTAGCCTGAGAGGAGGAAGTCAATGCATTTCGAAGGGGCCTCTTCATGCAAGAAGAGTATTATACAAAGAAGATTGATACACTCCAAGCGTGCCTACAAGCTCAAAGAGAATGTTACAAAAAGGAGGTTGAATCCAAAGCTAAGATAAGGCCAAGAATTTACCACAAGTATGAAGGTGTCTCCCAAAGCAAGCTCTTTGACATGCTAGTGGAAGCCGGAAAGGTCACACCAAGGAAGCCTCCTACCGCTCCGAGGGAACTCCCTACAAATCATGCTCATCACCTCTACTGCAAGTTCCACCAGTTTAGTGGCCATGATACCAACTCTTGCAACCACCTCAAAGATGTGATCCAAAATCTCATAGACTCTAAGCAACTAGGGGTTCCTAATGTAGTGACAAACCCCCTCCCAACTGCAGGAGGAGGGATTAATGTAATTGAAATAGCTAGAAAGGAAAAGGAGACTACTCGCCTAGTCCCAAATGTGGGCGAGAGCACTCCCAAATTTATTAATGAAATTCCTTTCTGTTACATGTTGTCTTAGGATCAAGTACTAGATGGGAAAAATAATAACTTTGTGCGCGAGGGGGAAAACTTTCCATACTTCATGTTCCCTGAACCATGGATCGACCATAGGGGGAAACGCCAACCGGGCTTTGAAATTTTCAGTGACTGTGATCCGTACTCACTTTAAACAGAACCGATGCAATTCTTGTGGCTACCTTGAGAATTAAGGGGTACCAAGGCCGAAGCATTCAGTGAATGGGACTTTGGGTTGGGAGAAGACCTACTGCGCCAATTTCTCAACCTTTGCAAGCTAGAGGACACTCAGATAAACGCAATAGACAAGGGGGACGCTCCGAAGCAGAACTATACCAAGCTCATTAAGAAGTGTGACGAGCCCATCAAGAATTGGTACACAACTGGGGGACCCATTGTTGGTGTTGGTGCCCTAGGCACGTTTGTTGAACGTTGTAAGTTATCATGATAATAAAGAGATAATAGGATTATTATTATGGCTCATGTTTGCTTATAATAATCTCCGTCCCTAGAGCTTCTTAAGCACTAGTATAAAGGCTAAATGATCATGCGATGATCATGTTAGATTTATGGGTACTTGTTTGGAACAAGGTACTGGACATGACCCGCGGTATGAGATTTATGTCATGGTCGATGTCATATATAAATCTCATATTAGTTATGTCATTTGAATCCTTAGACATGAAGTTATTATAGTCTTCCACTTGATGAACATTATGTTTGACATATTCAAACGCTGCCTTAACACGGTAGTTATAAAGGGTATGATTGGCATGATTGGATTCACGTAGGGAAGAATAATAAGCCAAATGGATTTGTCCCTCTTCGGAGAGATGTCAAGCTTGGGCCCCTCGAAGGAATGATGTTGGTGAAATGTTTGGCCAAACTCAAATGGATTGATTGGATCAATGTCATTTGGATTATCAACATATTCGGGATCGAGAAAAGTATTGAACAATACAAGTTGACTTGTTGACCATGACTTGTGTTCAATGACATCGTGGACAAAGGGATTATGACATGTTCTAAAAGGAATGCGAACTTGTATCTAGTTACACTATTTGGGTAGGTATGACGGTTTGCTAGAACCTAATCATATCTTATGGGTTCATGTTTGGGCTCATTGCCAACTTAGTGTAATCCTAGAGGGTCACACACAAATAGAACGAATCGTAAAGGACTAAATGGGAATTATGGAAAAATGCCTAAAAGTTGAACTGGCACGGCCGTGCGCCTTAAAGGGCACGACCGTGCCATAAATCGAACAAAGGCAAAGTCTTGCGGGGTGACTGGCACGACCGTGCCAAAAGCAAAGCACGACCGTGCCAATATTGGACGGCTGGTGGCAACATGCGCACCTATTGGCACGACCGTGCGCCTTAAAGGGCACGACCGTGCCAGTGCAGTCAGGCCAGAAACTCTGCAGCTTAATTATGTGACGGGATTTAGGTTTCCTAAGTCCTTAAGGGTTAAGGATTAGGACCTATTTAAAGATCCTTTCAGCAGTCATTAAGCACATGATTATGTGTGCCTCCAAAGGGTTTTGGGAGGTTATTTTCTTGTTCTAAGATCCCAAAAGTGAAGAACAAAATATTCATAATTCCATATAGTTCTTACAATTGTGAAAGCGTGTTTCATAATTTGGTCTAGCAACCAAGATCAAGTGTTCTTGATATTCGTTCGTGGTGTGGATACCGCTAGAGGGTGAAACTTATCATCTTCATAGTTCGTGATTCTTGCTTTGTTCGTGATCAAGATTTCAAGCCTCCATCGAATTCAAGGTTGCAAAATCAAAGGCATCAAGGGTTAGTATTCTAGTATTCATTATGTTGTATTTGACTTAATCATATGAATGGATCTATAGGCTTTGGGTTTCATAAAATTTAAATGCTTAATTCCGCTGCGCATGTTACTACGAAACCCAACACCCATAGCAAGTGAAGACTTCCTGATCAAAGAATTAGGATGTACTCCCCATCCCCATAGGGAAAGAAAATTTGTAACTCTTACATTAGAGTCAGATACTGCTACCGATGAGCTCACCCAAGAGGACTTGGATGTCATCGCGGAACGTGTATTCCCCTACTTTCTTAATGAAAACGTAGATCTTTCCGAGTATCCTGAGATTGCTAGCGTCATAAATGATGAATTAACTAATAACTCTAATGAATTGGATAATAATGAGTCATATGACGATATAGATCAAGAAAATGAGCAAATATTAAAAGAAATTAACAAGCAATCGTGGCGGAAATGGTCCTATTGATGTCTAAGAAATGCAAACAATTAATCTGGGGATAGACGATGATCCGAAAGAGACCAAGATTGGCAGTTTCTTGAAAGGGGAAGACCGACAAGCCCTCATAGCGCTTCTCCGAGAATTCGTAGATGTGTTCGCATGGTCCTATAAAAATATGCCGGGGCTATCTAATTCGATTGTTGAGTATAAGATACCGCTGCTTCCCGATTCGAAGCCAGTCAACCAGAAACTCCATAGAATTAAGCCAGAGTGGTCGGTACAAGTCAAGCAAGAGATAGAGAAACTCCTGAGTGTTGGGTTCATCAAAGTGAAGAGTATCCAACCTAGTTGGCTAATACTGTGCAGGTTTCCAAGGCAAATGGAAAGGTCCGTGTCTGCGTTGACTTTCGTGATCTTAACAGAGCATCTCCGAAAGATGACTTTCCTCTTCCCAACATAGACATGCTTGTCGATAATACCGCGAAGTACGAGGTCCGCTCATTTGTAGATGAATTTGCTGGGTATAACCAAATCCTCATGGCAGAGGAGGACCAGCACAAAACAGCATTCACCACACTCTGGGGGATGTTCTATTACACAGTCATTCCATTCGGACTTAAAAATGCCGGAGCCACTTACCAGAGAGCTGTAACTGCGCTGTTCCATGACATGATACATAAAGAGATGAAAGTGTACGTTGACGATATGATCATACACTCTAAAGGCTCCGATGGGCACCACTTCATCGACCTTATAAAGTTCTTTGAAAGGTTGAGACACTACAAGATGAGACTTAATAGCGTATAGTGCACATTTGGGGTAGTGAGTGGAAAAGTCCTTGGGTACATAGTCACCGAGTGTGGTATAGAAGCAGACCCCGCTAAAATCAAAGCCATCATTGACATGCCTCCACCTAAGATGTAGAAAGAAGTAAACGGATTCATAGGTCGCCTTCAGTACATTAGTCGTTTCATCAATCAGCTTACGACGATGTGCGAGCCCATTTTCAAACTCCTCAAGAAAAATGCATCCCTAGAATGGACCGAAGAGTGCCAAGAAGCCTTCGAAAAGGTCAAAAAATACATAGTAAATCTGCCAGTATTAGTCCCACCACATAAATAGAAACCATTGACCTTGTACCTCACAGTCAATGATACTGAACTAGGGGCTATGCTAGCACAAGAGTAACCCGACTCGAGGAAAGAGAATGCTGTCTACTTTGTCAGCCGTCGCTTTCAAGGGGCTGAATTGAAATATTCTGCATTAGAAAAGTCATTTGCTACACTGATATAGGTAGTTGAGAGACTAAAGCCGTACATGGAAGCGTTTCCCATACAACTGATCGCCCGAATGGACCCAATAAAGTATATCTTCGAGAAGTCGCATGTCTCCTCTAGAATAGCCAAGTGGTACTTTATGCTCGTGGGGTATGATATCACTTACATCACATAGAAATCCGTAAGAAGAAGAGTCTTTGCTGATCATTTAGCCGAATTTCCATGTGATGGCGAAGGGGGAAGACCCGCGATTCCCTAATGAGGACATCATGGCAATAGCAAAAAAATAAGTGAAAATTATTTTTCGATGGCGCAGCCAATAAACGGGGATATGGCATTGGCATATTACTAGTAGATCCCTCAGATTTCTACACTCTACTAGCAATTTGTCTTGATTTCGAGGCCACTAACAACATTTCCGAGTACGAAGCTTGTATAGCGGGGCTTGAAGCAGCCTTAGAAAGAAATGTGACCGAACTAGAGGTGTACGGAGATCACAACTCATAATCTATCAGTCACTCAAAAAGTGGAAGGTACAAGATCCTACACTTCAGAAATACAACGACCATCTCTAAGACTTGGTCAAGCAATTCAAAGAGGTCACTTTCTACTATCTTTCTAGAGATAAGAACCGCTTAGCAGATTCACTCGCCATGCTAGCATCACTTGTGGAGATTCTCGAATGGGCTGAAGTCAAAATATTCAAAGTCGCGAGACGAACAACTCCTGCTTATCACTCGATCATAGACTTGCATGATGACAAAGAGGCATATGACTCTGTTTCCGTAAATGCCTTGGACGATAAACCATGGTACTATGATGTATAGAACTTCCTCCTAGATGGAACGTTCCCATCAGATACATCACCTAAAGCAAAGATAGCTCTTAAACGGTTCGCTGCCCAATTCGTTATTATAGGTGATCGCCTCTATAAGAAACATCACAAGCAGTGTCTACTCTGTGCTGATGAGCACGAAGCCATAGAAATCATTGACCAAGTCTATCAAGGAGTATGTGGAACCCACATAAATGGCAATATGCTAGCAATGAAAGTTATCCGACTAGGTTACTATTGTAACACAATGGAAGCCGACTGCACCGAGATGGTTAAGAAATGCTACAAGTGTCAGATACATGCTAACTTGAACCACGCACCACCATCCGTGTTATACCCCATGACATCCCCTTGGCCGTTTTCTACATGGGGAATAGACGTCATTGTCAAAGTCTCACTGACAGTTCATAATGGGCACTCATTTGTATTAGTCGCCGTAGACTACTTCACCAAATGGATCGAAGCTCAATCCTACAAAGTCTTAAATGCCAAGAAGGTGGTTGAATTCATTAAGCCCAACATCATATGACAATATGGGGTACCTCATGAGATGATATCCGACAATGGCACGCACTTTGAGAAAGAATGTGACCAACTACTTACAGAGTACAAGATAGAAAGTCATCAATCGTCACCGTACCGAACACATACTAATGGAGCAGTCAAAGCTGCTAACAAAACCATAGAGACCATCATTAGAAAAATGGCTAAGACTGGCAGAGACTGGTCTGAGAAGCTACCTTTCGCACTCTGGGGCTATCGTACTTCAATCCGTACTGCCACTGGTGAAACTCCATACGCCCTAGCCTATGGGATGGAAGCAGTGTTACCAATCGAATTAGAAGTGCCATCGTTAAGGGTTTTATCCTAGAAAACCAAGTAAATGAAGTCACATGGTTGAACAGCCGTTACGAACAACTAGCCTTGCTAGATGAACGACGTCTTCGAGCCACCGAGCATATCCTAGCGTATCAACGGAGAATGGCCCAAGCATTCAATAAGAAAGTCAAATCTAGAAACATCAAAGAAGGGGACCTTTTCCTACGCGAACATCGTCCTGGATCATTCAATCCTATGGGAAAGTGGGGACCAAGATGGATAGGCCCTTATATAGTCAAGAAGATCTTCTCCGGAAGAGCGGTGCAACTCGCAGACCTAGATGGAGATCAACTGCCGAAGCCCGTCAACATGGACAAGCTGAACAAGTACTACGCATAGCTCCATCCCCTAGTTCAAAAAAGAAGGCACGAGAAAAGAAGCCCACTAGATTGAAAACCTGAAAGGGCGGTCTAGGTAAAAATCAGGGTGTGCATTAAAAATAAAAAATAAAAAATAGGGGACAGTCTCGTACGAGACATGTCAGTCAGCAGAAATATTTTCTCTTTCTTGAACAAGAACTACGATGACCTGAGCTCCTTATTTAACTGATGTAAAAGGAGAACGTAGCCAGCCTTGTGGTCCGGTCTATTCAATAAATAAAATCAAAATCTTGTTAATTGAATGCATTTCGAGGAACAATAGGAAAATTTCTAACATGAATACCAACTTGCAAAAGAAAATAAATAAAATACTAAAAATCCCAACATTAGTCTATCTATAGCAATCTCTCGATACTCCTAGAAATCTATTTCTTCCTTAATTTAGTAGGGGCTTGATCGCGATCCGTCTTGTCATCTAGCTGAGAGGAACATCAAGTCTACTGAACACTGAGGGAGTCAATCTCGTGAACACGTGAGGCCTGTCAAGAGCTTGAAATTTACCGGGAAGTCCGTTTGCCCTCTTCTCGTAAAAGTCACTATCCAGAATGACTTGAGCAACATCTGCACCGATGTTAGAAGGATCCTCCTTAGCTTCCTTCTTCCTCAAAATCAAGCTAGGCTCGAACTGGTCCCCCAACAGAGAACGACGGATCTCATCAATACCCTCAACACCGGGACGGAGTTCTTTGAGGAACCAATCTTAATATTTATCCAAAATATCAAGTTTATTTAAGATTCCTCCAACACAAGCTTATCAATTCTTCTTTTGGAGATATGACCTAAACGCCTAAGACATAAGGTATAAGAATTTTCACTTGATAACTTTCGCTTCTTACTTTTGGTTTCATTAATATGAGACTCATTTATTGTTTGAATTGTGTCAAGTAAATAAAGATTATCATTTCTTGAAAAAGTACTAGTACCGACAACTTTGGAATTGAAATAAAGATCACATTTATTATTGCCAAAAGAACAAGAGTAACCTTCCTTGTCCAAAACTGTGATAGATATTAAATTTCTCCCAAAGGACGGTATAATAAATGTATTATTTAATACAAAATAATAACCAGTACTTAACAATAACCTGAAATTCCCTATGCCTATTACTTTAACCGGATTCCCAGCTCCCATATATATGTATCTCTCATCTTCACTGGGTCTTCGGTAATTCAGGCAACCCTGCATAGACATACTAATGTGAGTTGTTGCACCAGAATCCAACCATTATGTATATGTAGGAATTGAAACCAAATTAGCCTCAGTACAAACAAGACTAAATGACATACCTTTCTTAGCACGCCAAGCGTGATACTTAGGGCAGTCGAACTTCATGTGAGTAAGGACTTTGCAAAAGAAGCACTTTTTAACCTTTTAATTATCAGATGATCCCTTATACTTCTTACTTGCAACCGCAATTTCCTTCCCTCTTCTCTTTGTCCCGTGAGAAGAGGTAGATGCTAAATGAGCACTTTCAGGTTTAAATTGTTTCAACCAATCCTCCTCTTGTGTCACATGTGAAATAAGTTCATTAATATTCCACTTGTCCTTTTGACAATTATAGGTCTCCTCAAAGTGAAAAAATTGAGGAGGAAGCGATATCAAAACTAGGTGCACGAGTAAATCTTCTGATATCTCTAACTTAAGTGCCCTTAGTTTTGTCGAGAGGTGAAGCATTTCCAAAATGTACTCTCTTAAATCCCGCTACCCTTGTACCTCATGGAAACAAGCTTCCTCAAGGAAGCACTTGTTTCCGACTTTTTGCTTTTTGCAAATTGTTCCTCAAGGGTGTCGAGAAATGTTTTAGCATCAACGTCCTGGGAGACACTGTTAAAAAAATTCTCTGGGACAACATTTTTCATGATCATTAGGCTTACGCGGTTGGAACGTTTCCGCTTCTCAATACTTAAACGATCTTCTTGAGTGCTTTTATCAGTGAGAGGAAGAGAAAATGGTTCCCTTAATCCGAGATCAATGTCCATACAGCCTAAGATCATAGTTATTTTATTTTCCAAGTTTTAAAATTAGTCCCATTAAGCATTGGAACGGTACTCATAGCAGTAGTTATTGAATAAGCGTTAAGTAAATCTATTGGGATTTGAGAACAAGAGTGAAATACAAAACATGTATATGTAACTACATAATGAAGAAATGATTAATTATATCAATGAAACCATCTATAAGATAATCAACATGACATCAAAACTAATATTTGGATTGCGAGTTGATTCATACATGAGTACCTTGAGGTAACCAAATAATTTGAACGACGTTTTAATTAAATGCTTAATCATCCTTTGGGCTGATTTAAGTATTCAACAAAACAACTAAATGTCCATTTTATTTGTTATCAAATGAATGTACAAATTTTGTCAAATAACAAGATCTTCTTTGGAAAATTCATACATTCAACACTTTAACAATTTTTGGATTTAAATAACGTGAATCACTTTGGTGATAATATTATTTTAAAAATGTATAAAATTGTTTAAGCATATAATTAATCACAAACTTATGGTTTGAAAAATGTATGTTTTGCTCAATTAAATGGTAAACAAAATTATGCAAAACTTAAAAAAATAAAAGCCTATGAACAATGTACTGCCCGTCCAGACAATTCCTTAGGGTCCGACCGGACCAGGCTTAACACCCGACCGGACTATGCCTTGAGGTCCGACCAGACCATACCAAAGACCCAACCGGATCATCCATAATGCCCGACCGGATCAAGCCTTAATGTCCGACCGGACCATCCACTTCCAGGTAGCACCGGTTCATCCAAAGGCTTGCTGCACTTCTAAATTCTTGTCCCAAATGAATGAATAACAAGTAGATCCACATGGATGCATAGCTATGCTATTTAGGGATAATCTTGTTTTAAAATAACATAGTCAAGCAAGTAGATCCACATAGTTTATGCATTATACAACACATAACTATGCTATATAGGGATAATATTGCTTGAACCATTGTGTTCAATAGAGCAAAAACTTCAAACCTTTTCATAATTTCTTTATTTAGATGATGAATATCAGCACTCTATCAATAAATTAGAGTCTCTAAACAACATCAAAACTCAGTGATTCAACAAAATACATGAATCAAAATAAAGCATTAAAGCTTTCAAAAAGAAACTCAAACTTAAGCCAGAATTTGAGCGGGCTCTGATACCAATTGTTGGAACATTTCTATTCCATTAATGCCATAACTCAAATCTGGGATAAGTTAGAGAGGAGATGGAGGCGGAAGCATATTATCTGTTAAATCCATGATGTTTCTTTAGAGAGAAAAGAGAAGAAGAAGAAGAAGAAGAAGAAGAAGAAGGGGGAGGAGTTCTTCTAAATGATGAGTGCCTTCTCTCTAGATCTTCTAGCAATGAATGAAGAGAATGTATGAGAGAAATAATGAATTGTGTGTAGTTTGTTTCTAATGCTGATGGATGGCCTTTATATAGGAAACAAATATGAACTTCATTTAGGGACTACACCCTTTCACATGAAGCGGTGTGAATTTACCATTTTGCCCATCATAAATAGGTAATATTACACCCAGGAATTCTACACATTTTAATCCTCTACACTTTATATTAACATCATAAATATGATTTTATGGAATTAATAATAACATGTTATGTTATGAAATCCATGTTCTAACACTGAGCACGTGTCGGTCCTCATCTCGGATTAGAGAACAATTGGTTCCTGTTGGTCCCTAAGGGGCAACAAGGGTGTGAAAAATCGCTAGAGGGGGGTGAATAGCGTTTTAAAATTCTTTTCAAACCCTTTTGCAATTCAATGGCTTATGCGCACAACTCTTATTTTGGCTAAGTATAGCGTGCAGTGAGAGTGTGAAATGCACAGCGGAAATTTAAAGCAGCTCTGCGCAGGGTATACTGCGCAGAGAAACGCACGCGCTAAGTTTGAGGCTAAAGAGTGGCGCAAAAATGGTTCTAAGGTAAATGAGCGATAACGATTACAACAGTAAAGTGTAGCAATCTGAAAGATCAAACAAAGCAGTTCATAAATAGTTAAGCAGGAAATATTGCAGTAAAAATAATGAACACACTATTTGGAGAGGTTCGATCGATGAAAGATCTACATCCTCTACCAAGATGGTTAGTCTTGGATTTTCTAAAGGAGATCTTATAATATGAGTGAGTATTACAAATTACAACATTAGAGCTCAATACTAACTCAAGATCTATTATCTATGAAGAACAAATCCTAGACTAAACCGGTGTATCTCAAGAAGTTAGATCAAAATGATCAAAGCTTCAAGAGGTGTGTGTGTGACAGAAATTCTGGGCTCTATGAATATGAAAGATGAAGAGCACCAAGAATTCTGGTGATATAGGGCTTTATGATTTGAGCAGGAGTTTGAAGGTTTGAAGATCTTGAAGGCTGTTCTAAGGAATCTGGAAATATTGAACAGCAGTCTTCAGATCTTCAAGGTTTCTCAATGAAGCATGAAACTCGAGCTCTTGAAGCATTCAAGCTTAAGAAAACTTGGAAATGGGAATGAGCAGGATATTTATAGCTGAGCTTCAAAAACTAGCCGTTGGAGCTTTGAGCAAGGACGATATGATGGCACAATATGATTGGCGCGCAGGTGTCCTTTATAGCCGTTGGAGACAGAGCAAGGACAATGAGCTGGCACAATATGATTGGTGCGCAGGTGTCCTTTGTACCCATTGGAGACTGAGCATGAAGACCAAATTCAAAACTTCTTCTAGAAGGTTGACAGCTATCTTCACTTGAAATATTTCTTTGAAGCGTATCTTCACCAATGGTTTTGCTGAGTGTGTTTATTTTATCGTTTCTGCACACCTCAGCACTCTGACTTAATCCAAAAAGCGTAACTTGTCTTGTCGCTTTCCAAGCTTCTAGAATATGATATCAGGAGATGAGGAATTTTGAACAAGGTTGGGTGTCCGCGCACAAAGACATGCGCATTGCCGGCGCGCATGGATTCTGCGCATGGGCAGCATGCGCACCATGCTTGGTCACTAAAAGATCTCTTGAGTTTAGGGAACAAGACCTTGAAAATTGAGCAGGGTCAAAAGCTGCGCAATATATCTATGTGCAGTGACGACCTGTGCAGAGAACATCCTGCGCAGTGAAATGAATCATGCTTAGGAAATCTTCAATCCTTCAAAGCTTCAACTCCTATAATCTAAGCCTATACTATAAAAAGAACTTGGATAAAAATTTAAGTTATAATCTTCTTTACATGAGGTCCTAAAGTCCATAAAAATACTCATAGGTGATGGTATCAATCAATTCTAACAAAATGTAGGAGGGTTAAGTGATAAGCATACCCAACAATCTCCCCCTAAATGATTGATGCCATTACCTACTATAGCAAAGGAAATTCATTGTACTTGATAATAACATGTCCATAAAAATGTGAATGGTAACTCATGCCTCAAGTCAATGCACACACTAGCCACTGCTATAGATTTCTATTCTATCCAAAAGATTAAAACTTACAAGATAGGAAAGATAGAAATATCATCCAGTGCATACAAATAATATGAGATGTAGTTTTAAGTATGCGTTTAAACTGAATGTTTAAACATCATGCGTAGAAAACATGAGCATTAAAGATTATGCGCATGAGTTTAAGTAATAATGCATTCAATGTCCCACAAACGAATGGTTTGAATTGAACAAGGTTTTGTGAAAGCATAATGATGCATTCTTCTCATTAAAACTTGAAGGATTATCAGTTAGAGTACAAGCTTTAAAGAGGAAAAATAAAAGAGTGCGCACAAAAACAAAGGCGCACGAAATAAAAGCGCATAAAACATACTATGCGCAACAAGATCAAAAGATCTTAAAAAGTAGCAAAATACTTACAAAGGAAGCCTAGTCTATTATGATGCGGCAAAGGGCTTCACGCAACTCGTTCTGGAGGCTGTTGAACTTGTTCATGAGTTCCACCTTTAAATCTTGAAACTTGTCCTGGAACTCAACAGCTCTGCCAACGTAAGTGTTCATGCCTCTGCGCATATCGGCATTGTCATCAACCAGCTCTCTGAACTTTTCTCTGCATTCCGTTTGGATGGCAGTCTGCGTAGCTTCCAGTCTTGTGTCGGTATGAAGGCACTGAGTGTTGACGCTGGCTTGAATATCTAGCATTGCGTAGTCTATCTTGGCGTTGAACGCGAAAGAAAAATCTGTCATGGATTTAGTAATGCATTTACGCACTTCTTCAATATTAATCTCACTTCCATGCGCAGAGCTTCCTTGTCCAATCCTTTCCATCTGAGCTTGAAAATCATCAAATCCTTTAAGTAACCCATCTGCGAAGGTTTTCTTTAGCTTTTTCAGTATATCCCTGAATCCACCATCAATCGCTCCAAAGGTGCACACATTATTAAGTAGTGCGCTGACATTTTCGAGCTGGGTGCTGATGGTTCTCAGGGAGTCCAGGATAAGTTGATCCAAAGTTATAGGAACTTGTTCTTGCGCCTTTTCTTGCGCAGGCTCAGAGAGATGATCAGATGAACTTGCCTTTGCACTCTTAGCACTCTCTGTGCTTTCCTTTGCCTCCCTTGCACTTGCCTTTGCCTTTGCTTCCTCCTTCGCTTTCTCCCCCTTAATGGTATCAATCTCCAAACGCTGCATATCTAAACAGTACAGCAAAGCAGTTTGAGCAGTAAGGAGTTGATTCAGCTGTAATTGCGTAGCGACTTTATTATCTTGAACAGAATGCAAGGCTTGCACGATTTGACGCAGCTCATCCGAAGAGGAAGTAGGAATCTTTGGAGCTGTAGATGAAGGTTTAGCTGGAGAAAGATCACTGCTGTCAGAGGCTTGAGTGCGGCGCTTCTTCAATCCTTTTGCGCTGTTGCGCACCTTCTGCTTTAGACGAGAGGAAACATGTGCGATATCAGCACTAGGGACAGCTTCTTGAGCAGCTTCGTGCCTTTGCTCCCCTTGAACTGCAGCATCATCTGAATCACCACGAAAATCAGCCTTGCGCTTTATTGTGGTTGGCTTTGAGGGAGTAGGAGATGGTTTGCTGGTAGGATCTGCCTCTTTGAATGAAATCCCTTTGGTGGATTGAACCAAAGGAATGTCCTTGATCCTTTTGCTACTAGGCGTAGCAATGATCTTCCCCTTGCGTTTATACGCATCTTCTGAGGTTTCTTGCACAGCATCAGGTAGAGATCTACCTGCACTCTTTTTTGACTTAGCCACAGGGATTGGGCCTATCCAAGGTTCCTTGTTGGGAGCAGAATCAGACAGCCAGATTTCATAGTATTCAGTGTTACCGATCTCACTGTGCAAATTATGGAGATGCACTCTGGAGTAGTACTTTGCGTCACAAGACTTCTTCTTGATTGACTGTTCTTCAACATAGGTGGCCAGTTCGCCATAAGTCAATAATAGTTTAGTTAGCAATCTGCAGTGAGTTCGGTATTTAGTCTTTCCTTCATTCAGCTTCTTGTCATAGCTGGTCATTCCCTTCACAATCTCATTGAAAATAATCTGCGGCCAGTCGAGTTGAACTTCGTTGAAGATGGCTGCACAGTATTCCCACTGCTTTGAGATGAAATTCCCATTATTCCCATTCTTACAGTTGAGAGAATCTCCAATGATGGTGCACAGGTGATACATCACCTCACCAAATTCCTTTCTGTTATACATTGGCCACTTCTTGTTTAGAGAAGGAATGCCAATAAGCTTGTGTGCAAGTGCATTTTGATGAACCTCATCATAGTTGACTGAAGTATTATCAACGTTGAAGTTTAGGAGACTGCGAATGTGGTTAGGATGAACCATTACATCATTGTGCTGTACAGTGGCCATGATCATTTCCGTTGGCTTTCCTTCAAGTTGTGCCGGGACAACTTTAGCTGTCTTGAAGAATTCATCTACTAGCGCATGCACTATGAAGGATTGATTAAGGGTGAATAACGGAAGAATGCCAGAGGAACTGAGATGATGAACCAGACGACGTCCAACTGCGTCTAGAGAAAGATCTGCCTGAATTAGTTCCCAACCAGGTATGAAGTAAATGTGTCCCTGCGTAAAACAAGGGATAGAATTAGACAACCTATTGCACATGGAACTGTGTGTTGGTGTTGGTGCCCTAGGCACGTTTGTTGAACGTTGTAAGTTATCATGATAATAAAGAGATAATAGGATTATTATTATGGCTCGTGTTTGCTTATAATAATCTCCGTCCCTAGAGCTTCTTAAGCACTAGTATAAAGGCTAAATGATCATGGGATGATCATGTTAGATTTATGGGTACTTGTTTGGAACAAGGTACTGGACATGACCCGCGGTATGAGATTTATGTCATGGTCGATGTCATATATAAATCTCATATTAGTTATGTCATTTGAATCCTTGGACATGAAGTTATTATAGTCTTCCACTTGATGAACATTATGTTTGACATATTCAAACGCTGCCTTAACACGGTAGTTATAAAGGGTATGATTGGCATGATTGGATTCACGTAGGGAAGAATAATAAGCCAAATGGATTTGTCCCTCTTCGGAGAGATGTCAAGCTTGGGCCCCTCGAAGGAATGATGTTGGTGAAATGTTTGGCCAAACTCAAATGGATTGATTGGATCAATATCATTTGGATTATCAACATATTCGGAATCGAGAAAGTATTGAACAATACAAGTTGACTTGTTGACCATGACTTGTGTTCAATGACATCGTGGACAAAGGGATTGTGACATGTTCTAAAAGGAATGCGAACTTGTATCTAGTTACACTATTTGGGTAGGTATGACGGTTTGCTAGAACCTAATCATATCTTATGGGTTCATGTTTGGGCTCATTGCCAACTTAGTGTAATCCTAGAGGGTCACACACAAATAGAACGAATCGTAAAGGACTAAATGGGAATTATGGAAAAATATCAGTGTTTGGCTCTGGCACGGTCGTGCGCCTTAAAATGGCACGGTCGTGCCATAAATCCAAACCAAGGCAAACCTGTCGACATGATTGGCACGACCGTGCCAAATTACCAAGCACGACCGTGCCGAAAATGGGCGGCTGGGGAATTCGCGCGGACTAGATGGCACGACCGTGCCAGATTGTAGGGCACGACCGTGCCAGACAAGTCGGGCAGAATTCCTTGTTGCCTAATTTGGTGACGGGATTTAGGTTTCCTAAGTCCTTAAGGGTTAAGGATTAGGACCTATTTAAAGATCCTTTCAGCAGTCATTAAGCACATGATTGTGAGTGCCTCCATAAGTTTTTGAGAGGTTATTTTCTTGTTCTAAGATCCCAAAAAGTGAAGAACAAGAATATTCATAATTCCATATAGTTCTTACAATTGTGAAAGCGTGTTTCATAATTTGGTCTAGCAACCAAGATCAAGTGTTCTTGATATTCGTTCGTGGTGTGGATACCGCTAGAGGGTGAAACTTATCATCTTCATAGTTCGTGATTCTTGCTTTGTTCATGATCAAGATTTGAAACCTCCATCGAATTCAAGGTTGCAAAATCAAAGGCACAAAGGGTTAGTATTCTAGTATTCATTATGTTGTATTTGACTTAATCATATGAATGGATCTATGGGCTTTGGGTTTCATAAATTTTAAATGCTTAATTTCGCTGCGCATGTTACTACGAAACCCAACAGTGGTATCAGAGCCCCGTTCATGTTGATTATTTCAATACTAAAATCATGTTGTGTGTATATAAATTGTTTATGTGCCTAGCATGATTTGAATATTGGGATTATGATGTTTATGTGGTCTATGCGTTTTATGTGGTTTATTGTTTTATAAACTTTAATCGCACTGTTCAATCGCAATTAAAATTATGGTGGATTTAAAATTGTTTGGTTTATCAATTTTTGATTGGATCAAAGTTTTGATATTCTAGGGATTCAAGAATAAATCGTTTATTCAAGGTTTTGATGATCATGGTGATTGGATCACCAAGAACACCAAATCCTAATTGAATTGGGAAAAACAATTTTGAGATGAATTTTGGAACTTTAAAAATTTGGATTTTTCGCAAGGGGTCCGACCGGACCCAAGCCTTGACCCGGCCGGACCTAGGGTTTGGCGCGGGGGTAGGGTTTGGGTTTTGGGTGTGGATCTTGGGTTTAAATCTCCTATTTCTTTTAGTCTTGTGATTCTAAGATTAGTTCAAGGTTTGGATGGCTAATCTACGTTCATCGAGATTGTGTTTCCCAAACTTGATCGCAATCAAGGTTTCAAAGGTAAAACGAAATTAGAATTATGAAGAGTTCATAATTGCTAAAATTGAGAAACAAAGTTCTTGATTCAATGATTGGAGATCCATGTGGAATTGTGAATGCAATTGGCCTACGTTCATCGAGACCATCTATTGCTTAGTTTCGGCCACATGGACTACTTTCTTGTTTTCTTGAATTAGTGCGGAATTGTGGTTGCCAATGGCTTAGTTCGGCCGCACTTCTTGTTGTCTTGATTTGGAGATGATGACCAAAGTTCAAATAATCTCATCCTCATAATTATAGAGAAACTAATGACACATAAATATTATGCTTAAATTAATGGAGATTAATTTAGTGGCTAAACTTGATGCGTAACATGTTTATCTTGTGTGCTCATAAATGTGTTGTATGCTATATGTGATAAACCTTCAAGAAAGTTTTAAGTCCTTTTGCCACGCCATGATTAAAACACTTGTTAGTGCATGTGTGATTTTAATGTGGGTTCGCCCTAGCGAGGTGCATTAACTTTATCTATGTATGAGCAAGATGGATGATGTGGGCACGCCCTAGCGAGGCACATCAACCATGCGTTTAAATGGTTAGACTTAATTGGGCGTCAAAACAGTTTTGGGCCTTAGGCAAAAGATGAGATTAAACATGCTTTTGAAATTGGATCACTAAGAATCATATTGGATATGATTGACAAGAAATTGTCTACCTAATTAATTTGATTTTGAGCGGTCCGCCTCCGTGGACTCAAGATTAAATTAAAGTTGGATCTTAGCCCAATTTAAAAGAGTCTCATGAAAGGATCTAAGAGTCATATGGGATATGATTGACAGGGTTGTCTACCTAATTAATTTGATTTTGTGTAATCCGCCATAGCGGACTTAGAATTAAATTAAAGTTGGATCTTAGCCCATTTAAATTATATTATACATTGGATGTATATGAAGGTTATATAATTTAGTGGGAGTATTTTTGGAAAATACATTATTTATCTCTTTAATGAGATTGGTACTTGTAAAATTTTGGAAATTTTGCATAAGTTGTAGATGACAACTAAAATCGTTGCGATTAATCCTTGTTAAGGATAAAGCTTCAAAAGAATGGCACAAACTTCATGGATTGGATCCTGAGCCTAAGAATAGTTCTAAGGCAAGAAGATGGGTTGTACATTCTTGATGGGCCTATTCCTAAAGAACCCAAAGCCAGAATAGACAATCACAAGAATCATGAGTATGATTCTAGGAATGTGAGTTGTCCTATGCTCGCGATTATGTGCTCAAAACTTCAACAAAGTTTGGAACTTTGGAAGCCTATTAGATAGGCGTGGAGTTGAGTTACATGTTTCAAAGAGAAATCTAAGCAAGAGAGGTATAAAACCATTGTTGCATTCACTCATTGCAAAATGAGTAAAGGGCAATAAGTGGAACCTCACATGCTTAAGATAAAGGCTACGTAGAGCATCTTGAGAAACTTGGTTGTCCAATTGGATTGGAGCAAGCCACGGATCTCATTCTTGATTCATTGTTCAAATGTTATGATCACTTAGTGATGAACTATAACATGCTTGGAATGAATAAGAATCTCTCCGAGTTGCATGATATGCTGAAAAACTGCGGAGATGAAGATAATGGAGAAAGGTTCTCCAATACTCATGGTTCATGATGGAAAGGAGGCCAAATGCCAAAAAGAAAGGTAAGACAGACTTGTCAAGCCTAAAGGAAATAATTATGGTTAAAATAATAACTCTAAATTGATGCAATTTGGTAAAGTGGCAATTGGATTGACCATCTAAAATTGTAGTCATAATTCTGGACGATCAATAAAAGAATGGTAGTGGGACTACCACTTGGGATATTTATGTTATAAATGAATCCTTCTAAATTTAATTATTGGGTATTAGATACCAGAATAATTAGTAAATTGAAAGACTACTTATAGTAAAGGTTGATCTATGAATGATAATGATGCAAGAGTTGCAACATTATTCATAGAACACTTGTAAAGTGGCTTTACTAATGAAGTAGGAAATATTATTTTGTTATAAGATAATGAAGGATATTTATTTCTTATTTGGAATAAGAAAGGTGCTTTATTTATTATGATTTACTTCATTGTGTTATCATATAAATAAATCTTATATCCTAAATCTTGAAGAACAAAGTGATAAAGACTATAACATAAATAATTAAAATTCTTTATGCATTATTGTTTTGATCAAATAAATAAAAGATGCATATCTAAAATTCCATGGGACGGAGTTTTAAGTCATATGATTTGGAATCACATGATTTATGCAAATCTTATTTACTTGGACCAAGACATCTTTTACTATGATTGGTAAAAGGCTAATATCTTAACTGACCTAATACATTTTGATGTGTATGGTGCATTAAGAAGCAATGCTAAAAGAATTTTTTTATTATACTTGGTAAAACTATTCAAAGATTCTGATTGGATCATGATGATAAGTAATTGAACCAAGAATTTGACAGTCATCATTAAAATTGTGAAATGGTTTCACAAATTAACTTCACTAAGAACATCATTTTAAATGATGTGTCTGCATGGAAGTATAAGAACCTTATTGGATATGGTTAATTGGATGACTAAGTCAAATAGATCTTCCGTTATTTGTTTTGGGGTTATGTATTTGAAACCGCTATGATTATACTAATCTGAATTCCATCAAGAGAGGTTAAATAATGAAAGAAAACTCGGTTTGTCTTTCATAAAGATTTAAGACGATGAGACCTTTTGAAAAGGAGCTGTCTGGGACACACTCACATTTAAATCTAATAAATATACTTTCATATGATATCCTAAGGAAACTTGAGGATATAATTTTACTCATAAGAAACAAATGGTTTGTTGATTATGATGATACTTTTCTAGATAAATGGTTTATCTCTAAAAGAATCAGTAGGAGTAAAATGTATCTCGAATGGTTCGAGACCTAGAAAATATATATTCTAACATAAGATGGAAGTTGAACAAGTTTTCACAAGGAGTCGTGAAAAGTCCGTTCAAAAGATATACAAGAACTTGTGTATGTGATAGGACACAATCTATTGCAAGAAATATTGGATATTTCGAAATAGAAAGTGTTGAGGTAAAGTTCATTTGGAATGAAGTATTTACCATCTATCAAAGATGCAATGTCAACTCCACATATTTAGATTAATGACTTGGAGTCATGAAATCTAAAAGGCAACCCATGTGTAATAATCAAGTTTGGAACTTGATCATTCTAACCTAAGGTGTAAAAACCAAAGGAGAGGAATGAGTTTTCTTGGAGAAAATTTAACATGGATCGCAAAGAAATTTACTAGAATTCTCGCAGTCACATGTTCATATTTGGGATATGAAAATTGACAAAATGATGTCAAAACAAGTGTTCCTCAATGGGAACTCACTTAAGGATGTATTGGATACAACCTAAAGGTTTTGACAGTCAAAGAAAATTCTGATAAATTATGAAAGTTGCAGAAATCCATTGGATGGATTAAAGCAAACTTGTGGGAGTTGGAATCTCCGTTTTGATAAATCAAAAGAGTTTGACTTGATCAATAACGAAGATGAACCTTGTATATACAAGAAGATTAGTGGGAGCATAGTGATATTCCTTAAATTAAATATGTGGATGACATATTGCTCATTGGAAACGAAATTCCTATACGTTAGTCTGAAAAGACTTTGTTAAGAAAGTGTTTCACAATAAAGAATATGGATGAAACTGCATATGTCCTTGGCATTAAGATCTATAGAGATAGATCGAAGAAGCTAATTGGTTTAAGCCAAAGTACATACATTGACAAAGTCATTAGAAGATTCCGCATGGAAAATTCTAAGAGAGGACCATTGCCAATGTTACATGGAGTTTTCTATGCAAAGACTCAAATGTCCTAAGACAAATGATGAGCATGAGAAGACTGAATGGGATGCCATTTTGCTTCGGCAATTGGATCCATCATGCCATAATAAGTACTAAGCCGGATATATCTAAATGCTTGGAGCATGACGAGTAGATATCAATCCGACAACCGGTGAGAATCACTGGAAGGCTGTGAAACAATTCTTAAATGTACTTTAGAAGGACTAAAGAATTGTTAAGATCTATGGAGGGATGGAAGATGATCTCGGTGTATATGGGTACACAGATGCATACTTCCAAACTGACAAAGATGATAAAAAATCGCAATTGAGTTTTATTAACAATAGTGAAGCTGTAAGTTGGAATGGTTCCAAGCAGAGTACAGTCACTAATTCTACATACTAAAATCTAAGTATATTGCTGCATTGGATGCCGCAAAGGAAGTTGTTTGGATTAAGAAGTTCATTGGTGAACTTAAGATGGTTCCTAGTATTGTTAATTCAATAGACTTTATTAGTGATAATAGTCGTGCTATTGATCAAGCAAAGGAACCAAGGGCACATCCTAAATCCAAACACATACTTAGGCGTTTTCTTATCGTTCGAGAAATCGTTGATAAGGGAGACGTAAATATATGCAAAGTACCAACTAATGATAACGTTACAGACACGCTAAACAATGAGACTTCCATAAAGCTAAACATGATGGTCATGTTAGGTCCATGGGTATTGGATACCTAGGGAATTGGGCCTAGGGCAAGTGGGAGATTGTTGGTGTTGGTGCCCTAGGCACGTTTGTTGAACGTTGTAAGTTATCATGATAATAAAGAGATAATAGGATTATTATTATGGCTCGTGTTTGTTTATAATAATCTCCGTCCCTAGAGCTTCTTAAGCACTAGTATAAAGGCTAAATGATCATGGGATGATCATGTTAGATTTATGGGTACTTGTTTGGAACAAGGTACTGGACATGACCCGCGGTATGAGATTTATGTCATGGTCGATGTCATATATAAATCTCATATTAGTTATGTCATTTGAATCCTTAGACATGAAGTTATTATAGTCTTCCACTTGATGAACATTATGTTTGACATATTCAAACGCTGCCTTAACACGGTAGTTATAAAGGGTATGATTGGCATGATTGGATTCACGTAGGGAAGAATAATAAGCCAAATGGATTTGTCCCTCTTCGGAGAGATGTCAAGCTTGGGCCCCTCGAAGGAATGATGTTGGTGAAATGTTTGGCCAAACTCAAATGGATTGATTGGATCAATATCATTTGGATTATCAACATATTCGGAATCGAGAAAGTATTGAACAATACAAGTTAACTTGTTGACCATGACTTGTGTTCAATGACATCGTGGACAAAGGGATTGTGACATGTTCTAAAAGGAATGCGAACTTGTATCTAGTTACACTATTTGGGTAGGTATGACGGTTTGCTAGAACCTAATCATATCTTATGGGTTCATGTTTGGGCTCATTGCCAACTTAGTGTAATCCTAGAGGGTCACACACAAATAGAACGAATCGTAAAGGACTAAATGGGAATTATGGAAAAATATCAGTGTTTGGCTCTGGCACGGTCGTGCGCCTTAAAATGGCACGGTCGTGCCATAAATCCAAACCAAGGCAAACCTGTCGACATGATTGGCACGACCGTGCCAAATTACCAAGCACGACCGTGCCGAAAATGGGCGGCTGGGGAATTCGCGCGGACTAGATGGCACGACCGTGCCAGATTGTAGGGCACGACCGTGCCAGACAAGTCGGGCAGAATTCCTTGTAGCCTAATTTGGTGACGGGATTTAGGTTTCCTAAGTCCTTAAGGGTTAAGGATTAGGACCTATTTAAAGATCCTTTCAGCAGTCATTAAGCACATGATTGTGAGTGCCTCCATAAGTTTTTGAGAGGTTATTTTCTTGTTCTAAGATCCCAAAAAGTGAAGAACAAGAATATTCATAATTCCATATAGTTCTTACAATTGTGAAAGCGTGTTTCATAATTTGGTCTAGCAACCAAGATCAAGTGTTCTTGATATTCGTTTGTGGTGTGGATACCGCTAGAGGGTGAAACTTATCATCTTCATAGTTCGTGATTCTTGCTTTGTTCATGATCAAGATTTCAAACCTCCATCGAATTCAAGGTTGCAAAATCAAAGGCACAAAGGGTTAGTATTCTAGTATTCATTATGTTGTATTTGACTTAATCATATGAATGGATCTATGGGCTTTGGGTTTCATAAATTTTAAATGCTTAATTCCGCTGCGCATGTTACTACGAAACCCAACACTGTGCGCATGTCCAAACAAAGCAGATATACATTGGCACAAGTTCCATGATAAGCAAAAATATTTATGCGCAGAGAATATGAAATGGATGCGCATAAAAAGAATGCATACGCAGAAAGGGATTATGCGCAGAGAGAATAAATACTTGTAAAGAAGTGTGCGCAGAAAATTAGATAAAACTATATGCGCAGAAAACTATGCGCAGAACACAAATACTTGGGGATATATCAATTGATCAAATAAGATATTAAAAAAGAAAGAATATTCAGGAACATGAAGAACACGAAATGAACTGTTCATGAACAAGAAGTACATCAAGAACACCAAAAATCAAAAGTTGTCCAAATCCAATAAAAAATACATCGAAATGACCGCATGAACAGGACAAATTCAACCATGTAAACAATATAGACAACAACATTAAAACAAACCCATAAATTTAGAAAAACTGTTCGTCTGCTATGGAGGTTTTTGGACAGAAAATCTTGTAGAAAACACTTAAAAAGGGTATTGATCATGAAATAAATTACATGAAATAGTAGATCAGGCAAATAAGAACACAAAACTACCAACGATTTCACAAAAGATTAACACTTAAGAGAGAAATCGAAAACGGAGTTTTGAGACCACCAAGAACAACAATGGCAAAAAGTAAGGAGTTATAGTGAAACATACCATGTCATTGACGGTGGGGTGCCCTGATTGTTGTTCTAGTTCTTCTTCTTCGTTCTGAGAGTTCCTAGGATTGGAGTGAGAAGAGGAGTCGGAGATGATGATTTCGGGTTGTTGAGTTTTGGTTTTCTTAGGCGCCATTGAGATGGTTTGAGAAAAAAAAAGAAATTGAGGTTGAAGATAAAGAATAGGAGACGAAAAATGAAGGTTTTAGAGCAGAGGTTAGAGAGAGAGAGAATAGAGAAGTAGAGAGAGAAACGATTTAAGTAAGGAAGGAGAGGTTAGGCGCACGATAGAGGGAGATATTTGAGATAAAGTGCAGTGGCGCAGGATAGCAATGCCACGTGTCACTATAGGGAACACGCGTGCAGGCCTATGCGCGCGAGTGAGTGTGAAGTCCTAAGCCGGTCACTGTCAAGTCAACTTCCTCATAAATGCTGAGTCAGTGAAAGGACGGGCGCACGTTAGCAGGGTGGCGTGGCCGAATGGGGGACGCGCGTGCGCAGTCTTTGCTCTCGCGTGTGTCAGCGAAGAGAGGCTGACGGCTGTTGCATCACCTTCCTCATTAAAAGGTGAGCAGACATTCGCAAGGTGCGCTGTCATTAATAGCAGTATGCATTAAATGACAATGGGATATGCGCAGGGGTATAAAGGTAATTTCCCAAGAAAATTCAAAAAATAAAGGCGCGGGAAAATTTAAATTACACAAGTACCCTTGTGACTAAGCATTGACTTTTCAGTCAAGGACCTATGTGTAAAATCTAATGAATAGAACACTTACCTGCGATCCACGATGATTTACGCATGGATAGTCATGCGCAGCACATTGATAGCGCAGAGATTTTATAAATCTCAGAACTATTGTTTCATGCGCAGACATTTATTGCGCAGGTGTTGCGCAGGGCGCATGGAACTCAACCTATGTTGCACGCTTTTCAAGCAAATACATTAGTATAAATAAATTATATGGACAAGTTAGCTCAGATTAAGCATACCCATTTCTCCTTTCAAGAGACCACTTGTTAATTCTTGAGGAGATGATATTAGATGTTGATGAGTTTGGTATTAGTGCTTGGCAGGATTGGAAACTGCTATGGTGGACATATCATCGCAGAGAATTTGACAATTCTCTTCATGAGTCCCATAGTCCACAGGTTGCTTCATCCATAAGATTTGGCAGCAGCAGCTTCCAGCAGCAATATATTTTGCTTCAGTAGTGGAGATGGACACAGCGGCTTGTTTCTTGCTTGCCCATGCTACAAGTTGATTTTCAAGGAAATGACATGTTCCACTTGTGCTCTTCCTGTCAGTGGTGCACGCTGCATAGTCCGCATCTAAATAACCTACAATTTTAAAGTTCGAATCTTTGGTGTACCAAAGTCCAAGGTTAACAGAGCCAAAAATATATCTAATACATTTTAGCAGTTATGTGCGCTTCTGAAGAATTAGCAAGATAGTGCGCACAGATCCAGACAACATAATATCTTGGCCAACTAGCAGAAGATAAAGGAGAGTCAATCATACCTCGATACAGTCTGATCAACTTACCTTTTAAGTCTGTTAAGTTTGTTGCTGGTGGCCATTGGAGCGTCGTATGCTTTAGCATTCTCAAGTCCAAATTTTTTATTAAGTCCCCTGTGTACTTGGCTTGATTTGTGAAGATGCCATCATTCAATTGCTTGATTTGAACCCCGAGGAAGAAGGTTATTTCTCCCATCATGCTCGTCTCAAGTTTGCTTTTCATTTGCTTTTCAAAGCGTGTGCTTGAAGCTTTTCTCTAGCAGGAATTTTGAGAGTATCGTACCATGCTCTTGGAGCTTGCTTAAGTCCATACAAAACTTTCTTGCTTTGATTCTGTGATGCTTCCATTCTCATCCATCTTGTTTCCGAACACCCATTGAAGCGCTAAATATTGGATGAGCTTTTCTTGCACTTCTTGCATAGCATCGATCCAGCTTAAAACATGAAGCACTCTATCAATCTTCTTTGATCCGACATGAGAGATAAATGAATGCTACACCACAAAGTTTGATGCTCTCGATGTGCGAACCCCTACATTTAGATGACAGGAATATGAAGATCAATGGGTATTTCATTTGCTTCAGCATCACGATCATCAAAGGTGATTTGCTGAAGTGGAGAAACATCATGCGCAGGAGAAGGTGTTTACGCATCAGGAGTCGTCACTTCTGGCGCAGCATCCGGAGTTGGCGCATGGGATGGACTTGCTTGATTATGGTTTTGATCAACTTGATTATCATTCTGCACAGGTGCAGTTTGAGGCTGCGTACCTGTCCCAACATTCTCAGCAGAATCATCAGAATCATTTGGAGCCAAATGTGGCTCAAGGAGAGAATGTACGTTAAATGTAACATGTACAGATATTATAATAACTAGAGATTTATTCTATTATGATCACGAAAATCTTATATAATGATTGGCATTTCCAACGAGAATACCTTCATCTGCTTTGGTGTCGAATTTATCTCTATGCTTTGCCATTGTAGAGGATATAGCGTTTGCAGCCAAAGAGCTTGAAGAACGCAATGTTGGGCGCTCTTTCTCTCCATAGATCGTATGGAGTATTGATGTAGGCTTTGTTGATGAGGGATCTTATTCTGAGTAAAGTATGCACCGTTGACAGCTTTTTCCCAGAAATACATTAGAAGTACTGCTTCTACTATCATTGTCTATCCATCCTCAATCAACGAGCGATTCTTTCCACAACGCCATTTTGTTGGGGAATTCCAGCAGCAGAGAAATTGTGAAGAATACCATTTGTGGGTTCTTGTCGGTTCTCACAATATTGAGCGACATCGTTGTTCATAAATTCTGTTCCGTTGAAGTATCGAACTCTAACGATGTCTTCTGTGTTTAGAGATTTCGAAGGAGAGTAACCAGGATATCATTGAGACACCACAAGTTGGTCCAATGCTCGCGGTAGTGAGCGGTCCAAACACATGAGGTGAAAGCGGTTGTAAGCATTTTGACATTGGAGCAATCTTGCTGGAGGAAGACTGCTCAGGCTGCTTACTAAGCTGGCATGGTGCTTATATCATTGCTAGCTGCATTCACTTATGTTCTTTGCTACAAAACAAGGATTAGTAATTGAAATTATAACGGTAAGATCAATAATATAAAAATTAGTCTTACGAGTCCTTGTGAGCAAAGTTAGTTCAGAAACACCATTCTTGATATAGCAGTGCGTTGAAGTGAAATGGCATTCCAGGCCATTTCGCATAATTTTGATATGGAGAGCAGGTTGTGCTTGAGACTATATTTTATGATTAGTCCAAATCCAATTATGTGCCCGTTGTTGTTCACTATATGTTACTGAGTGATCTCTTCCTTCATGCACATCATTAAGAGTGTTGACATCTTCAGTCGAGTCTAAAATCCACTGTTGATACCAACTGAGCTTGAGAGTGCACAGTGAAGTAGAAGATCTTTTCTGCTTGTTGAAACATTGACTTGCGCTTTACAGCAGAGTTATCATTTAAGATCAGCAGGCACTTTTAAGAGATTTCTTGCGCGGCTGCAGAGTTGGTGATGATGCAGCTTTGTCAGGTTAGCTCTGGCAAATAGGTACTTGCCATTCTGTCTGCTTGGTGAAGGTGTCCCATTTTCACTAGAATGAAGGGACCTTTCTTTGATTGTCCTTGGCGCATGCTCAGGTTTTATTTCAGAAACAGCTTCTGAATCGATGTCAGCATTTGCCACTAAGCAGAGCAGTCCATCCTCAAAGTCAGCATCGTTGTCTTCAGTTAGTCTCCAGGTCCTTAGCTCCTTTTCTGCGCAGTTCTCTTCAGTAGCCATTCCGTACTGCTTGGATGCTTTGTGCGCAGGGTTGCTTTTCCTCGTGCTCAAATTTTTGGAGTAGACATTTTGAAGCGAAATGTCCTGGCTCTCTTGCAGTTGTAGCAGACCAAGTCATCTTTCTTTGAGTCTCTATGAGAGAGAATAGGAGGCTTTTTTGAGGATCCACCAAGTTTGGAGAACTGTCTGAATTTGATCTGAGGTTTGAGCGAGCGCAGGAACATGTGAAAAGTTAGCCATTGCCCAAGATTTTGAAGCCATATTGAATCAGCACCCAAGCTGTTAAGCTTGAAAAACAGAAACATGTTTTATGAAGGTGTTAGCTCTGATATCACTTGTTGGTCCCTAAGGGGCAATAAGGGTGTGAAAAATCGCTAGAGGGGGGGGGGTGAATAGCGTTTTAAAATTCTTTTCAAACCCTTTTGCAATTCAATGGCTTATGCGCACAACTCTTATTTTGGCTAAGTATAGCGTGCAGTGAGAATGTGAAATTCACAGCGGACATTTAAAGCAGCTCTGCGCAGGGTATACTGCGCAGAGATAAAAACGCACGCGCTATGTTTGAGGCTAAAGAGTGGCGCAAAAATGGTTCTAAGGCAAATGAGCGATAACGATTACAACAGTAAAGTGTAGCAATCTGAAAGATCAAACAAAGCAGTTCATAAATAGTTAAGCAGGAAATATTGCAGTAAAAATAATGAACACACTATTTGGAGAGGTTCGATCGATGAAAGATCTACATCCTCTACCAAGATGGTTAGTCTTGGATTTTCTAAAGGAGATCTTATAATATGAGCGAGTATTACAAATTACAAACTCAAGATCTATTATCTATGAAGAACAAATCCTAGACTAAATCGGTGTATCTCAAGAAGTTAGATCAAAATGATCAAAGCTTCAAGAGGTGTGTGTGTGACAGAAATTATGGGCTCTATGAATATGAAAGATGAAGAGCACCAAGAATTCTGGTGATATAGGGCTTTATGATTGGAGCAGGAGTTTGAAGGTTTGAAGATCTTGAAGGCTGTTCTAAGGAATCTGGAAATATTGAGCAGCAGTCTTCAGATCTTCAAGGTTTCTCAATGAAGCATGAAACTCGAGCTCTTGAAGCATTCAAGCTTAAGAAAACATGGAAATGGGAATGAGCAGGCTATTTATAGCTGAGCTTCAAAAACTATCCGTTGGATCTCTGAGCAAGGACGATGTGCTGGCACAATATGATTGGCGCGCAGGTGTCCTTTATAGCCGTTGGAGACAGAGCAAGGACAATGAGCTGGCACAATATGATTAGTGCGCAGGTGTCCTTTTTACCCGTTTGAGACTGAGCATGAAGACCAAATTCAAAACTTCTTCTAGAAAGTTGACAGCTGTCTTCACTTGAAATATTTCTTTGAAGCGTATCTTCACCAATGGTTTTGCTGAGTGTGCTTATTTTATCGTTTCTGCACACCCTCAGCACTCTGACTTAATCCAAAAAGCGTAGCTTGTCTTGTCGCTTTCCAAGCTTCTAGAATATGATATCAGGAGATGAGGAATTTTGACCAAGGTTGGGTGTCCGCGCACAAAGACATGCGCATTGCCGGCGCGCATGGATTCTGCGCATGGGCAGCATGCGCACCATGCTTGGTCACTAAAAGATCTCTTGAGTTTAGGGAACAAGACCTTGAAAACTGAGCAGGGTCAAAAGCTGCGCAATATATCTATGCGCAGTGACGACCTGCGCAGAGAACATCCTGCGCAGTGAAATGAATCCTGCTTAGGAAATCTTCGATCCTTCAAAGCTTCAAGTCCTATAATCTAATCCTATACTAAGGACTTGGCTAAAAATTTAAGTTATAAACTTCTTTACATGAGGTCCTAAAGTCCATAAAAATACTCATAGGTGATGGTATCAATCAATTCTAACAAAATGTAGGAGGGTTAAGTGATAAGCATACCCAACAGTTCCTTTGCATGGTAATAAAGAAACGCCCTTCATACATAGGAATCTTTAGTTTAAAATGGCATACTTTTTGTACAACTTTTCTTTTTTGGGGGAAAGCAGGAAAGAAAGAGAAGTTAGTGTAAGAGTTTCGGGTAGGTTTCATAAAAGGTGGGTTTTTGTTTAGTTTCGAAATTCACCCATAATCAAATATATCTCTAGTTAAAACATGTATCATAGATATGTAATGACAACGCTGTTGTTGTTTATATTTTCTAGTAAGTTGTGCACGTTCATGGAGAATGAATGCATTTGTTTCGTTAGTTGTGCAATGGGCTTTTAGCTATGGTACGATGAATGAGAATCAGCAATACCTAATTTGGTTTATCAGATGCCTCTAAGAATAAGCAGAAAGTGGGGAACTGGAATGCAGAGTTTCCATCTCTACCAAGTTTATGGAGCTTATTATGAATTACTCCATCTGAAAGTTTGTTATATTTTGATTTTTTTTTTTTTTTTGTCTAACACTACCTGTTAACTTTGACTATACATTGGTGTCAATCTAGTGATCAGAATGAAAGTTTAAAAATTGTTTTTGGTGAATCAATTGATGATTTATCAATTAAAATTTTTAAAATTTCACTTGGATGATTAGAATGACATTAATGTTTGATCAAATTTCATTGTGTTGACCATAAAAAGTGAAAATGAGAAAAGAGAGGGAGTATGATGATATCTTTTAACTTTAAAATTTGATTGTTTTGTGTCAATTCTAGAAGGGAAATAGTGAAATGTGGAAGCACATAGCAAAATCACCATGAAAATGGGCAGATATTTAGTGAATTAGATATACTCCATTTCAAGCGCAGGCAGGCATGTGAGTGATACAACTGTCTAAAGATTGACTAGTTGGGCTCATCCTTTATGGTGTGGCATGAAAAACTTGGATTGATATTTTTTGGCCAATCGACAAAAATATACCACGTACTTTAGTTTTGGTTACAATTTATGCAATGTACCACAAACTTGCATCTTAAATATACGTACTTTTTCCATTGGTTGCAAATTATGCAACGAACTATTTTTTACCCTAATGGACGTTAAAAAAATAACAGGAATATTAACATGATTTTTTTCTCGTTAAAACAATAACAGGAATATCCGATCCATCTTCTCGACCAGATCTTCCGACGACGCTTCTTCTTCTCCGGCGTCCCATCTTCTTCTCCGGCGACCCTTCTTCTTCTCCGGCGACCTTTCTTCTCCGGTAAGTCTATCGTCCCCCATCTCCCAACTCCGACGAGCTTCACATCTCAGATCGGCCAGATCTGGTGGGAAAAAAAATCCAAATCCTCGCTTTGAACTTCGACCGTCATTATACAACTCTAGCAAAAGTCCCCATTTTGTAATCCAATTCTCCATTGATATTCTGAGTTGAACATCTTCTTTGAAGCAATGCCTTCATCAATTTCAAAATCCCAATTTCAGATTTATGCCCTGATTCCTAATCAGACCACCACCCACCTTAATTTGTATCTTCCAAGTTTAAAGTCAAGACAGCAAGGATGATTCCAGATTTAACAAAAATAACCAAAAATGTTGATTTTAAATTGGGTTCTCCAAATCTGGGGGTATCTTTCGAAAATCACCATTATTGACAAAGCCCAGATCTGGAAGTCTTTATATCTGAATTTGGGTTTGATTTGATGTTTGATGGGGTATCTTTCGAAAATCACTATTATGGAGAATGGAGGTGTTCTTCGATTTTTCCGAGGGTTTGATTCGATTTTGGGTTTGAAAATTCTGATTTTTGTTTGATTTTGGCTTCGATTTGGGTTTTCTTTTGTTGGAGTTTTTGGGTTTACTTTTGTGTTCATCCGCCATAGGTTTCAGAGTTGTAAGTGGGGGTGGTGTGGTTAAAACCCGTTAAATCTTTAATGGAGTTACTTTTGGATTGATCACAAAATCATTCTGTTAATAAAATTTAACATTATTTAACGGGGTTGCATAAATTGTAAACGAATATGAAAGTACGTAGGATTATGTTGTCAAACTAAAGTACGTTATCCTTTTTGTAACTAGAAGCTTGGTACATGGCATAAAGTTGTAATTTTTCCATATTTTTTTTAAAGTTTGGTACCAGACCAGGGAATTTCCATCATGTTGTATTGATCAATTGCCTAGTCTATTACATAGATTCCTAATCTATTACAGAATCCCTACGAGAGTCTATTACAGATCAGCAACTGGTAAACTTCCTCTAGGAGTTTCACACATGGAAGACGCATACTTGCACCTGAAATAAGGGTTCTCCACACCTCCCCAAGGGGAGTCGAACCCAGGACCTCCCCTAAGGAAGGCCCTTTAGCCACTCACACTTACCGCTAGGCCAAGAGGCCTTTGGTACTTGGATTGATATTAACCGCATGATTTAAAGCACTTTATTCCTCCACCGTTCTTATTAATTACTCCCTCCTAGTATTCAAAATTTAAGAGTTTTTTTTTTTTTTGGCATTTATGTTGTGACGGAAGGAGCATTTTATTTTATAAAATAAATCTCTTTTTTAAAACAAAAATGGAAATAATGTACAATTTTATAACAATATAAACAATATACTCCCTTCATGCCAAAATGATATTCTCATTTACTACTTCTCATTTTCCCAAAAAGTTCCTCCCATTTCTAGAAGTGCATAGACAACACATGGCTAGTGAAACAAGTGTTCGCATTCTTAAAAAGTTTGAATATTCAAATGTGAAGATCCTTTTGTGACCAAGAGAGTACTATCTTCTATGCTAAAAATTAAAATGAATGTAACAATTTTATAGTTATAAAAAGAGTGCACAAAGGTACCAAATCCCCAAAAACTTAATTAACGATCATTGATTTGTGTTTTGATAGTAGGCATTCCGCATTCTTCAACAAGATTTGTTAGCTTTTATATTCTTTAATAATATTTTCGCCTTTGATAGATTATAATAAAATATAGGAAAAAACATTTACCCCTTCCATTTTAAAATAAATGTCAAATTTAGCTTTCATAGATTTGGACATTCATTTCACTGGCTGGCATCTAACAACTTGAGGATAGTCGCGATGGATCATTGAGTGAAGAGAGAGAAATGCAGAGAGAATAGAAGAGAAAATAGAGAGAGAAGACTTTGGAATTTTCTGTATCATTCAACTGACTGAATAGTTTGTACAAGAAACCAGTATATGTACAAGTTGAACTAACTATGCTAACTGAAACAGTTACAATTACTCTAACTGTCTAATAAACATTTACAACTAAAATGACTATTCTACCCCTGTACAATAAATACTGAAATCAGTACCAATGGTTGTTGTATATATTTACTATATGGATCCAGCAATTGGATAAGTTGTGTTTGTAATCCTTATCTACTGATAGAGATGCTGTTGTGGAACTAACCAATGGTGTAGATGTTGTTGTGTTATCCTCAATACCATCCCCCCACAAGTGGAAGGTAGGAAAGGGTTGAGTACCTTCAACTTGAAAAGAAAGAACCGATTTAAATCTTTACCAAGACCCTTAGTAAAAATATCAGCTAGTTGTAGTTTAGTGGACACATAGACAAGATGAATAAGATTTTGTTGAACCTTTTCTCTGACAAAGTGACAGTCAAGCTCTATATGCTTGGTTTTAGCATGGTAAATAGGATTAGAAGCTATGTTGATGGCAGCAGTATTGTCACAATGGATAGCAATAGGTAAAGGAACAAAAAGTTGTAAATCATTGAGTAGAGAATGAAGCCAGAGGACTTCACAAGTGGTAGTGGCAAGGGCTCTGTACTCAGATTCTATAGAAGACCTTGATGTGACAGATTGCTTCTTAGAATGCTAAGATACTAAGGAGGAGCCTAAGAACATGCAATAACCAGTGATGGATTTCCTATCATTATGATTGCCTGCCCAATCACTGTCACAATAAGCATTTAGTTGTAGAGAAGAGGCTGAAGAAAGGTGTAAACCTTGTCCTGAAGTACCCTTAATATATCTGATGACTCTCTGAAGGGCTTTCAAATTAGTGGACTTAGGATTTTGAACAAACTGACTAAGAGTTTGTGAAGCAAAGGCTAAGTCTGGTCTAGTAATTGTAAGGTATAGAAGTTTCCCAACTAATTGTCTATAAAAGGAGGGATCAGGAAGAGGATCACCTGAATCAAGAAGAAGCTTTTCATTTGGATCAAGTGGCAAAGTAAGGGGTTTAGAATAAGATAAACCTGCTGTAGAAACAAGATCCATGGCATATTTTCTTTGTCTTAAATGAAATCCAGAGTGAGATCTAAGAATCTCAATGCCCAAGTAGTACTTGATTTCACCAAGATCTTTGATACTAAACTTATCATCCAAAAACTTCTTCAAAGCATTGATATTGGATGTATCATTTCCATCAATGACAATATGTTGGGTTTTGAGAAATCATGCGCAGCGGAAAACATCGCATGAGAAACCCAAAAGCCTAGATCCGTTATGTTCAATAATTCATAATATGAGGATGAAAGAAACTAACCCTTATAGGATCGAAATATGAAGCCTTAGATTCATATGCTAAGAAGAGCACCCTCTACCGGTGATCCACACTTCGAGCGGATTCAAGAATGATTCTTAAACTTGACTTCTAGGTCCTTCGGATTGAAAAACTTGATGAAAAACGATTCTTCAATTGCTCCATATGATTATTATGGTTTGATAATTGGGAATAATCAAACCTAATAATCCTAGTATAATATGTGTATTCTCTCTCTCCAAGAAAGAGTTTATGATTTCACAAATCAATGTTATGGGAATAATTCCCAGTTCTACACAATATATACAAGAGGTCTCCAAGACCCTTTAGGATTTAGGTCTTCTTGTCCAACAAGAAAAGACCAAAAAAAAAACTGTAGTGCGGGAGGGGCGCCGTACGGCGCCTAGGCAGTCGTGCGGCTCCTTGGGGGCCGTACGGCTCCTTCCCTTTTTTCTGCCTCGTTTTTCATTCCTTTAATTATCCATTCTGCGTGTGTGACCCAATAGGATTATACTAAGTTGGCAACGAGTCCGGACCATTCAGACCTCGTAAGTCATATGCAGACTCTAGCAAGACATTATGACTACCTAATTAGTATAACTTTGAAATCCAAAGTTTCCTAAAATATAACATATCACAATATCTTTGTTACATGATGTCTATTGAACATAAGTCATGGTCATTGGTCAACTTACTTTGTTCAATGCTTTCTCGATCCCGAATATATTGATAACACAAATACCATTGATCCAATCAATTCATTTGAGCGCGGCCGTGCATTTCATCAATACTATTCATCGAGGGGCCAAAGCTTGACATCTCTCTTAAAGAGGAATAAATCACTTCTTGGCTTATTACACTTCCCTACATGATTCCGATTATGCCAATCATATCCTTTATAGCTACCCGGTTAAAGGTAACGTTTGAATATGTCAAACATAATGTTCATCAAGTGGAAGACTGTAATAACCTCAGGTCTAAAAATTCAAGTGATATAACTATATGAGATTTAATTATGACATTAGACCATGACATAAATCTCATAGGGGTCAGTCCAGTATTTGTTCTCCAACAAATACCCATAATTCTAATTGTATCGCATACACATAATCATTATATGATTATCTATAAAAGTTATACTAGTAATTAATCATAATTAACAGGGATAGAGATTATTATAATAAACATGCAAAATATATAATAATCAAATATTCAATATCTTTATTAAAGCATAAAGCAAATGATAACATTAATCGTTCAAATAACGTGCCTAGGGCAAACACACCAACAATCTCTCACTTTGTAGACACCCCGCCTTAGACCTCTCACTTTGATTGCATACAAAGTATTTTTATTTAACTCATTTTTGTTAATTTCTGTTACTTCGGTTAAGTTCCTAACTGATTCCGTTAGTTTTGGACTAAACTGCATAACAGAGTTAACTTTTAGGGTCATTCTGTCATTCTGTCCTTTTCTGCCGCGGGCGCTTCCGGATCTGTTAACGGGCTGCGCGCGCGCCTCGCCCCAAAAGCGGGACTCGCGCGCTTCCCATTTTGGCAGTAACGGATTGCACCTTATTTCTCTCCCTTTTCTTATTTGCAACATCTCTTTCTTGATCACAAAAGACTTCTTTTCTTATCCACATTCATCCCCTCTAGTTTTATAACCTCCAATCCCATTATTCTAGCCTTCTCTTTAAAACAAAATAATTCATTTTTATTTTATTTGATTTTCTTTTATTTCTTTCATTTATTATTTTATTTATCTTATTTTCTATTGGTCAATTCCATCTCACATGGATTGACCAATTTCCCTCCAACCTTTCCCTCTCTTTTTCACCTATAAAAACCATCATCTTCTACCTTAGAAAGGGACTCTTTTTACACTCTTTGGACCAACTTCATCTTCCCTACAAGAACTATACACAAGTTCTCTCAACACATTTTCCCTACAAACAAACACTACACAAAGTGTTGCACAACCATTTCTCTACAAACAACACCATCTTCAAGTCAAAGTCTAAGGTCCTCTTTTCTAAAGGTACTTTTATTCTTCTTCTCTTTTATTCTAGTCTTACTAGTATGCAATCCCCATCAATTGGGACATGACCAAATGACCACTTTACTACATTAAAGTTGGTTAAGGTTATCTCCCTACATTTTAATCTCTACTTTAATTTCCTATACCTTTCTTAATGTAATTGTTTAGCATAAATTTATAAATAAAACAATTCTCTTTTCTTCCCCCTTTTCATTACATTATAATTGTTAGCACTGTTAATAAATTGAAGGACATTTAGCATTAGAACACCAATAGTAGCAAGACCCGCATAAGCGGGGCGGAGTGGGTGTTTAAGTACTTCCCACTCCGTCACCTAACCCCCGAACCCTTCTCTCCCGAATCTCTGGTTTTGTACATAAATTAGGCTATTTCTAGGTTTTTCTTATGTTCCTTTAAAAACATAGGTGGCGACTCTAAACAATCTAAAACAAGTTAGACATCCTAGGATAATTCACTGCTCTAGCCAAGTTGTGGTTTCCCGGGGTATCTACAGTGGCGACTCCGCTGGGGACTTATTAGAGGGTTAAACTTGCATTCTTAACTTTTGGTGTTCTTATTACTGTTTTCTGGGCATTCTGGTAAAAAGGGTGGGAAGAGCGCGCCTCTGGCCTTCTTGGCCTAAAGCGCGCGCGTCCGACCCCAATTACCAGAATCGCCCGCCTCCTTTCTTGTCCTTCAATTCCATGTTTCTGTGCTAACAATTACTGCAGGGGAAAGAATTTTTTATTTAGGGTCAAGGCAATCCCTTGAACCCACTGATTCGCAGGTACTGCCCAGACTCGGGCGCCTCTGCTCCTCTTTGTCTACCGCGCGCGCCTTCCGCATAGGCCACCCAATGCGCGCTCTTCTGGGCGCATTCCCAGAACAGAACAGTGCACAGAAAACAGAACAGAGCAGAATGACAATGTGTGGGCACCGGGCCTGCACAGAACTTCTTTTATTTTCTATTTGTTTTATCGGTCACACGGGTGATTCGAAAGTTGTAATTATGTGCTTATTTGTTTTTTTTTCTTTTGAAAAAAAAAATGTTTTGTCACATGTTAGACCTCACACTACATGCACATATTCTTATCAACTGCTCACTATCGAGTCGCACAAGTCCAACCCCAAAGCCGTCGAGGCCCGTCCTAGGAAGTTTCAAGATCCACTCGACCTTGACTCTTCCGAAGCGGTAAACCTCAGCCCGTGGCGTAGTTCACGACTACATGCCGGGGGTGACCTTTAAGCCTCTCTTTAGCCGAGCACAAACCACACAATTCTAGTTAGGGTCTAACACTCCGTGACTCAAGTCGGTTTCCATGTGCCGAGATTTCCCTAAACTAATGTCTTCAAATCATACATGCCACTCGTTGTTTTGGACGAAATAAAAATCCGTCCCCAAGTGGTCATAATGGACGCTAATAAAAAATCTGTCCCCGCATGTATGCTTTACTAAATTAATTTAGTTTAATCCCGACACATGTAGGATTCACAAGCGTGGTGGAATCCGATGAGTATATGGGACCGCGAGAAGGTCTATATACTAGTGTGACGATTCCACTATTTTTCTAGAAACCCCAAAAGGACCGCGTCCTTCCGACTTTTGTAAATAAAAAAAAAGAGTCATTTTTCTTTATGTGGTTGAGTCTTTTCTTGTTTGTGGGTGAAATCATTTTACTCAAAAGGTGTTTGTGGGGCCATCCTAAGATCAACCGTGTTATCTCCATAGGTCCAATGGCTTCAAAAGGCAACGACAACGGCATTCCCATGTCCAACGAAGGGTTATTCCGCATGGTGAAAGTATTGAAAGGACAAATTGATACACTAGCCGAGGATGTTCGCCGCAAGGATGATTTATGGCGAGCCCGTTACGAGCATGTGGAAATGGCCCATAAAAGAGAAGTATCCAAACTCGAGGACCAATTGAAGGGGCTCACGAATGGAAGAAAGGTCCAAGGCATCAATACCGGTTTGGTCAACACTCTCATGTCCTACATTGACCAAAAGCTTAGTGGGCTAAATTTGCACAAGGGCCCAAGAACCGATCTTCATCAAGCTTCTCTCCTCATGAACACAATGGAGGCTCTTCCTGAAAAATTCAAGATGCCCGATATTGGCAAGTTCAAAGGGACCTCTTGTCCCGATGCTCATGTCGACTCCTACATTTGGGCCATGCTACCAAAGAAAGTGTCTCCTCAAATAATGTCACAATGCTTCCCACTTACTCTCGAGGGGGTCGCAAAAGATTGGTATATGGGTCTTTCAGTTTTCACCCGCCTCAATTGGGATGTCGCTATGCTTGCCTTCAAGTCACAATATCAAGGCAACTCCATATTCCGCCCCACCAAGAAGGAATTGGAGAGCACCGTGCAAATGGGTGATGAATCATTTGGGGACTTCTATCGCCGTTGGAATGACAAGCTAGCCGAGATGGTTGATAGGCCTTCCAAGAAGGAACAAATGGACATCTTCTTGAAGTGTTTGAAAATGGACTACCGCACTCATCTTAGTGGGGCTTTTCACTCCGATTTTTCAAGCATGTATGATGCGGGGGTTAGAATTGACAATTTGCTCCGAGAAGTGGCCGAGTCCTCCTATGACACAAGCTTCAACGACAAAGGGTTCCCAAGCAATGACATGGAAGAATGTAGTGACATGGAAGACTACAACGACAATGAGGACTGCAACGACATGGGGGATGATGACAACAATCTCCGTTTCTCTTTCTCTACCTAGAAATAGGATAAAAAAAATAAAGAGAGTCAAAAGTCCTCTTAAGTGTGCATTAAAGTTTTCTTTCGTCCCACTTGTGTGAATGTTCAAGTCAATTATCAAATTAAAGTCGTTCTTGTCCTCATACACTCTTCCAAGTTGTTCAATTTAATTCTTGGCAAAATGATGAAAAGATGTCTAAACGAGTTTTAGAACGAAGGCCATCGCTTGAACGCCTAGGGGCTAAACATCAACGATGACATCAACAACAACGGCGAATCCAAGACATCAAGCATGGAGAAAAATCAAGCAAAGTTTTCAAAGGGGGATCAAAAAAAAAAAAAAAAAGAGCTCGCTTGGTTGAAATCATCAAATCAACCTAGGCAAAAGTTAGAGCACAAAAAAAATCTCCCTCAATCAAAGAAGATCAACATCATCATCCACCAACAAAGGACGAAGCTACGAAGCAACAATTCCATCACGAAGAATGGAGAATCCACAAGAACTACGGTGACCTGAGCCTCTACACTCGAGGAACGTAGGCAACCTGCGGGTCCGGTATCATGCAAGAAAGAAGATATGTTTAGCCCTAGCGCGTTATGGTGATCGGCCTTCATCTCGAACTTGTCAAGACATCTTTGTACGATTCATTTGCCAATGAATTAATCACCAAAAAGATTGAACAACTTTCTTAGATTTGGAATCATTTCGCGTTCCTTGTCGAGTCTAAGGACTTCTATTCTTTCTGCATACTCCCAATTTCTTGCAATCAAATTGGGGCTTTCCTTCTCTTCTCTCTTAATGACTTACTTGCCTTCGTGAGTCATTCAATTCAATAAAAAAAATACATGTCAATACTAGGGACACTTCCCTAGTCAAGTCAATGTCACTCATCATTAGTGACAAAAGGTCTCCACCGCAAAATCACATGTCTCATCTCCTCAGCTAGAGTCAATGCACACTCCCTCATTAATCGAGTCAAAATGAAGACGCAAAAGAGATGCCCGCTAGATTGAAAACCCGAAAGGGAGGTCTAGGCAAAAAACAGGGTGCGTCATAAAAAAAAATGAGAGAGTGAGAGAGAGAAGGGAAAGAAAAATGGAGATCTCCGGCCTCTAAAGAAGACAACTGCACGAGCTCTACATTGGATCTCCTCAACAAGTCAATTCCCCACTGAGTCAACTTTTGGATTGCAAAAGGCTCGACAAGAAATGGCCCCATCAAAGGTTGTTTTGGGTTATTGGCATCATTCTCCAGCAGTGTGCATTTTTGGGTTCATGAAAAGAAGGCCCGTGGTAGCCAAGACCCATCCGAGAACGAGCCCATCATAAAAGGGCACGAGTGTCGCGACCCCGGACCCCGCGGGCCGGAGACCGCGATCTGGACGTCGACTCTAAAACCAAAACTGTGAAATACCGAAGTTAAAAATTCCATTTGATACCAAAAGGTGATGATCCAAAGTTTTACAAAACCAAGTTTGATAAAAAACCAATTACAACTATCATAAACTTCCACAAGTTTATGCCCAACAAAATACAAATATACAATTCTTAGTGACGTCATTGTTTGGCACAACTATCCCAAAATGATTACACATTTACATAATGTAAACCAACCTATATCAACCTTCCCCAAAAGAATGGATCCACACTCGACGTCCTCTTTCTCGTGATCAGCGAGACTAATCCTTAGCACCTGGGGGGGTTAAGGAAAAACAAAGATAAAAGAAAAGGGGGTGAGATAAATCTCAATAAGTCACTAATTCAACTACATGACATGCTATGATGCACGAAGCGATAAGCAATAATAAATATCACATAGCACATAGCATTTATCACATAACAGATAGCAGCGGAAATAAACACATAACAAAGGATATAGCCAAGGTTTTCCAAACCGGTACATCCAAATAAAGGATCGCTGCGCAGCTTCAATAATCAACAAATCATCATCTTCATAATAGCATGAAAGCCGAAGAGAAAACCCCGGTACCGGAACCAATAACCAAATGAAGTCTCACAAAGGATGGGAGACATGCCACAAAGTCATGCTCCAAGTAAAGCTAAAATCCACACAAAGGAGCTAGCTCTTCTCACATCCAAGGCCAATCTGGAGGAGGGTAATAATGGGGCAAAACAATGGTCAACATCACAATGGACTTGGCCGTGCCATCATAATGTTTCGCATCGCCCAAACACACACAAAATACCAGCTGGACTTTCAAATAAATGCTAAGTAATAAATACTAGCTTAAATAAACAACTTAAGGTTCCAAAGTAGGGAACCAATCCAAATAAATCACCACAAAGGTAAACCAATATAAACCGCACATCAAAGATGAACCACATTCCCAAAATGATACTTAATCAAATTCCATATCATATTTATTCATATAAGAATCAATTCCACTTAATAAGGTGTTCCACGGTGTTATCTTAAATTAATTAGAAGGAATGAACCTAAACTAGTTAAGCCTTAAGTCGTAAACCAAGCAAAAGGGCAAAATCCTGGAACAGGGGGCGGGCGGGCGCCTGGCATGGGGCAGGCGGGCGCCTGAATGACCAGAAGGTCTGGCCATTAGAAAAGGACATGTAGGCGGGCGCCTGGAGAGGGTCGGGCGGGCGCCTGGTCTGGATTCCAGTCGGGAAAACAGAGCTGGGTTCCTTAAGTTCTTACCCAATTCTCACCACACTCAAAATCAAGCACAATCAATCTCCCCCAAGCATAAATATGAACCACAACAACTTACAACTAGGATGAGGGCCTAGATAACATCATTTATCAACCAAGATCAAGGTTTAATCCCAACTTTCATCAAATCACCATTTTCAATCAAAATTCAAAATAAATTCTCAATAAATTCCAAACAAATTCAAAACCCAACCAAACTTCAAATATAAGGCATCAAGCATTATCTAAACATGATATGAACATTTTAGCATCAAAGTGGGGGATAAGTAACTTACTTGATAAATCTCAAAGTTGACGGAATTCGATTCTTTTTGGTTCTACGCGATCCTATCGACGATCTAAACAAGGTTCATGTTTTAAGAAATGAGAGATTATGAGAGGAAGATGAAGAAAATGATGAGAGAAGGAAGAGGAGAAAATGCTTACCTTTTGGAGAGAGAGAGATATTGAGCTGGGAGATGGGGGATCGAGGTGAAGTGTGAAAGAGTAGGGTGAGGGAGGTGAGGGAGGGAGTAGATGAAGAATTATTTCAAAAGGTTACCTTTAGACCCCCTCTCCATCAACTAACACAATTACTCCCCACTAACAATTAAGACTCAACATTTCTACACTAGCACAAATGACCCAAATAAAATGCTAGGCATAAATATTATGAAACATAAAATGCACACATATATATATTTAGATAAATAATAATTTAAATAAATAAATAGGCAGTTAAATAAATAATAATTATTTATTACTAATAAAATAGAGCCTAGATTTCGGGTCGTGACATTCACTCCCCCTTAAAAAAAATTCGACCCGAATTTTAACGAGACTCACCTTAAACCAAAAGCCACGGAAATTTCCTCTCGATCTCATCTCGGAGCTCCCAAGTCGACTCCTCGATATTATGATTCCTCCAAAGAACTCGAACCAACGCGATGCTTTTGTTTCTCAACTCTTGGACTTTAGAATCTAAGATCTGAACCGGTCGTTCCTCATAAGTCATATCGGGCTCAATATCCTCCGGTATCCTCGGTAACACGTGAGATGGATCATGAACATACCTCCGAAGCATTGAAACGTGAAAGACGTTATGCAACCGGTCTAAGGATAGCGGTAACGCGAGTCAATACGCAAGAAGTCCAACCTTTCCCAAAACCTCAAACGGACCAATAAACCTCGGAGCCAATTTGCCTTTATTCCCAAACCTACGAATACCCACCTTCGGAGACACCTTCAAGAACACAAAATCGCTGGTCTGAAAACTAAGATCTCGCCTTCGATTATCTGCATAGCTCTTATGTCGACTCTGAGCTATCTTCAATCTACCCCGGATAACTCTAACCTTTTCAACTGAATCCCGAAGCAAATCAATACCCACGATCTCCGCTTCACCAACCTCATCCCAACAAATAGGCGATCTACATTTTCTTCCATACAAAGCCTCATACGGTGCCATCTCGATACTAGCCTGATAACTGTTGTTGTAAGAGAATTCCACTAACGGTAGGTGCGAATCCCAAGAATCGGAAAAGTCTATCGAACAAGCTCGCAACATATCCTCCAAAATCTGAATAGTCCTCTCGGATTGACCGTCGGTCTGGGGATGAAAAGCTGTACTGAATCGCAAATCTGTGCCCAAAGCTTCCTGAAACGCCTTCTAAAACCTAGAAGTAAACCTCGGGTCTCGATCTGACACAATGCTAATCGGAACTCCATGCAATCTAACAATCTCATCAATGTAAAGGGTCGTAAGCTTCTCCATCGAATATCTAATGTCAATAGGCAAGAAATGGGCACTCTTGGTCAATCTATCCACTATTACCCAAACACTGTCATACTTCCTACGGGTACGAGGTAGCCCCGTAACGAAATCCATAGTCACATGCTCCCATTTCCACTCGGGAATCTCTAACGGCTGAAGTAATCCCGCGGGTCTCTGATGCTCGGCTTTGACCTGCTGACAAGTTAAACACCTCGATACATACTCGGCTATTTCCCTTTTCATATTAATCTACCAAAATTGTTGCTTCAAATCCTGATACATCTTCGTACTACCCGGATGAATAGTATATCTCGATTTGTGACCCTTATCTAAAACTTGCCTCTTTATTCCACCAACGTCGGGCACGCACAAATGACCACGGAAAGTCAAAACTTCACTCGGACTCAAAGAAAAATCCTCAAAATTCTTTTCCTTCAATTTACCCATCATCTTCACCAACTCAGGATCTTCTTTCTGAGCTTCCTTTATCCTCTGAATTAGGGTCGGAGACACCCTAATATTCGCAAAAATAGCCCCATGTCTCGATTCACGAGGAGACCAATCTCGAACATCCTCAAGCATTTTCCATTCACGGACCATCATCGAAGCCACATAAGTCTTTCTACTAATCGCATCGGCTACCACATTCGCCTTCCCCGGATGATAAGAAATCGTGCAATCATAATCCTTCAACAATTCCATCCATCGGCGCTGTCTATTATTCAACTCTTTATGGGAGAAAAGGTACTTCAAACTCTTGTGATCGGTAAAAATTTCAAACTTCCATAAAGGTAGTGTTTCCATTTGTGCAACGCAAATACAATAGCCGCTAACTCCATATCATGAGTGGGGTAATTCTGTTCACTAGGGGTCAACTTCCTCGAAGCATACGCAATTACTTTCCCATTCTGCATCAACACACAACCTAAACCCTCTTTCGAAGCATCACTGTAAATCACTAGGCCATCGCTCCCATTAGGCAAAGTCAAGATCGGTGCGGTAGTCAACCTCTTCTTCAATTCCTCGAAACTCTTGTCACATTTCTCGGTCCACACAAACGGAACATTCTTCCGGGTCAACTGAGTCATCGGAGTAGCGATCCTCGAAAACCCCTCAATAAATCTTCTGTAATAACCGGCTAAACCAAGAAAACTTCTAATCTCTGTCACTGATTCGGGTCTCTTCCAATCCACTATAGCCTCTATCTTTGAAGGATCCACAGAAATCCCGTCTTTAGAAATCACATGACCCAGAAATGACACTTCCTCGAGCCAAAATTCGCATTTATTAAACTTCGCAAATAATTTCTCCCTCGCAAGAACGGATAAAACTATCCTCAAGTGCTGCTCGTGCTCCTCTCGAGATTTAGAGTAGACGAGTATATCATCAATAAAGACCACCACGAACGAATCAAGATAGGGATGAAAAACTCGGTTCATCAAATCCATAAATACTGCAGGCGCGTTAGTCAACCCAAACGGCATAACCAAGAACTCATAATGGCCATAACGAGTGCGAAAGGCAGTCTTCGGAATATCCTCCGATCGAACCTTCAACTGATGGTACCCACTCCTCAAATCATGTTTAGAAAACACAACTGAGCCTTGAAGCTGATCAAACAAATCATCGATGTGAGGTAGAGGATACTTGTTCTTCACCGTAACCTGATTCAACTTCCGGTAATCGATGCACAATCTCAACGAACCATCTTTCTTCCGCACAAACAAAACCGGTGCTCCCCACAGGGAAACACTAGGGCGGATAAACCCTTGATCCAGTAACTCTTGCAATTGAACCTTCAATTCCTTCAACTCTGCGGGAGCTAACCTATAAGGTTCTTTCGAAATTGGAGCCGTACCCGGCAAAAGGTCTATACAAAATTCAATCTCACGATCGGGAGGCATATTATACTCGGTAGAGAAAACATCGGGAAATTCCCGAACTACCCGAACACTATCAAAACTAGGGGATTCCTTCCTAGTATCAAGAACACTAGCTAAATACCCCTCACAACCGCTATACAATAATTTTCTCGCTTTCAAATAAGAAATTAAGTGAACCCTTCTACTCAGAGGACTAGCCTCAAACACAAATTTAGGCACATCGGGAATAGAAAAAGTAACAGTTTTCTTACGGCAATCAACAGAAGCATGAAACTTGCTCAACCAATCCATACCCAAAATGACATCAAAGTCTTGGATAGGAAGAACTACCAAATCCGCACAAAGGACTCGACCACAAATAACCACATCACAAGCACGAAAGACTCGATCAGAAATCAAGCATTCTCCTATAGGGGTCGACACCTCAAGCACGTACGGTAAAGACTCGAATGCAGCATTTAACATGGAGGCAAATTGCACAGAAATGTATGATTGAGATGATCCTGGATCTACTAAAGCTCGTGCGCTCACATTAGACACAGAAACAATACCTCCAATAACGGATGGATCATCGTTAGCTTGTTGTTGATTCATGGCAAATACTCTTCCTTGGACTTTGGGCTTCCCGGTAGCATCCCTTTTCTGACCTTGATTATTACCAACTCCTGACCCGGATGCTTGTCCTCTACCTCTCGGGCAATCTTTTAGAAAGTGACCCATTTGACCACAATTGGTGCACCTTCCTTGCTTCTTCCAACACCGGTCCTCAGAATGACCTTCCTTTTGACAATACGAACAAAGCCTCCTAAATTGGCTCCCTTGATTCCCAGAAGTGGTACCCGGGTTCCTTGGGATCGGTTACCCTCGGAACTGAGATTGTCCCCCAAAGTTACCTCGATTATCAGAACGGTGTTGAGGTTGAGATCTAGCATGGCTTCCCGGTTTACCCGTACCCACAACCTCGGTTTTCCTTTTGTGCTCCCCAATATCTTGCTCTATTAAGTAGGCTCGGTCCATCGCATCTTGGAAAGTCACTATCCGTTGGGCAATAAGTTGAGTACGGATGGAGGTCTTCAATCCTCGAATGAATCTCATAGATTTTTGTTCCTCGGTCCTCACCAAATAGTCGCAATACCGGGCTAATTCTATGAACTTAGCCGAGTATTGTGCTATAGACAACACACCTTGCTCCAGGTTGAGTAGCTCGATCTCCTTTCGGTTTTGATCAACAACCGGAATGAAATGCTCTTTGAATTTGCGCACAAACAACTCCCACGCATACACCGTGTGAGTATCATCCCAACTAGCTTTAACACCCTTCCACCAATGCTCGGCGGCTCCCACAAGTTTGTAAGCCGCGAACCGGACCTTTTCCTCATCCGTGCACCCAAACACATCATAAATCTTCTCCATCGACTCAATCCACAACTCAGCTTTCCTTACATCGGGTTCCCCATTGAATTCAACCGGTTTCAGTTTGAGGAATTGTTCCAATCCATAGCGGGGTGGTGCTTGTTCTACCCTCGGACCTTGATCATGTATGGCCTTCATGGACGCCTCGAACATGCCTTGAAACATAGCACGTGCTTCTTCCCTTGTATCATTCTGGTTTGCATTACCGGTACTACCTTCACCACTCCTTCTACGAACCATTGTAAACAAGTACCTGCATAAAAAATCAACCGTTAATCACTACGCACACTACTACCCACCTAGGTCATACTAATCCACCTATACTTATACTTAGAGCTAATGACATAGCTCTGATACCAACTGTCGCGACCCCGGACCCCGCGGGCCCGAGACCGCGATCTGGACGTCGACTCTAAAACCAAAACTGTGAAATACCGAAGTTAAAAATTCCATTTGATACCAAAAGGTGATGATCCAAAGTTTTACAAAACCAAGTTTGATAAAAAACCAATTACAACTATCATAAACTTCCACAAGTTTATGCCCAACAAAATACAAATATACAATTCTTAGTGACGTCATTGTTTGGTACAACTATCCCAAAATGGTTACACATTTACATAATGTAAACCAACCTATATCAACCTTCCCCAAAAGAATGGATCCACACTCGACGTCCTCTTTCTCGTGATCAGCGAGACTAATCCTTAGCACCTGGGGGGGTTAAGGAAAAACAAAGATAAAAGAAAAGGGGGTGAGATAAATCTCAATAAGTCACTAATGCAACTACATGACATGCTATGATGCATGAAGCGATAAGCAATAATAAATATCACATAGCACATAGCATTTATCACATAACAGATAGCAGCGGAAATAAACACATAACAAAGGATATAGCCAAGGTTTTCCAAACCGGTACATCCAAATAAAGGATCGCTGCGCAGCTTCAATAATCAACAAATCATCATCTTTATAATAGCATGAAAGCCGAAGAGAAAACCCCGGTACCGGAACCAATAACCAAATGAAGTGTCACAAAGGATGGGAGACATGCCACAAAGTCATGCTCCAAGTAAAGCTAAAATGCACACAAAGGAGCTAGCTCTTCTCACATCCAAGGCCAATCTGGAGGAGGGTAATAATGGGGCAAAACAATGGTCAACATCATAATGGACTTGGCCGTGCCATCATAATTTTTTGCATCGCCCAAACACACACAAAATACCAGCTGGACTTTCAAATAAATGCTAAGTAATAAATACTAGCTTAAATAAACAACTTAAGGTTCCAAAGTAGGGAACCAATCCAAATAAATCACCACAAAGGTAAACCAATATAAACCGCACATCAAAGATGAACCACATTCCCAAAATGATACTTAATCAAATTCCATATCATATTTATTCATATAAGAATCAATTCCACTTAATAAGGTGTTCCACGGTGTTATCTTAAATTAATTAGAAGGAATGAACCTAAACTAGTTAAGCCTTAAGTCGTAAACCAAGCAAAAGGGCAAAATCCTGGAACAGGGGGCGGGCGGGTGTTAGTACCCGACCTGAAAATGAGTTTATTAGGACTTTCCCAAATATACAAGGACTTTATAGGAATTAGAAACCTTACAAAGACTTGTCCCGGATTCCCAAAAATATCTCATTTATGGCAAAATCTATCAAATTAGGTAATAAATGGTTTCCTTAAAACCATGCAGAAACCCTAGCTTAAGAATCAAGTCAGCCGGCAGCCTTGGCCACGCGGCCAACATTGCTCCGCATTGATCTTGGCCACGCGGCCACTCTTGTAACCGGCTTCAACAATGGCCAGGCGGCCAACCTTGCGCTGGATGATCTGGACCATCAGATCTTCCCCTCAGTTTACTATATAAATTAATCCATGCTATTGGTTTAAGGGATTCGATTTTGAGAGTTCTAAAGATCCGAATTTGGAGTTCTTAAACACAATTTTTCTCTCTAATTAGCATTCAAACCTCCAAGAAGATCAATGTTTATTTCTTGCCAACATAGGTAAGTTTTCTAACTTATTTCTTCACGTTCTTGCCTTATTTCTAATGTAGATCTTTTATATTCATGTTCGTACATGTTTATTCATAGTTTCTTCATATTCTTTGCATGTTCATTCATATGTTCATATATGTTCTTCATATGTTCATCGTGTTCATAGATTAAAACCTTATTTATGCTATATTTAGGGTTGTGATCTTCATAATTACATGTTATTTCATAGCCGATGATGATCGAGGGTTCATCAACCCGAGGATGATCTAGGAACTACTTCTAAACCCTAATATTTAGGTAAATTCCCTCTCATTATGCATGATCCCGATTCTTCTGCCTATTCTAATTCTCTGCGAACTACGCTGACCTGAGCTTCTCACATTGAGAGGAACGTAGGCAATCTTCGGATCCGGTCTAAAACACTAACACACTACTAACACATTCATCATGATAGAAAGACCGATCATTCGGGCAATAGGAGTGATAACGTCCAATATTCTTCTCTTGTTGTAATTTGACCCCCGAACCCATTAAACATGCTTTTTCTCAATGTTTTGGCTATAATTAAAACGGCGTGGCGACTCTCATAATTTTAATGTCGTTAAGAATATTCCCTTTGTAAATAAAAATAATCACAAGATACTTCCCATGCGTCGCTTCATCGGAAAGGGGTATTCACAGTGGCGACTCCGCTGGGGACTGCTTTGAAACTTTTTCAAACTTAGTGGGTCTAACTTTCGTTCACATCATGATGTGTGCCATGTTCTCACATGCACCTTACACTTTGCCATGTTCTCACATGCACCTTACACACTTGCCATGTTTACACATGCTCACACTTGCCATGTTTAACACATGCACACACCTTGCCATGTTTACACATGCTCACACTTGCCATGTTTAACACATGCACACACCTGCCATGTTTACACATGCACACACACTTGCCATGTTTACACATGCTCACACTTGCCATGTTTAACACATGCACACACCTGCCATGTTTACACATGCACACACACTTGCCATGTTTACACATGCTCACACTTGCCATGTTTAACACATGCACACACCTGCCATGTTTACACATGCACACACACTTGCCATGTTTACACATGCACACACACCTGCCATGTTTACACATGCACACACACTTTGCCATGTTTACACATGCTCACACCTGCCATGTTTACACATGCACCCGCGCACTCCGCCATGTTAATACTTGTACCTTGTACCTTGTACCATGTACCCTTGTTATCTTCGCTTTAGTTTTAGGGTCAAACAAAACTCTGCTATGCTCCCTTGTACATTATTCTCTCTCTCTCTCTCTCTCTCTCTCTCTCTCTCTCTCTCATACATTGCATTGCATCATCCTAACATCAAAAACTTCTCTCTTTTCTCCTTAAAAAGAATTAGTTTCTTGCCACACACTACCACTAGTCCGTGTCAGCACTGCACAGGTCCCCATTACCCGGAGTATTCGATGTGCAGGAATTTGTGCGCTACTGTCGCCCTCTTTTCGAGTCACTCGTCTACTCCACTCACCGTGTACGTTCCGCGAGCGGTGGGAACCTTTTACCTAACCCGTGTCAACCCACACTAGTATAGGTATCACACCTAGGTTTTGACCGGTTGGTTTGGCTAGCTTTTTCTTAATAGTCAATTAACGTGCTGTCTATGTCGAGTCATCCCCAAGTCAATGATGAATCGAGATCTTTGAGAGAAAGTGCACAAAAAAGTGATTTCCCTCCAAGGGACGTGCCATGGCGAGATGAGTGTTTATTGTCAAGATCTCCGCTCATCATTAACTTGCGTAGGATGCAACATAGACATCACGTTAAATGCCTTTAAGGAAGGGTTAGTCGTAGGATCCGATGGTTGGTGGAAGCCGCTTGCCCTATAGGACCCTCGCCCAAATTGTCCGTTTGGGGGTGTGCAATGCAGGTGAAAAACGAGGGGTCTATAGACGTAATGATGGCCTCCACTGATCGTAGTCTTCTAACTAGTTGCGAAAAAGGGGTATCCCTTCCAACCAATTAGGATATAAATAATGTATGTTTTTGTAAATTAAAATATACTTTGCATGAGCCTTCCCCCTCTCCTAAAGATCCATTGCCCTTCAATCTTTCAGCAAAGCGAGTTTGGATCCGTTCGGGTGGTCGACTACAACGTGAAGCTTCTACTCCGTCCACGTTCTCAGTCTCGTCATCAGCAATGTCAACTCCCGCTTCAGCTTCAGCCTCTGCTCCTCCTGCCAGTACCGCCGAGCTCAACACCGAGGCTACTCTCAATGGTATTCCCCCAAGCCTCCAGAACTTCCTAGCCGGTCTCGAAGTCAAGATCAGGAATCTCGAGGAAAGCAACAAGATGTTGGAGGATCAGAACCAACAGTTGAAGGGTCACATTCAACAAAAGGAGACTAAACTGGTGCCCGATGGAGAGAATTTCATTTATGTCGAGGATGAAGAGGTCAATACCAACTGTCCCCCCAACACCAATGCTACTGCCTTCCCATTCCCGAGCTACCGCAATGTTCCACCTCCTTCTCTCTACACCCAACAAGGTTTCACTACCATGAGCAAGAACAAGGCCGTCTATGAACCTTCCCCCGAACTGCTTGGCGGCTACCTCTCCGCTAGCAAACTACCCCACCCTCGTTGCCTCTGAGTATTGGGATGGCCGCTGCTACTGCTTCCACTACTCCTCCCGTCACTCTGTCAGAAACTATCCCCGACATCGCCAATCACCCTGTGGTTATGGCCATGCAAGAGCAAATGCGAAAGTTGATTGAGACCGTAGATAAGCAAAGTGCACCGACTACCAAGACAATCAACCCTAGCCAAATGGGGGCTCTCCCCAAGGATTTCAAGATGCCTAAGGTGGCAATGTTTCATGGTGACTCGTGTCCTAAGACTCATTTGGATAGTTATGTGTTGGCCATGAGGGCTCGTGACTGCACCAACGAACAAATGGCTCGCGTATTTCATAGCACTTTGGATGGTATAGCTCTGCGTTGGTTCTTGGGGTTAGAACCAAGCGAGAGGCAAACGTGGGATCAGATCAGCGCTATTTTCTGTGAGAAGTATCAGGCTAACTTGGATTGGCATGTGAATCGAACGGATCTTGAGAACACTATGCAAAAACCCGGCGAGGCTATTTATGATTTTTACAAGAGGTGGAACCATCGATTGTGTGAGGTCCAATACCCACCAAAGGCGAAGGAACAGAAACAGATTTTCTACAAGTGTTTGCTACCAGAGATGAAAGCAGCTATAGGTAATGGTTACTTCCCTGATTTGCGGGAAATGGCTGACGCCGGAGTAAGGTACGAAGCAGGGTTCACTGGGATTGTGCCGCCAAAGGAAAGTCCAAAGACCAACAACAACAATTCCTTCCGCTACAAGGCTCCTACTGCGCCTGCGCCTCCTAGGGGTGGAAAGGAGGCCGGCGGCCAAGTGAATATGGTCCAGAAAGAGGTCCCGTTAGATGTCCAAGCCGTAACAAGGAATGGAGCTCCGCCGCAAAGAGAGAGGGAGCACTTTGACGATTTTGGAATGCCTATGGGGAAAGTCTTTGACGTGTTAGTCAAGAGAGGTCTTATCAAGCCTTTAGAGAATTACCAACCTGCCTACCCAAGAAGTGATTTGGACGCCTCCAAGTTCTGCAAGTATCACAAGCACATCGGGCACACAACGGATGGTTGTATTCAATTGAAGCGTGTAGTACAAGGGTTGATCAATGACAAGAAGATTGAGAAGCCGAAGGGTCCTAATGTGGTGAATAACCCTCTCCCTAACAATGGGGGTGGGGTGAATATGGTGCAAACATGAGAGATTAGTATCCTAGAGCTCATGGACGCTTTTGACAAGATAGGGCTCACGATGGTGGATATATTCATGGCGTTGGTGACATTAGAAATACTCGAACCATTAGAAGGACATCTCCCCCGTCTTGGTTGCGATTTGTCAAAGTTTTGCCACTACCACAAGTGCACCGGTCACACTACCGAAGAATGCTTTGAACTCAAGAAGGCCGTGCAAGAGCTCATCCACAAGGGAGTCATCGAAGACCCTAGAGATTATGTAGCTAGCAATGTACTCATGGTAGAACTTAGTGAGATCACTGATCCGGCCGAACCTGTTGTGGCAGACTGTGATGAGATGGGTTGTATTTCAATGACTAATAATAAAGAATCTTCTTGCTACTTGTTGTCTTTAGAAGAACAAGTGAGTGAAGTCGAATCTCTAGAGGAGGAGAGCCCCAAGCCCTCTCAACCTCTTTCTTGGGCCGAAATCTTCGAGGAGGCCGAAAAGAACGAAGCTTCGCCCCCTTGTCCTAACACGCCATTGTCTTTGGAGGAGCTACGTGTGGAAGTTTGTCTCCTTACAAGATCCGGTCAAGTGTACCAATCCGACCCGAAGGGTGCAAAGAAAGTCTTTGGGAAGGAACCCGAGCAAGCCGACCTAGATAAAGAAGACCCTATCCTCACTCAACTCAAACAAACCCAAGCCCATATTTCACTATGGTCCCTACTCACCTCCTCCCTAGCCCATCGCCTCATGCTCGAGCAAAACCTCGCCGCCACCATGGTACCATCCACTATTACCCCGGAGGACGTCACCCACATGATTGGTAATATCCACTATGGAAACATCATCACTTTCTCGGAGCTAGACAAGCCAGTGTTCGGAGTTGATCATAATGAGCCTTTGTACATCACTGTCGAAGTAAATGGCAAGAAGATTCCCCGTGTATTCATTGACAATGGTTCTGCTATTAATATCCTACCTTCAAGGATGATGGATGTGGTTGGCGTTCATGGTGTTGATTTACGCCCATCCAAACAAACCATCAAAGCTTATGACTCTACATGCCGCGCCGTGATAGGCGAAGTCACCTTGCCCATTACCATCGGAACAAAGATCCTGCCAACCGACTTCCACGTCATAGACATCCCCGCAACCTTCTCACTCCTCCTCGGCCGGCCATGGTTACATCAGTCGGGCGCTGTCCCGTCTTCCCTGCATCAGTGTGTGAAATTTCAATCCGGTAATGAAGTGACCATCATCTACAGTGATCTTGTAACTGCCCAAGGGACGGACACCAAGGGCGTTCCTGTATTACAGATTCAGCATGGGGAGGAGAGCCGACTCTTCAATGGCTTCGAAATAGTCGCTCAAGCACAGATCTGCACCATCGACCTCACCAAAACAACGGACAAAGTGGCACCTGTTGTCAAGATACTGCGTAACATGGGTTTTATACCGGGGCTGGGGCTAGGTAAGAACTTGCAAGGCCCCACAGAATTGATTGAAGAGATTAATCATCGAGGGTTGTTTGGTCTAGGATACACCCTTACTCTTGAAGACAAGATGGAGCAACAGAGGATAGAATTGCTTAAAAAGATGAAACTTCCCTACAAAAAGCCCGAAATGCGGCCATACCGTCTGTCCCTAAATAACTACTTTGTTAGGGAAGGCGAGGAGTTTTCGTGTTTTGAGTTCGCAGAGCCATGGATTGACCCCACGGGGAAGTTGCAGAAAGGGTTCGAGATTTTCAGAGATGTGGAATTCGATCGGTCCAACATGAAGCTGACTTACATGGAATATGACAAAGCCACGGGCAGAATTAGAACCATCAGGCATGAGTACTCCACCAAAGTTGCAGATGACTTGGCAAATCAACTTGAAGCCGCAACCCTTGACAAGCCAGCAATAGAAGCCGCAGAAACTCCAAGTTTGACTGAGACGTGGGACGGCCAATATCTGCTTCAACATCTGGGTAATCTGGGGCTGCATGAAGACATGGTTGCCGTCATCGGGGATGATTCTGAAGATAAGGTGGACCCAAGGACATTGGTGGTACCCATGGGGGACAAGCTCAAGAATTGGTGCATCATTGGGGGACCTATGGCTACTCCGGAATTTATGATGGGAACACTGGGGCTTACTCCTTCTCCTGTCGCCGCTCCTGCAGCATCTCCTGTCACTCACTCAAAATCCCCATCCCCAGAGTCTAGTGTTTTACATTTTGAATTTGAGTCTTCCTCTAAGTCTGACGACCTTACGTCTGAAGACTATGATCTTGTTGCAAACGCTATTTTCCCTTTTGCTATGAATGAAACCCTCGACCTTTCCGAGTATCCCTCCATAGTCACTCTTTAACTGATAAATTGGCTAATAATCAAACTAATGATATACACTTAGTTAATAATGATTCATTAGAGAGGCAGACACAAACACATTAAATGATGAATACATTAAAGAGATTTCAGAACAGGTTATTAATCAAAAAGAATCTCGAGCCCAAGCTGCCGATGAGGTGTTAACATGCGTGAATTTGGGGACCGAAGCCGAGCCTAAGGAAACGCAGATTGGAAGCTTCTTCAGCGGAGCCGAAAGGGAAGCACTGATTGAGCTACTCAAAGAATATGTGGATGTGTTTGCATGGTCGTATAAGGACATGCCGGGGCTCGACAACTCGATCGTAGAGCACAGGATCCCGACAGCACCAGACGCTAAGCCAGTCAAGCAAAAACTGTGCCGTATTAAGCCGGAATGGTCTTTGCAAGTGAAGGAAGAGATTGAGAAGCTACTCCGTGTGGGTTTCATCAGGGTGATCGAATATCCAAATTGGTTATCAAATCTGGTGACTGTCAAGAAATCCAACGGTAAAGTCAAGTATGTGTGGATTTTCGGGATCTCAACAAAGCTACGCCAAAGGATGACTTCCCCTTGCCAAATATCGACATGTTGGTGGATGCGACCGCCCATTATGAGGTCAAGTCGTTTGTTGATGGGTTTGCCGGCTATAACCAAATCAAGATGGCCGAGGAGGACCAAGAAAAAACAGCTTTCACCACCCCATGGGGGACTTTTTGCTATACCGTCATGCCATTTGGGCTGAGGAACGCTGGGGCTACCTACCAACGGGCAGTTACAACTTTATTCCACGATATGATCCACAAGGAGATTGAGGTGTACGTGGATGACATGATTATACATTCAAAAGGGTCTGGGGGCCAGCACTTGATAGATCTCAGAAAATTCTTCAACAGGTTGAGAGAGCACGCCATGCGTTTGAACCCGGCAAAATGCACCTTTGGAGTTCGTAGAGGGAAAGTATTGGGTTACATGGTCACCGAAAATGGGATCGAAGCCGACCCAAGGAAGATTCAAGCCATCCTGGAGATGAAGCCACCCCGTACCGAGACAGAGATAAAGGGATTCATGGGACGCCTGCAATACATCAGTCGGTTTATCAATCAGCTGACCACCATCTGCGAACCGATTTTCAAGCTAATGAGGAAAACAGCCAGTGTGGAGTGGGATCATGACTGTCAGATAGCCTTCGAAAGGATCAAACAATATTTGGTGAATACCCCAATCCTGCGCCCGCCGCATAAGGAGAAGCCGTTGCTACTATACTTAACTGTGACAGATACCGCCGTCGGAGCCATGTTAGCACAAGAAGCCAAAGATTCCCGGATTGAGAATGCAGTGTACTTTGTCAGTCGAAAGTTACAAGGCAGCGAGCTCAATTACTCCGCGCTCGAGAAGACCTGCGTAGGCCTAGTATGGGTGGTGACGAAGCCCAAGCACTACATGGTATCCCATCCGATCTTACTAGTCTCGAAAATGGATCTTATCAAGTACCTGTTCGATAAACCATCCCTTTCTATGAGACTCGCTAAATGGTCAGTATTCTTGGGAGAGTTCGACATCACTTATGTACCGAGGAAGGCAATCAAAGGGAGGGCAATGGCCGATCAGCTCGCAGACGCTCCGAGCACCGAGACGAGAGGACCCGACCCCGAGTTCCCGGATGATGACATTTTCGCAATTGAGGTCGCAGAAAGGTGGCAATTATTCTTTGACGGGGCTGCAAACAAGCGAGGAAATGGAGTCGGACTCCTACTTATTGATCCCAAAGATGAGCACACTCCCATAGCCATCAAGCTGAACTTTTCAGCAACCAACAACGCCGCCGAGTATGAGGCGTGTATAGCCGGATTGGAGGCCGCCCTAGAACGCAACGTGAAAGAGTTAGAAGTGTACGGAGACTCTGCTTTGATTATTAACCAAACGGCGAAGAAATGGAAAACTATTGATCCTTGCCTGCAGCGGTACCAAGGTTACATGGATGAGTTGATAGCACAGTTCAAAGAGGTTACCTTCCACTTCCTGCCGCGAGACAGAAATAGGTTCGCGGATGCTCTAGCTACATTGGCCTCCTTAGTTGAAATTCCAGAAGGAAGGTCCGTAAAACCATTCAGGGTTGGGCGAAGAGAAAACCCCGCCTATTGCTGTGAAATCCAGATCAATGCCGAGGTAAACGGAGATCAATGGTACGCCCAAATCTACAAATTCCTTAAGCACGGAGAGATGTCCTTTGACGGAGATGTGAAGGCCAAGAGTCTGCAAGCACTCAAAAGGTTGGCGGGGCAGTTTGTGCTGTTAGACGATACTTTGTACAAGAGGCATTACATGGTCTGTTGCTCTTATGTGTCGACAACAAGAAAGCTGAAGCAATAATGGAAGAAGTACACAACGGGTTGTGCGGACCCCACATGAATGCAAGGATGCTTAGACAGAAGATCACTCGGCTGGGCTATTATTGGATTACCATGGAGACAGACTGTATTCAATGGGTTCGACGGTGTCACAAGTGCCAAGTATGCTCCAACCTCAACCACATCCCCCACACGAATTGTATAGTTCCACCACGCCTTGGCCATTCGCCACGTGGGGTATCGACATTATTGGGAAGATCTCGGCCGGCAGTAATGGTCATGAATTCGTCCTCGTCGCGGTCGACTACTTCACAAAGTGGGTCGAAGCTCAGTCTTACAAGGTGCTGAATTCCAAGAAGGTAGCGCAGTTTATTAAAGAGAATATTATGTGTCGGTATGGGGTTCCTAACCTCATTATATCAGATAATGGCAGTCATTTCGAAGCCGAGTGTACTCGCTTGCTTGTAGAATTCAAGATCGAACGAAAGAAATCTTCCCCATACTATCCACAGACTAACGGCGCGGTTGAGGCGGCCAACAAGACGATAGAGCAGATAATTCGCAAGATGGCTTCGCAAGGACGGGATTGGCCCGAGAAGTTACCATTAGCACTTTGGGGGTACAGAACGTCAGTCCGCACCGCTACTGGAGAGACCCCTTACGCTTTGACATACGGCATGGAGGCAGTGCTCCCTATTGAGTTGGAGGTGCCATCTTTGAGGGTCTTGCTCGAGAACCAAGTGAATGAGGTAGAATGGCTTCGTAGTCGCTATGATCAGTTGGCAACACTCGACGAACGCAGATTGAAGGCCATGGAACACATCCGGGCCTATCAAAGGAGAACGACAAAAGCCTTCAATAAAAAGGTCAAGCCTGTTGACATAAAGGAAGGAGACTTGGTGCTCAAAGCACGCTTACCCAATAAATTCAACCCCCTCGGGAAATGGGCCCCCACTTGGGTAGGGCCGTTTGTGGTACAGAAGATCTTCTCCGGAGGAGCGGTCAGAATGGCGGATTTGGATGGCAACCCGTTCAAAGAACCAGTCAACATCAGCAAGCTCAGACGCTACTATGACTAGACTCCCCTCTCTTAAAAAAAAAAAAAAAAAAAAAAAAAAAAAAAATTATTACTACGCAAAAAGAAGCCCGATAGACTGAAAACCCGCAAAGGGCGGTCTATGCAAAATAAGGGTGCGTACAAAGCTCGCTAGATCGAAAACCCGCAAGGGCGGTCTAGGCAAAAGTTAGAGCATTCCCCCTTCTATCTTCCCTTTCTTTAAAATCATTCTAGTCTGACTGGAGTGAACTACGGTGACCTGAGCCCCTTAGTCCTATTTGTAAAAGGGGAACGTAGGCAGCCTTTCAAAAGGTGCGGTCTAAAAAAACAAATAAACATCCAAATCTTGTTAAGCAATAAAGATAGAAGTTGTATTTTCTGAAAGCAAAAACTTTTATTTCCATAGTCATTGCATGATAACATTTATTTGATGAGTCTAAGCTTGACATACTTTTTGAATAAAAACCTATTCTGAAATTGAAACTCAAACAAAAGCAAACTAAATTAAACTAATGTGTCTGCACGACTATGGAGAGACGCTCGGGATTACTCCTTAGTGCCATTTGTGCCCTCGGTCTCTTTCTTCTTGCTTTGCCCACGGCGAACTTTCTTCTTGCTAGGATTCTCACAAAATCTTCTTTCGAACTCGCTAACACCTTTAGCCTTGCCATTAGGAGCCTCTTCACCTTTCCTCTTCTTTGACGCCCCCACTTCTTCTCCGCCTCCGTTAGCCACGCTCTTACTCATCTTCCTCGCATAAGCCTCAGCCTCCTTAATTCTCAATGAGAAACTTGGAGCACAGGATCCCAAGATAGTGCCCCTTAGGGTCTCTAGAGTCTGCTCCGCATGCCCAAGTCTCCCCATATACCAATCCAAATACTCGCGTGGCAGGAAGGTGTTGCTAGAGCGTGTGAGGAAAGTCCTACGACTAAAGCCGGCCTCGCCCCACATCTGAGAAAGAAGGACTGAGGCACTATCATCCAACTGAAGTATCCCAAAAGGGAAATCATCTCTCTCCTCGTCCCAACCCTCCGGGATGGTCTGCACCAAACCATACTGACGAAGCACTCTAGAGGGATAGTAAAAAGTAGTTCCAGAAAGGGTCGGAACTTTGATCATGTGAAGTCCCACTTGTTTCTCCCTCACAGAGTGAATGTGCCAATGGGGCACCACCCACTGAATGTCGTCAGTCACCATTTCCGCCAAATACTTTTCCCAACCTTTGAGAGTCATGCCCTCAAACCGCTCCACCATGCCTCTAATGCGGTGCATCCATGGGCCACCTTCAGAGAAGCCGCCGGTTTATTCACTCGAAGCCGCTCTTGCAACCACATGGTCAAAAGCCTATCACTACCACAAGGCATCCCACCATAAGCCGCGAGATGGGGAATCCCACAGAGCATCTCCCCAAGAATGGCCGGTACAATATCATAACCCAAACGAGCCAAGTTACCATACCCAAACATCCTCACTGGCAAATCCCACCTCAGAAGGGAAAAGGATAGAGCTAAACAAGCACAGTGCAAGATGGTCCAAGGAGCGGTCAGATGTCACGTCTGCATGCATGAAGTGTTGTGGCATCCAAGAAAGGTCGACATAACCGCCCCTAGCATACCTATCAAAGTCATCCGCGGGTACGCCAAAGGTCACCAACTTGTCCCTCAAGCAAACGAAGTCAAAAGGCAAGGCAACTTTACCCTTCCCTTCGTAGCCACATAATGCTGCGATGTCTTCATAAGTGGGTGTTATCTCGTTGAATGAAAAGTTGAAGACATGGAGGGTATCATTCCAAAATTTACCACAAGCTTGCAAGAGGTTGGTATTGGAGTTCATGTGCAAAAGTGACCAAAGACACTTTATCCCATACCGTTCATCAAGTTTCCTACGACTCGAACCAGGAAGTTTGGCAACCCACTTCTCCAAAGAGGTTATAAAGACTTTCTTCTCAAGACTTGTGATTCTAGCCTCTTGATCCATGGCAAAGAGCAAGAAAATTGGCTAAAAAGGAACTCAAAAAACTGCTCAAAAAGTTGCTGGTACGTTTTTGTGGCTGCAAAGGGTTCATTAAATACTGCACAACTCCCGATTCTTGCCAGGAAAAGGAAAACCGGAGGCGGCGCATGATTTGGCCACGCGGCCACATATGCCCCTGGCCCGCGGCCGATATTGCCTGGCCGGGCGGCCAACTTCGTCCTAGGCCACGCGGGCCAACTTTGCTCGGGCCTTGCCATGGCCATGCGGCCAACATCGCTCCATGCAGAAATCCGGTTTGTTTCTTCCCACTCCGTGACGGATCCATGCAACTACGTACCTGCCCCCTTCCATGGCTCATGCATTGTATAAAATTAGGGACATTTGTAAAATAACTAGTTTGCACAAGTAGGCTCCCACAATAAAATTGCATTTTAGAACATAATATACATACATGCATTTTATACATTTGTTCTGTACATACATATCCCTCTGCTCTCTACTAGCTAACAGTGTAGGAAATAAAGATGGAAAGATGGGCCCCGCCTAGTCAGAATCTTCCTCCGTGGTATCTCCACGCCGCGCTAAAGCCCGAGAGCTACCGGCACCCGAACTCCGTCCCCGGACCGCTCGACCACCAATATGAGAAGAGCCCGCACCATTCGGAGACCGTTCCCGACGCTGGGGTGACGCAACGTCGTCCCTCTGACAAGTACATGAATGGTACGCCTCCCTCAGTAAGCGCATCAACACGTTCTCCCGCCGAGCTGAACGGATATATGCCTCCCGAGTCACCTGAGAAGGGAAACCAATGCAAGGATTACAAGGCAGAAAGAAATAAGTGTGTGCGAACATGACTGATATAAAGCACAAAGCCGTACCCCAGCGTCGGGCGGAGGAATGAATGTCTCCTCAACAAGATCTGCATCAGTCGGCTCCAAGCTAAGCTCCACCTCCCGGCCACCCCTCATCACTCTCACGCTACTCGAGCGAAGGGGCATGTCAACCAAGGCCGACTCCGACCAACATAACGGGCCGAGCTCGACCCCTCTCCAGACAACATCCTAGCCCGTACCTGTGGACTGACCAGCCGCGTCCGTACATAGCCGGCATAATCGTCACCCCCCTGTAATGCTCTGCCGGAGTGGGAGCCAAGAAAGTCGCCAACCTCGCGGGACGGAGCATATCCCGAGGAGGGTCATAAGGAGCCCACGGTAACGCACCAGCCCTGTGCTGACGAACCACCCTCTCCCCAAATACATGGCCTCCCCGGTGAGACCCACAAGCAGAACCCTAGAAGCGGTCAAATCCACTACATAAGGACCCACCGAAGCCTCATTGGCGGGCTCCATGGGTAAAATCTAACCCCGATGGGCTCAGACATCACGAACACCCTCCTCAGATCAGCAGCATCCACTGTCTTCCTGTCCCGGTTTCTGCGGGAAGGAGCCCTGTTGCCCTTGCACCAGTACGACATGATGGGGAACAACCTTGTTGAACACTCATCACCAACTGAAAAGGGGCGACACCGAAGACCTCGTACACCCAAGCCTGTGCATATAATGAGAGAGATGTTTCAGACCAAAAAGATAGAACAGAAATCTCAACAAGTGAAAAGAAGGGTAGTCAAGAGCATACCTCAAAGGCGAACTGGAACCCGTCAAAGGCCGACGAGCTAGCCCTCGAGCAATGGTCCAAAGCCCGGTAAATCTCAGCCAAACCGGCTCCACCCCAAGAAATCCCACCGACTAAGTCCAAGTCCACAAGAGCCCCTAGCAGTGAGTACCGGCAGACAGTAGCCCCACTGGGAAACAAAATCTCTGAAAAGCTGTACCATAAGAACAGCCGGACCAAGCAATCCAAATCATATTCCCCCCTACTAAAGGCCTCAATAGCCACCTCCACCAAGCGATTCACCTTCCCGGCCTCCATTCCATAACCCTTGACACCTCCTCCCAGGTCGGTGTCGACTCCCAGCAGAGCCTGTCTATAGTCCCGCCGCTCCGCCAAGCTCTCATCAAAAGGCAAAGGGGTACCGGTAAACCTCAACCCTGTGATGGCCGCGAAATCCGTCGGCGTGATGGTAATCTCTCCCCAACTAAGTGGAAAGTATGGGTGGTATCCCACCAGAACTCCCGGCACACCTCTATCACCGCTGCCACCTTCAGGGTAGCCCCAACCATACGGACACTGTCAAAGAATGGGCCAAAGCCCATAGCCTCGATCCGAGCACGCAAACCGCCCGGTCCCTCCGGCAGGGACGCCCACAGTTTGCCCACAGTCACTGTGGACCCACGAGCCTTGATCCTCTGCAGGTAAACACAGCACAGGTATGTTACCATTCTAGCAATTTACAATTCCAGCAATTTAAATTCTAGCATTCCATTATTCTAGCATTTCATATTATGTGCATAAAACATACAAATGTGCGAGAAGGAGAGGAATGAAAATTCGAAATTTACCTCTCGCGTCTCCGGAAGCCCCATCGACCAATGACGCTCAGAGTCGATGTAAAAATCGTAATCTTGGTCGAACGTGGACCGCAGCAGATTATCGCGATAATTCCGAGTCGCGGCTCGTGGTCTCAAACCGCCCCGTGGAATCAAGGGCGCCGCTTCAAAGCCCGCTCCTGGGTCAGCCCCTACATTTCCTGCGCCCTGAGCATTACCGTGCCCCTCTCCTTGTGGCTCTTGTTGTGGAATCATATACCCACCATGGCCCGGAAAATCTCTAAATAATGCCTCATTGATCCAATCCGCCATAGCTTCAAGAATATGTGAAATGAAATCTTCGAAATTATCAAAATCTGAGCTTTCTCTCTCTAAAAACTCAATTTTCTCACTCTAACTCGTCAATGGAGGAAGGAGAAGAAGAAAGAAGAAAGAAAAGAAGAAGAAGAGGGAAGGTTTCTGGTGATGTGACCAAGAGTCAGCCCGCCGGCTACCTTGGCCACGCGGCCACTTTCGCCCGTGCAACCCCAGCCGTCAGATCAGCAATCCGCGTGAAGGAGATCTGACCACTCAGCGCCTTGGCCACGCGGCACTATTGCAATTCAGTGTGTTTGGCCACGCGGCCAACCTTGCCCCTTCAGATAAAATTCCACTTTTTGCCCTGATCTTTTCCCTTTAATTCATCTTAAATGCCTTAGCACTACTTTGACTAATATTCGTTACCTTTGGGTACGGAAAGCCCTTAAAATTTCCATTTTCACCAAATATTTGCTTAGGATTCGTATGATTGTAGAGACTTCGGCGCCTCTATGACATACGTATCCTAGATCAATCGTAATTGGCAGAAGCCTCGGCGTTTCTATTTGCGAAAGATCCAGCATCTATTATTAGGATTCGTATGATTGTAGAGACTTCGGCGCCTCTATGACATACCATCCTTTAATCAATCGTAATTGGCAGAAGCCTCGGCGTTTCTATTTGCGAAAGATCCAGCATCTATTATTAAGATTCGTATGGTTGTAGAGACTTCGGCGCCTCTATGACATACGCATCCTAGATCGATCGTGGTTGGCAGAAGCCTCGGCGTTTCTGTTCGCGAGAGATCCGAACCTATTACTTTAGCGCGATCGGCAGGACCCTGGCGATCCTGATTGCGTTTACCATTCCATCTTGGGATTATTTAGACAACGTAGTCTTCATTTTTCCCAAATAACTTCATTGCTTACGAATGATTCGTTCTTCGTACAGGATAGTGCCCGTAGGTTTATTATCCCTAGCAGGAGTCCGATATCTCGTTTTATCCCCAGTAGATCTCTGAACTACGACCGGCTTGATTCCTCAGAGGATACGTAGGAAACCTGAAAAGGTCCAGCCACCCGACCGACGCGGTTATCTCTCATCCCCAGCAGGTGCATTTTCCCCAGCAGAAGATGTTGCTCCCCACAAGTGGACAGTTATTCCCAATTTCCCATCAGATTTGAACTACGTTTGGCTTGATTCCCCCGCGGATACGTAGGTCGCCTGCCAAGGTTCAGCCGTTCCCTTACCTTTCATCTGTTTTGAAACTCATGTTTCAGACGGATCCTTCTTTTATCGTCGACCCCACATTGCCTTGCAAGAAGCGTCGCCGAGGGGCTACTGTTAGTACCCGACCTGAAAATGAGTTTATTAGGACTTTCCCAAATATACAAGGACTTTATAGGAATTAGAAACCTTACAAAGACTTGTCCCGGATTCCCAAAATATCTCATTTATGGCAAAATCTATCAAAATAGGTAATAAATGGTTTCCTTAAAACCATGCAGAAACCCTAGCTTAAGAATCAAGTCAGCCGGCAGCCTTGGCCACGCGGCCAACATTGCTCCGCGTTGATCTTGGCCACGCGGCCACTCTTGTAACGGCTTCAACAATGGCCAGGCGGCCAACCTTGCGCTGGATGATCTGGACCATCAGATCTTCCCCTCAGTTTACTATATAAACCAATCCATGCTATGTGTTTAAGGGATCCGATTTTGAGAGCTCTAAGACGAATTTGGAGTTCTTAAACACATTTTGCTCTCTAATTAGCATTCAAACTCTCAAGAAGATCCAAGGTTTATTTCTTGCCAACATAGGTAAGTTTTCTAACTTATTTCTCAGTTCTTGCATTATTCTAATGTAGATCTTTTATTCATGTTCTTGCATGTTTATTCATAGTTTCTTCATATGCTTTGCATGTTCATTCATATGTTCATATATGTTCTTCATATGTTCTTCGTGTTCATAGATTAAAACCTTATTTATGCTATATTTAGGGTTGCGATCTTCATAATTACATGTTATTTCATAGCCGATGATGATCGAGGGTTCATCAACCCGAGGATGATCTAGGAACTACTTCTAAACCCTAATCTTTAGGTAATTCCCCTTCATTATGCATGATCCCGATTCTTCTGCCTATTCTAATTCTCTGCGAACTACGCTGACCTGAGCTTCTCACATTGAGAGGAACGTAGGCAATCTTCGGATCCGGTCTAAATCACTAACACACTACTAACACATTCATCATGATAGAAAGACCGATCAATTCGGGCAATAGGAGTGATAACGTTCAATATTCTTCTCTTGTTGTAATTTGACCCCCGAACCCATTAAAAATGCTTTTTTCAATGTTTTGGCTATAATTAAAACGGCGTGGCGACTCTCTAATTTTAATGTCGTTAAGAATATTCCTTTGTAAATAAAAAAATCACAAGATACTTCCCATGCGTCGCTTCATCGGAAAGGGGTATTCACAGCGGGCGCCTGGACAGGGGCAGGGGGCGCCTGAATGACCAGAAGGTCTAGCCATTAGTA
>JAOWBW010001357.1:542546-724723 GCA_026119855.1 Campanula takesimana | reverse complement strand
GAGGCAATAAAATTTAATTCATCAGGTTCCCCGCTTCCTAAAACATTATTGAATAGACCTACTATTCGAGGTTTCGCACCATTCCAAAATCAATTGTTATTTTACCATGGAAATGGTTCTCTCCGAGGTGTGTATGTCAATTTTGAACAATTAGAAATAAGAGTGGAAGGAGTCCCGTTAAATTGGTTACCGTCTACTGATCCTCCTCTTCGGACGCGCACGTGTAGACACCCCGCCTTGGACCTCTCACCCCGATTGCACATTTGATTTTGTGTTTCTCCCCATTTTTAGTGTTCCTCGTGAGTTCCTGTCACTTCCGTTAAGTTCCTGACTGACTTCGTTAAGTCCAGGGACTAAACTGAATAACAGGGCTGACTTTCTAGTCCATTCTGTCAAAATTGCCTTCTCTGAGTCGCGCGCCTCCGACAGGAGGATCAGGCGCGCGCGCCTCCCGCCCCCAAAGCAGGAAGCGCGCGCCTCTGGGCGTCAGTTACATTTCTGGCCAGGATTCCCTCCCTTGCTCAATTTACAGGATTTTGCCCGGGAAGGATTTCTTGTGACCGAGTTTTGGCACCAAAAACACCCCTCTTTCACCTATAAACACCTCTCTTTACCTCCATTTTCAGGATCGAAAACTAGACAAAAAATCACTTTCTAAAGGTTCTCCAAGGATCTCATCAAGCAACGTTTGAAGTTCTTCAAATTGTAGGTAAAAGTCCATCTTTTCCTTCCTTGTTTTACTTCATCTCCTCTCTCTCTTTTACTTTAATCAAGTGTGCAATCACCCAAATCATTTGGGACATGACTCTAATGATCACCTCATCTCATTGAGGTTGGTTAAGGAGTTATCTCCTACATTCCAAATCATATTTTAAACCCCCCATTTTTATGACTTAAAGAAGAAGAAGAAGAAGAACATTTTCATTTATGTAGATTTTGATCAAGCAAGACCAACTTAAGTTGGGCGAGATGGGTGTTTCGGTACTTCCCATCTCGTAATCTAACCCCCGGACCTCAAAACAAAGAATCTCTGTTTTCGTAACTAAAACTTAGGCTACAATCAATAGGTTTTTCTTATGTTCCTCAAAACATAGGTGGCGACTCTAAAACAATCTAAAATCAAGTTAGACATCCTAGGATAACATCACGCGCCGAGCCTAAGGCCGTGGTGTTCCCACCCGGGGTATCTACAGTGGCGACTCCGCTGGGGACATTTGAGGGTTAAACTTGCGTTCTGATCAAAATCTACATCTTTTCTGGGCATTCTGTTTCCTGATGGGGGAGGCGCGCGCGTCTGGCCTTTAAGCCTAAGGCGCGCGCATCCCGCATCAAGAACCAGAATCGTCCACTTCTTCATGTTCTTCATCTTCTTCTTCTGTTATTCTGCACTAATCACTTCTGCAGGGGTTACAATATGAACATAGGACCAGGGCAATCCCCTGAGTCCAAAGTCTGACATTCTGACAGGTGTGTACCAGAAGCGCGCGCCTCCCATAATGATGCGCCATGCGCGCGCGTCCACATCAGAACTCAGAGGCGCACGCTTCTGGGTTGGTTCCAGAACAGAGACAGGGTTCAGTGACTGAGCAGTACAGTGGGTGTGGGCACAGTTGCCTGCATCAGAACAGAATTGAACCCTCGGACTGTTTTAATTTTGTGTTTTATTTACCGGTCACACGGGTGATTCGGGAGTTGTAATTTTATGTGCTTACGTGTTTTGTGTGTTTTTTCTTTCTTTTCAAAAAAAAAAAAAATATAAAAAAAAAAAAAATTTTTGTCACTTGTTAGACCTCACACTACATGCACATTCCTATGAACTGCTCACTATCGAGTCGCACAAGTCCAACCCCAAACCCGTCGAGGCCGTCCTAGAAAGTTTCAAGCTCCACCAGACCTTGGCTCTTTCGAAGCGGTAACCCAGCCCGTGGCGTAGTTCAAGACTACATGCCGGGGTGACCTTTGAGCCTCATATTCAAGCCGAGCACAAACCACACAAATTCTAGTTAGGGTCTAACACTCCGTGACTCAAGTCGGTTTCCATGTACCGAGATTTCCCTAAACTAATGTCTTCAAATCATACATGCCAACTTGTTGAAAGGGACGCAATAAAAATCCGTCCCCAAAAGTGGTTATTTTGGACGAAAATAAAAATCGTCCCCGCATGTATGCTTTACTACATTAATTTAGTCTAATCCCGATACATGTAGGATTCACAAACGTGGTGGAATCCGATGAGTATATGGGACCGCGAGATGGTCTATATACTAGTGTGACGATTCCATTATTTTCTTAGAAACCCCAAAAGGGATTCATTCCCTCCGACTTATAAAAAAAAAAAAAAAAGAGTCTTTTCTTATGTGGTTCGAGTCGTGTGCCCAACTGTGTGCTCTAAGCCTCTTCATGGACCGCAAGTGTTACTCAAGACTGACAAGGGCCTCTTCTGCAATATAGGTTCAATTGGTACTTACAAAGTCTACCGGGATTCAGCAAATCGGTTAGTCCGTGAAGAGATCACTCCAACAGCTCCAACATGACCGGCAGCAGCAACACCATGTCTCTCGAACAGCTCTCAACTATGGTCCAACTCCTCCAAGAGCAAGTCTCCACCCTTAACAAGGAGGCACAAAGCAAAGATGACATTTGGCAATCCCACCTCGACAGCCAAAGGGAGGCCCACGAGGCCGAAATGGAGCTAATGAAAGAAAAGCTCACCAACCTTGCCAAGGGAAAGAACAAGAACAATGATGATGAATCCGAATGGACCGAGGGTTTATTCAAAAGTCCGTATGTCAGCACCCGCACCAAAAAGATGGGGGAACCAAGTTCCGAGAACAATGAGCCCAAAATGGTGGATTCTATCATGGCCTACATCGACCAAAAATTCAATGGGCTCAACATGGAGAAAGGCTCCGACACAAGCCTTTATCAATCATCCATCCTCATGAGTACTATGGCCGCTCTTCCCGATAAGTTCAAGATGCCCGACATAAGCAAATTCAAGGGCAACTCTTGTCCTATGGCTCACATCGAGACTTATATTTGGGCAATGGTTCCAAAGAAGGTCTCCACCAAGGTGATGGCTCAATGCTTTCCTCTCACTCTCGAGGGGGCGGCAAAAGATTGGTATGCTACTCTCCCGCTCACTGTCCGTCTTGATTGGGACTCCGCCATGCTTGCCTTCAAGAACCAATACCAAGGCAACACCACTCACCGGCCCACAAGGAAAGAGCTAGAGAACACTACTCAACGAGACAATGAGTCCTTCATCGACTTCACAAGGAGATGGAATGACAAACTCTCCGAAATTGTTGAGAGGCCAAACACAAAAGAGCAAATGGACATCTTTCTCAAGTGTCTCAAGATTGATCTCCGCACTCACCTAAGTGGAGCTTGCTACTCCGACTTCTCCCAAATGTATGAGGCGGGGTACGCATGGATGACTTGCTCAAGGAGATTAAGAAGACCACTCCTACTTACCGCTACAAGGCCGCTTCCAACTCCACAAAAGAGGCCTCGGTCAACGCCGTCACTATTGACAAGGGGAATTACAAAAAGGTTCCTCCACCTCAAGGGAAAAGGCCCCGAAGTGACCGTGTGTACACGCCTCTCCAAGGCATGACTCAAACCGAAGTGTTCGAGGTCCTCAAGGCAAAGGGTCAAGTCACACCCGTGCAAGGGTACCAACCCAAGACGATCCACGACAATCATGCTCACCACAAATATTGTGGCTACCACCAATATAGTGGCCAAACCACCGAGGAATGCTTCGTTCTCCGCAATGTCATTCAAGATCTCATAGATAAGAAAGAATTTGTAGTGACTAATCACGAGCATGTCAATGTAATAGAGATAGGAGAACTTAAGGGGACCACCCATTCAATCCCAATTGTGAATGGGGGCCCCAATGTTATGAATAAATTGACAATTCTTGTTATGTAGTGACTTATGATGAGGTAATGAGGGAAGTACTAGAGAATAGGAAAAAGAAGCAAGATGGGAATGTCAATATGCTAACTCGATCCGGTCGAGTCATAGCAAGCAACCCTTCCACTTCCGCACCGAGCTCCTCTTCTCAAAGGCCGCAAGCTCACAACACTCCCGAAGATCCTCTACTTGTCCAACTCAAGAAAACTCAAGCCAACATCTCTATTTGGGACCTCATTGCATCCTCAAAGAAACATCGAGATCTTGTCATTCGCAATCTCGATGATACATCAGTTTCTCCCGATACTACTCCCGAGGACCTCACAGCAATGATTGGTCACATTCACTTTGGCAACGTCATCACCTTTGCCGATATGGACCTTCCACCATTTGGTTCCGACCACAACGAAGCTATTTACCTCAAGGTACGAGCAAGGGGGAGGTCCGTCTCAAGAGTCTTAGTGGACGGCGGTTCTGCACTCAATCTCATGCCTGGTAGAATCATGGGCATACTGGGGCTTAAGGATTCTGATTTAAAGCCCTCTACTCAAGTAATCCGAGGTTATGACAGCACCGCCCGTACAGTCATGGGTATGATCGAAATTGACATTGAGTTTGGGAGCATGGTCATGTCCGTTCCATTCCAAGTGCTTGATATCCCGGCCTCGTTCAACTTACTGTTGGGTCGACCATGGATTCATAGTGCTAATGCCGTACCGTCAACTCTCCACCAATGTGTCAAGATCCGAAACGGTGATGAAATAGTGACCGTAATGGCTGAAAACATCACTATCCACAGAAAAGGTGAGCCCGTCCACGAAGTTCAGCATGGTCTACCAGACTCCACTCTCTCCGGCGTCTCAATCAACGCCATTGACAAAGAAGGGGAAACGGATCATGGACCCCCAGCAATCACAAAGTACTCCGCATGATGAGGGATATGGACTACTTCCCTGGTTTAGGCTTAGGGAAATATCAGCAAGGAATCCTACATCCCGTGCAAGTCCCATTTGTCAAGAACACATTCGGTTTGGGGTACGAGCCTTCCGAAGAAGACTTGAAGCAAGAACAAGCAATCAAAAAACGAAAAGGCCCGAGCTCGTAAAAAAGGCCGTCGTTATGAGGTCCCTAATCTAAGGCCTTACCGCAAGACGTTGAATGGTTATTTTGTCCGCCAAGGGGAAGACGTTCCATACATGATCTTTCCCGAACCATGGGTTAACAATAAGGGTGTCAAAAATCCTGGCCTCGAAATCTTCTCCGATTGTGAGATCCAGAAATGCGAAAGGGAACCAACTCCCATGTCACCCCGTGAATGGTGGGGAAGGAAGGTGACTATAGAGTCCGAGACAGAAATCACCGTGGGGGAAGAACTGACAGATTTAGCCTCCATGTTCGAAGAGCTTGCCGTAATGAACGAATGCCAAGTCAACGCCATCCATGACACCGTTATCATGAACGAGACTATCAGTGAAATCCCGCCAAGCTCCGAGCCGATCAACAATTGGTATTCAACAAAAGGGCCCGTGGTATCCGAGGAATTCTTAGTCCAAGAAATGGGTTGCATACCCCGAACAGCAACAAAGGAAGAGCAGCTTACACTTACTTTCGAGTCCGAGAGTGTCTCTAATACCCTCACCCAAGAGGATTTGGAGGCCATAGCCGAGCGTGTGTTTCCTTTCTTTGCTAATGAAAAATTTGATATTTCTGAGTACCCTGAGATTGCAAACATCATAAATGATGAATTAACTAATAATGAACTTAACGAACAAGTTAATAACGATTCAAATTATGATGAAATAGACCACGAAAACACAACATACTTAAATGAACTTGCTCAACAAGTCCGTAGTCGTGGCGAGAATGGTCCAAAGGCTGACGAAGAATTGCAGGTTGTTAATCTGGGTACCGAAGAAGAGCCAAAAGAAACCAAGATTGGAAGCTTCTTTAAGGGAGACGACAGAGGCAGATTGACTGCATTACTACGGGAGTTCGTGGATGTGTTCGCATGGTCATACAAAGACATGCCGGGTTTAGACAGAAAGGTAGCGGAGCACAGGATTCCGATCAGAGAAGATGCCAGGCCAGTAAAACAGAAGCTCAGGAAGATCAAGCCAGAATGGTCTCTGCAGGTCAAAGAAGAGATTGAGAAGCTCCTCAGCGTGGGTTTCATCAAGGTTATCGAGTATCCGACATGGTTAGCCAACATTGTGACAGTCAGGAAGGCGAACGGCAAGGTCCGAGTTTGTGTAGACTTCCGGGATTTAAACAAAGCTTCCCCAAAGGATGATTTTCCACTCCCTAATATCGACATGCTAGTCGACTCCACTGCTGCCTACGAGGTTCGCTCATTTGTGGATGGGTTCGCTGGGTACAATCAGATTCTCATGGCCGAGGAAGATCAACATAAGACAGCCTTCACAACACCGTGGGGTACCTTTTGCTACACAGTCATGCCATTTGGGTTAAGAAACGCTGGGGCTTCCTACCAAAGAGCCGTGACAGACTTGTTCCACGATATGATTCACAAAGAAATCGAGGTCTATGTGGACGACATGATCATTCACTCCAAAGGGACCGATGGTCAACATTTGACCGATCTCCGCAAATTCTTCGAAAGGCTTCGTCAACACAAGATGAGGCTCAACCCTGCAAAGTGCACATTTGGGGTTATCCGAGGCAAAGTTCTTGGTTATATGGTCACAGAAAGGGGAATCGAAGTAGACCCCTCCAAAATCAAGGCAATCATTGACATGCCTCCTCCGAAGACGCAGAAAGAGATTAAAGGTTTCATGGGCAGACTACAATACATCAGTCGGTTTGTGCACCAACTTACTTCCATGTGCGAGCCAATCTTCAAGTTACTCAAGAAGAACGTGGCTCTGGAATGGACCGACGCGTGCCAAGAAGCCTTCGATCAAGTGAAGCATTACTTGACGTGCCCTCCTGTTCTAGTTCCGCCACACAAGGAGAAACCTCTGTTGCTTTATCTCACTGTCAATGATGAAGCCCTAGGGGCTATGTTAGCACAAGAGCAACGAGAGTCCACAAAGGAGAACGCCATTTATTTTGTCAGTCGCCGATTCCAAGGAGGCGAAAAGAACTACTCTGTTTTAGAGAAGTCATGTGCAGCATTGGTTTGGGTCACTCAAAAGCTCAAACACTATATGGAAGCTTTTCCGATCAAGCTAGTAGCAAAGGTGGACCCGCTCCGCTACATCTTCGAGAAGCCTTTCATGTCAACAAGAATAGCCAAATGGTACTTCATGCTCGCCGGCTATGATATCACTTACGTCACACTAAAATCCGTCAGGGGGAAAGTGTTCAGTGACCAGCTTGCCGAATTCCCGTGTGACGAAGTGAAGGGGGAAGATGTACAGTTCCCCGACGAGCATTTAATTTGTACTGCAACCGAGGAAGACAAGTGGCAACTTTTTTTCGATGGCGCCGCCAATAAACACGGTTTTGGTATAGGGGTATTGCTTGTCGATCCAAAAGACATCTACACTCCCATTGCCATACGCCTGGAATTCGAAGCTACCAACAACATTGCCGAGTACGAAGCATGTATAGCGGGGCTAGAAGCAGCTCTCGACAGAAACGTCACGGAACTAGAAGTGTTCGGCGACTCTTTGCTCCTTATCAATCAGCAATCGGGCAAATGGCGAACCCAAGACCCGACTCTCCAACAGTATGGTCAGCACCTTGAAGAACTGGTTGAACAATTCCAAGAGATCACTTTCAACTACCTGCCAAGAGATAAGAATCGCTTCGCCGATGCACTGGCCACTATAGCTTCATTAGTTGAAATGCCCAAAGGAAAAATGGTGAAGCCTTTCAAAATCGCTCGAAGGAACAGTCCGGCATATTGCATGAGCATCGAGATCAACAAGGTCCAAACAAACTCTCCGTGGTATTCAGACATCATGAACTTCCTCAAAGACGGCACTTATCCCGAGAACATCAATAAGAAGTCTCAAGCAGCTCTGCAAAGGTTAGCCTCTCGGTACGTACTGATTGGGGACCGAGTCTATAAAAGGCACCACGACGGGATCAATCTCTTATGCGCCAATGAGACCGAAGCTCAAGAGATAATGTGTGAAGTGCACGAAGGAGAATGTGGACCCCACATGAATGGGTTTATGCTAGTCAAGAAGATACTTCGCATTGGTTACTATTGGAGCACTATGGAACGAGACTGTATCGAGAAAGTCAAAAGGTGTGCCAAGTGCCAGTTCCACGCTAATCTACAACATGCTCCACCCTCACAACTTTACAACATGGTCACACCTTGGCCTTTCTCTTGTTGGGGGATAGACATCATCGGTAAAGTTCATCCTGCCGGGAGCAACGGGCAGTCATTCGTCCTAGTAGCAGTCGACTACTTCACAAAGTGGGTCGAAGCACAAGCCTATCGAACCCTCAACGCCAAGAAAGTGGCCGAATTTGTAAAGATTAATATCATGTGCCGATACGGCGTGCCTCATGAAATCATTTCCGACAACGGCTCCCACTTCGAGAAGGAAATGGATGCACTTTTGGTAGAATACAAGATCACCAAGCACAAGTCATCTCCTTACCGGCCCCAAGCAAATGGCGCAGTCGAAGCAGCAAATAAGACCATCGAGACCATCGTCAAGAAGATGGCCTCGACAGGAAGGGATTGGCCCGAAAAGCTACCATTAGCATTGTGGGGCTACCGCACGTCAATACGATCCGCAACAGGAGAAACTCCTTATGCATTGGTCTATGGTTCTGAAGCCGTGCTCCCTATCGAACTTGAAGTCCCATCTCTACGGGTCCTCCTCGAGAATCAAGTCAACGAGGTCAACTGGATGCAGAGTCGATACGAACAGCTAGCCTTACTCGACGAGAAAAGGTTAAGGGCACTCGAACGCACGAGGGCATATCAGCAAAGGATGGCAAGAGCTTTCAACAAAAAAGTGAAGCCTCGAAACATCAATGTGGGAGATTTGGTCTTAAGACAACATCCTCCTAATGCCATGAATCCCCTGGGGAAATGGGGACCCGATGGATCGGTCCGTACGTGGTCAAAAAGATACTAAGCGGTGGTGCAGTCCGACTCGTGGATTTAGATGGTGACCAGCTGCCAAAGGAGGTCAACCTCGACAAGCTCAAGAGGTTCTACGCTTAATAAACAAAGGCCATTAAAAAAAAAAAAAAAAAAAAAAAAAAAAAAATCGCTCGCTAGGTTGAAAACCCGCAAGGGCGGCCTAGGCAAAAATTAGAGCACGTGCAAAAAAAGAAGCCCGCTAGATTGAAAACCCGAAAGGGCGGTCTAGGCAAAAAACAGGGTGCACAAAAAAAAAAAAAAAAAAAAAAAATGGTCTTTGTTTGTTTGAACTACGAAGACCTGAGCCTCCCAACTGGAGGAACGTAGGCAACCTTCGGGTGCGGTCTGAAACATATCAAAAATACCCAATTCACTTCAAATAACAAAATGCAATTTTATTCATTCAATGAATTATTCAAACCATTACAACGGATTTATTGAGCAACAAAAGACATCAAAATATTAAATCCTAAAACAAAGTGGTCTAATTGCAATCTCTTAGGGTACTAAGAAAAATCCAATTTTCTCTTGGCTTTCAAAGGACCGCCCGATCGTCTCTCAATCCTTTTCTTCTTGGGTAACGAAGGAGCACTAATACGCACCGAAACCTTCTGTGCTGCAACACGTCTCCTAGAATAAAAGTCATCCAAAGGAGTACCGAAAGGGTCAGCAAGAATGTTACTCGAATCAACAGCAGCCTCTCTATATCTCAAAGTGATGCTAGGCTCAAAACCCTGTCCCAACAACTCGGCACGAAGCACATCAACCCAAGTGGTGCCACGGTAAAGGGTGCCAAATAAATAATCCAAGTAGATATCGGGAAGGAAGACACTCCCCCGATGCAGAGGAGCGAAAGCCCAACGATTGCGGTCATCTCCCCAAGCCGATTGAAGCTCACTCGAGAAGTCAGGACCCATGTAAGCAACTGGACGAAGCATTCCATCCCTCGGAAAAGGAATTGTCTGTTGGCGACCAAACTGCCACAGAACCCGCTCTGGCTGGTAAAAGGAAGAATCCCTCAAACCAGGCACAACCACGTGCTGAAAACCAAGAGTCCATTCCACAAAAGGACGAAGACCCCAAGAAGGAGGACACCACTCAATATCGACGGTCACCCGAGAGGCAAAGAATTTCTTCCAATCCTCTTCAGATAAATCCCGGATCAACAACTTCCTCCTATGAACAGCAAAAGGAGACAAATCACCATCCGGAGAATAAATTCTGAAGTGTTCTCGGAGCCATATGGTCAAGAGCAAAGGGCTTCCCCGACACATCTTGCCCGTCCTGTGTAACTCATCAAGACCATGCAAGGTCTCCCCTAAATAAGAGGAATTACACTGAATCGCTGGTCCTTAGCTTGCAAAATGATCTCAGCCAACTGCGCGTCCGCAGTCCCGAAAGGTGTAACAAACAGTACTTCGCTGAAGAGACAAACAGCCATGGCATTTCTTTTGAAAGATTGAACCACCGGGTCCTCCGAGTGCAAACTAAAGAACATCGGCAACTCAGTTACGTCAATCACGGTACCGTGCAACATCTTCCTCACATCCTCAACAGGGAGATTCAGTAACTCAACCCAAGAGTCGATGGCACCACGGTGATATTTGGGGACGGCAATCCGACCGGCCAAAGGCACGCCAAGGATGGCCCCGAAATCGTCAACAGTCGGCACCATTTCATTAGCTGAAAGATTGAAAGTATGGCTGTCGCAATCCCAGAAAGCCGCGGCAGCTCTCAACAAATCCCAATCCGGTTTCAACGTCCGCAAAGTGAAAAGAATTCGGAACCCGAAGTCTTTAATGAAGGCCTTCTTGGGATGGGTCTTGAAAGAATACACAAAAGTGCCCAAGTCCTTTTCATACACACTAACGACCTTGGCGTCAATAGCAAAAGAATTGGAAGCCATGGAAAATGTTGATCACAAGCGAAGTTAATCAATAATATGATGTTCAAAAATGGCAGAAAGGAGCTGTGAGAATCAAGTGGTCGAACAGAAGATGATATTATAGCTGTTGGAGGCTCTTTTGGTCAGCAAATATCAAGCCCGGAATTCCGCCTCCCAGACGCGCGCGCCACCCGCCAGCAGTATGAAGCGCGCGCGCGTCCCAAGCCCACAAAGGAAGGCGCGCGCCTCCCAGGTCTAAATCGCTTGAAGAAAAGGGCCTTGTCAGAGATCTCCAGCCTAAATCAAGACACTGTCCCGATCCTCGGACACCCAGTTGGGCACACCTTCTCTGGTCCGCCCTTAAGGCACGTCAAAAATCGAAAGCAGGATAGAAACTTCCACTCATAAGTAGGCTGTCCTCTTCAAAAATCCGAACTCCCTAAGTTCTGTCACGGGTGCCACACCCCCCTCAAAAGTCAATCTCAACACTTCATCCCCAGCAGGAACATTTTTTCTGGTCGCAGTCAACTGTGCCCGTACCCCACAATTCAAAAGTCAAGTGTGACTCCAAGTGGCACGAGACTTCAAAGCAATATTTCATCAAACGGATTCACTAACGGATTCGTCAACAAGGGTTCACCAACGGACTCATCCAACGGATTCACCAACGGATTCATCAACAAGGGTTCACCAACGGACTCATCCAAGGGATTCACTAACGGATTCATCAAACGGATTCACCAACGGATTCGTCAACAAGGGTTCACCAACGGACTCATCCAAGGGATTCACTAACGGATTCATCAAACAGATTCACCAACGGATTCATCAACAAGGGTTCACCAACGGACTCATCCAAGGGATTCACTAACGGATTCATCAAACGGATTCACCAACGGATTCGTCAACAAGGGTTCACCAACGGACTCATCCAAGGGATTCACTAACGGATTCATCAAACGGATTCACCAACGGATTCGTCAACAAGGGTTCACCAACGGACTCATCCAAGGGATTCACTAACGGATTCATCAAACGGATTCACCAACGGATTCGTCAACAAGGGTTCACCAACGGATTCGTCAAAGCAAAGATGACTTTTGATGATACCAACGATCTACTTCTCAACGAGGAGAATCGTATGAAGAAGTTCGGGACACCGTCTACTTCGGGATCGGCTTTGGCTACGACTAGTAGGGGAAGGCCGGGTTCTAGTAAGAAAGGGAGAACAGAATCAAGGGAAAGCGTAATCAGCGGTAAGGGTAAAGCCATGGAGAATAAAGAAATATCAAGGGTCTCAAGAGGATCAGTTGAGTGCTATCATTGTAAGGAGTTAGGACACTACAAGAGGGATTGTCCCAGGCGAGGGGATAAATCGGCGAATGTGCTAACTGAGGGTGAAGATGTACTGATTCTGAGTGTTAGTAGTGCGCTAGAATCATGGGTGTCGGATTTGGGGGTATCATTCCACTCATGTGGTGGGTATGCAGACGAGATGGAAAATTATACTTCCGGTGATTTCAGAAAGGTCTATCTGGCGGATGGCGAGACTTTGGAAATCAAGGGGAATGGGGATGTCAGTATAGGAGCATCGGACGGGAAGGTCTTACATCTACACGGGGTCAGGCACATTCTGGGTTTGAAAAAGAACCTGTTATCAGTTGCGCAGCTGGATGAAGAAGGTTACACGGTAACTTTTAGCTGCAGGAATGGGGTTATTATTAAGAGAGATTCTGAGATCGCTCGAGGTAAAAAGGAAGGTACATTGTATTTGGTGAACAATACCAAGGATAGTATCGCGGTAGCATCAGCTAAGGGTAATACGGATTTGTGGCACTGTCGATTGGGTCACATGAGTGAGAAGGGGATGCAGGTACTTTGCTCAAAGGGAAGACTACTGGGTTTGAAGACGTCGACGTAGGTGTAGATACCCCGGGAGAACCACAAGTTGGCTAGAATGGCGAATTATCCTAGGATGTCTATTTGTGTTTTAATTGTAGAGTCGCCACCTATATTATTGAGGGAACATAAGAAAAACCTAATAATTAGCCTACGTTTAGATACGAAAATAGAGATTCTTGTTATGAGGTTTGGGGGTTAGGTTACGAGATGGGAAGCACATAAACACCCATCTCGCCCAACTAATGTTGGTCTTGCTTATTCAAAGTCTACATAATTAAAATGTTCCTTCTATTCTTAATAATGATAAACGGGGGTTAAAAGGGGATATTTGGAATGTAAGGAGATAACTCCTTGGCCAACTTCAATGGAATGAAGTGGCCTTTGGTGTCATGTCCTAAAATGGTTTTGGGGTGATTGCACGTATGATAAAATCAAAGAGAAGAAGGGAGATGAAGTAGAGAAGAGAGAAAAGAATAGTCTTTTTACCTAGACTTAAAATGACTTCAAGTACTTCTTGGGAGATTTCCTTTGGAAATGCCCTGAGAGTATTTTGTGTATAGTATTCTTATGTTGCAAAAAGAAGGTCCTTTGAATGGTTGGAGAAGAGGGGTTTTTATAGTTGAAAACAAGATGTTTTTGGTGCCAAAACGAAGTCACAAAGATAAGTTTCCCGGGCAAATTATGTAAAATGAGCAAGGGAGGGATTCTTGGACAGAATCTGTAACTGACGCCCAGGTGTGCGCGCCTCCTACCTTGGTGGCAGGACGCGCACGCTTTTGACCCCTACGGGCGGAGGCACGCTGTCGCGACCCCGACCCCGCGGGCTGGGAGCTCGCGAGCTGGACGTCGACTTAAAACAATAAACACCGAAATACTGAAGATAAAATTTTCATTTCATACTAAAAGATTTAACACAAGGTTTTAGAAATCCAAGTTTAACCACCACTTAACAAAACCGGTATAAGCTCCATAAGCTTACACCGAAAACAAAATATTACAAACTTAATGACGTCATTGTTGCTAATACTATTCCCAAAAGGTTTTACATTTAGGAAATGTAAACCAAATAACCACCTGCCCAAAAGTCACAAACCCTCTCGACGTCCTCCTCGTGATCAGCGAGTCCTATTCCTTTCCTCCTGGGGGGTTAAGAAAAAACAAAGATGAAAAGAAAGGGGGTGAGATAAATCTCAATAAGTTACTAATGCAACTACATGACATGCTATGATGCAAGAAGCAATAAACACTAATAAATCTCACATAGCACGTAGTAATTAGCAGTTAACAGATAGCAGCGGAAATAAACAAGTAACAAAGGATATTGAGCCAAGGTTTCCCAAACTGATAGAACATAAGAAGGATCGCTGCGCAGCTTCAACCAATCAACCAATCAAACCATCTTCATAGTAGCATAATAGCTGAAGAGAAAACCCCGGTACCGGAACCATAACCAATAGTAACAAGGGAAAATGACACAAAGTCATAACCCAAAACCAACTAGCTAGAATACTCACAATGGAGCTAGCTCATCTCAACAAAGGCCAATCTGGAAGAGGAAAACAAGGGCAAAACAATGGACAACACTATAATGGACTCGGCTCGTTGCCATCATAATATTCCCCATTGCCCGACACAACCACAAATACCAGCTGGACTTTCAAATAAATGCTAAGCAATAAATACTAGCTTGATAAACACTTAATGATTCCAAAGTAGGGAACCATTCCAAATAAATCACCAAAAAGGATGAATCGATCCAAACAACGCATCAAAAGATGTTCAACAATCCCAAACTATACTTAATCAATTTCCGTAACGCAATTGTTCACAAAGGAACCATTTCCCACATTTGAATATTTCACAATTGCCATTTCAATCTATTAGAATCGTACTCCAAGCCTAGACTGAGCTTGATTTCGAAAACAATAAAAACAAAGATACTAAGATCAGCTGCTATGGGCGGTCGCCCATAACCAGCCCGGGCGGTCACCCAAAACCACTAACCCACAACCCAACAGACTGACCCCATGGGCGGTCGCCCAACCCATCAGTGGGCGGTCGCCCAGAACCACTGACTCCAACACTCCGGGTGGACTGACCTCATGGGCGGTCGCCCAAACCCATCATGGGCGGTCGCCCACGAGCCCTGACTGCTGGAATTCGGCAAGCTAACCTGGGTTTCATCCAAAATTCAACCCAAACGAAAACCAAACCAAAATACAACGCATCTAAGAAGTATAATAAGGTACTAGAACAACTCATAAGTCTAAAATAACTCATATAACATCTATTAGTCAACCCAAACCAAGAGATGATTCAAACACCCAAATTTCACAAAAATGGATAAATTACAAATAAATTCCAAATCAACCAAAGAAGCCATATATATCAACTAGAGCATCAATGGAGTTAAAGATGAACATTTTTAGCATAAATGGGGGGGGGAAGCAACTTACTTGGAATTTATGAAAGATGACGAAATTCGAAATTTCTTAGCTCTACACGATCCTATCGACGATCTAAACATTTTTCATAAAATGAGTATTAAGAAAAGATGAGTAGAAGAAGACCAAATGGAGGAAAATGAGAGGGAGTATTCTTACCTTTTCTTGCAACAATGGAGAGAGAAAGAGATGATTGAGTGTGTGTGCAGGAGAGTGAGGGAGAAGGGAGAGAGTAGGGAGGGAGTAAGAAGAATTATTTTCAAAATGTTACACCTAGGCCCCCTCTACTACTACTACTACCACTACTACTACTACATTTAATATCCTATTCTCTAATAATTCTCTTACCTCATACTAGCCCAATGACTAATTAAAATGTTAGGCCTAAAATATTATGAAACATAAAATGCCCACATAAATATTTAAATAATTAAATAATAAATAATTAAATGTTTATACCAAGAAAATAGAGATGGGATATCAGGGCCGTGACATTCACTCCTCCTTAAAGAAAATTCGACCCGAATTTTAAGGGTACTTACCCGAAATAAAAAGCCACGGATATTTCCGTTCTATCTCTTCTCGAAGCTCCCACGTTGATTCCTCGACATTGTGATTCCTCCATAGCACTCTAACCAACGCAATTCTTTTATTCCTCAACTCTTGGACTTTGGTATTAAGAATCCGAACCGGTCGTTCCTCATATGACATGTCAGGCTCTATATCCTCAGGTACCCTCGGTAACACATGAGATGAATCGTGCAAATACTTCCGAAGCATAGAAACATGGAAGATGTTATGCAACCGGTCTAAAGTAGATGGTAACGCAAGTCGATACGCAAGAAGTCCCACTTTTCCCAAAATCTCAAACGGTCCTATAAACCTCGGAGCCAATTTACCCTTCTTCCCAAACCTTCGAATACCCACCTTCGGAGATACCTTCAAGAATACAAGGTCTCCGGTTTGAAAATTGAGGTCTCTTTTTCTATGATCAGCATAGCTCTTCTGTCGACTCTGGGCTGTCTTCAACCTATCCCGAATAATTCTGACTTTCTCAACTGAATCCTGAATCAAATCAATACCCCATATCTTCGCTTCCCCGATCTCATCCCAACAGATAGGTGATCTACACTTTCTCCCATACAAAGCCTCGTAAGGAGCCATCTCAATGCTAGCCTGGTAACTATTATTATAAGAAAATTCCACTAAAGGTAAGTGCATATCCCAAGAATCAGAAAAGTCTATCGAACAAGCTCACAACATATCCTCTAGAATCTGGATAGTTCTCTCGGATTGACCGTCGGTCTGAGGGTGAAAAGCTGTACTGAATCTCAAATCTGTACCCGAGGCTGCTTGTAACGCTTTCCAGAATCTAGAAGTAAACCGCGGATCACGATCTGATACTATGCTAACCGGAACCCCATGTAATCTCACAATCTTATCAATATAAAGGGCCGCAAGCCTTTCCATCGAGTATCTAATATCAATCGGTAAGAAATGAGCAGACTTGGTCAGTCTATCCACGATTACCCAAACATCGTCATACTTCCTACGGGTACGAGGCAGTCCCGTAACAAAATCCATAGTCACATGCTCCCATTTCCACTCCGGAATCTCTAATGGCTGAAGTAGTCCTGCGGGTCTCTGATGCTCAGCTTTGACCTGCTGACAAGTTAAACACTTCGATACATACTCAGCTATTTCCCTCTTCATGTTGTTCCACCAGAAATGTTGTTTCAGATTTTGGTACATCTTCGTACTACTAGGGTGAATAGTATATCTCGATTTATGACCCTCATCCAAAACTTGACTCTTTATACCACCAACATCGGGCACACACAAACGTCCATGAAAAGTTAACACTCCATTCGAACTGATGAAAAATCCTCGAAGTTCTTCTCCTTCATTTTACCCATTATTTTCACTAACTCTGGATCTTCATTCTGAGCTTCCTTTATTCTCTGAATTAGGGTTGGAGATACCCTAATGTTCGTAAAAATATCCCCATGTCTCGATTCATGAGGACACCAGTCTCGAACATCCTCAAGTATTTTCCACTCTCGAACCATCATCGAAGCCACATAAGATTTTCTACTAATCGCATCGGCTACAACATTCGCCTTTCCCGGATGATAAGATATCTTACAATCATAGTCCTTCAAAAGTTCCATCCATCTGCGTTGTCGGTTATTAAGTTCCTTCTGGGAGAAAAGATACTTCAAACTCTTGTGATCCGTGAAAATCTCAAATTTTGCCCCGTAAAGGTAATGCTTCCACTTATGAAGAGCAAATACAATAGCTGCCAATTCCATGTCGTGAGTAGGATAATTCTGTTCACTCGGACTCAACTTCCTCGAAGCATAGGCGATAACTTTCCAATTCTGCATTAAAACACAACCCAAGCCTTCCTTCGATGCATCACTATAAATCACTAGGTCATCGCTCCCATTAGGCAATGCCAAAATCGTTGCAGTAGTCAACCTCTTCTTCAGCTCTTCAAAACTGTTGTTACACTTCTCAGTCCACTCAAACGGAACATTCTTTCGGGTCAACTGAGTCATCGGTGTAGCAATCCGCGAAAACCCTTCTATAAACCTCTTGTAGTACCCGGCTAACCCCAGAAAACTCCTGATCTCAGTCACTGTTTCTGGTCGCTTCCAATCAACAATAGCTTATATCTTCGAAGGATCCACAGAAATCCCATCTTTAGAAATAACATGACCCAGAAACGAAACTTTCTCGAGCCAAAATTCACACTTACTAAACTTCGCGAATAACTGTTCTTTTGCGAGTACTGATAAAACTGTCCTCAAATGTTGCTCGTTCTCTTCTCGAGATTTGGGATAAACAAGTATATCATCAATGAAGATCACTACGAACGTATCAAGATAAGGATGGAAAATTATGTTCATCAAATCTATAAACACGGCAGGTGCATTAGTTAACCCAAACGGCATAACCAAGAACTCATAATGACCATATCGGGTGTGAAAAGCAGTCTTCGGGATATCCTCCGATCGAATTTTTTATTGGTGGTACCCACTCCTCAAATCAAGTTTAGAAAATACCACTGGCCCTTGAAGTTGATCGAATAAATCATCAATATGCGGTAGAGGATATTTGTTCTTCACCATTACCTGATTCAACTTCCTGTAATCAATACACAACCTCAACGAACCATCTTTCTTCCTTACAAACAAAATAGGTGCTCCCCACGGTGAAACACTAGGCCAAATAAATCCTCTATCAAGCAACTCCTGTAACTAGACCTTCAATTCTTTCAACTCTGCTGGAGCCATTCTATAAGGTGCTTTCGAAATCGGAGTTGTACCTGGTAATAGATCTATACAGAACTCTATCTCTCGATCGGGTGGCATACTGTACTCGGAAGAGAAAACATTAGGAAATTCTCTTACTACCCGAACACTCTCTAACCCAGGTGATTCTTTCTTGGTATCTAGCACACTAGCCAAATAACCTTCACAACCACGATGCAACAACCTCTTCGCTTTCACATAAGAAATTATACGAATATTTCTACCCAAAGGAATAGCCTCAAACACAAACTTAGGCACATTAGGAATAGAAAAAGTAACGACCTTCTTACGACAATCAACTGAAGCATGAAATTTGCTCAGCCAATCCATACCCAAAATAACGTCAAAGTCTTGTATCAGAAGAACTACCAAATCCGCACACAAAACATGACCACAAATAAGTACATCACAAGCACGAAACACTTTATCAGTCACCAAACACTCTCCCATAGGAGTTGACACATCTAACACATAAGGTAAGGACTCAGATGAAGCATTTAGCAAAGAAGCAAAGTGCACAGATATGTATGAATGCGATGATCCTGGATCTACTAATGCACGAGCGCTCACACTAGACACAGAAATAATACCTCCTATCACTGAAGGATCATCAGTAGCCTGCTGCTGGTTCATAGCAAAAACTCTTCCTTGAACCTTAGGCTTCCCCGTTGTATCTCTCTTCTGGCCCTGTAGAGCACCAGCTCCTACCCCCGATGGTTGACCTCTGTTTCTCGGACAATCTCTAGCAAAGTGTCCCAACTGACCACAATTGGTACATTTTCCTTGCTTCTTCCAACTCCTATCCTCCGAATGACCTTCCTTCTGACAATAGGCACAGAGCCTCCTGTTCTGATTCCCTTGATTCCCCGGAGTAGTGACCGGATTCCTTAGGATTGGTTGCCCTCTGAACTGAGACTGTCCTCCAGAATTACCTCGGTTATCCAAACGCTGTTGTGGTTGCGACTTGCTCTAACCTCCTTGTTTACCCGTGTTAGCTACCTCTGTCTTTCTTTTGTGCTCTCCGATATCTTGCTCTATCAAGTAGGCACGGTCCACCGCATCTTGAAAAAGTTAAATTCTCTGGGCTATAAGTTGAGTTCTGATAGCCGCCTTAAGCCCCTGATAAACCTCATTGCCTTCTATTCTTCGGTTCTTACAAGATAGTCACAATACCTAGCTAATTCTGTGAACTTAGCCGAGTATTGAGCTACCGTCAACAAGCCCTGCTCCAAGTTTAGGAACTCAATCTCCTTCCTATTCTAATCAACCAAAGGAATGAAGTGTTCCTTGAATTTCCTCACAAACAATTCCCAGGCATAAGGTACAAGAGTCGCATCTCAGCTGGCCTTAAGTGCCTTCCACCAATGTTCAGCAGCCCCAACTAGCTTATAAGCCGCAAACCGAACCCTATCCTCGTCCGTGCAACCAAAGACATCATAAATCTTCTCCATTGACTCAATCCACATTTCAGCCTTTTTCACATCAGGCTCACCATCATACTCAATCGGTTTCAACTTCAAGAACTGCTCCGACCCATATCGCGGAGGTGCTACATGTTCCTCTCTCGACCTTTGATCATGAATTGCTTTCATAGCCGCTTCAAACATACCCTGAAGCATCGCACAATTTTCTTCCCGTACATCGTTTGGAGTCCCACTGGGACCTTCACCATCTCTTCTTCTAGCCATTTTGAACAAATACCTGCATAAAACATCAACCATTACTCACTCCGAACACAACTACCCTCCTAGGTCATTCTAGTCTACCTATACTTAAACTTAGAGCTAAACCATAGCTCTGATACCAACTGTCGCGACCCCGACCCCGGGGGCCGGGAGCTCGCGAGCTGGACGTCGACTTAAAACAATAAACACCGAAATACTGAAGATAAAATTTTCATTTCATACTAAAAGATTTAACACAAGGTTTTAGAAATCCAAGTTTAACCACCACTTAACACAACCGGTATAAGCTCCATAAGCTTACACCAAAAACAAAATATTACAAACATAATGATGTCATTGTTGGTAATACTATTCCCAAAAGGTTTTACATTTAGGAAATGTAAACTAAATAACTACCTGCCCAAAAGTCACAAACCCTCTCGACGTCCTCCTCGTGATCAGCGAGTCCTATTCCTTTCCTCTTGGGGGGGGGGGTTAAGGAAAAACAAAGATGAAAAGAAAGGGGGTGAGATAAATCTCAATAAGTTACTAATGCAACTACCTGACATGCTATGATGCAAGAGGCAATAAACAATAATAAATCTCACATACCACGTAGTAATTAGCAGTTAACAGATAGCAGCGGAAATAAACAAGTAACAAAGGATATTTAGCCAAGGTTTCCCAAACTGATAGAACATAAGAAGGATCGCTGCGCAGCTTCAACCAATCAAACCATCTTCAGAGTAGCATAATAGCTGAAGAGAAAACCCCGGTACCGGAACCATAACCAATAGTAACAAGGGAAAATGACACAAAGTCATAACCCAAAACCAACTAGCTAGAATACTCACAAAGGAGCTAGCTCATCTCAACCAAGGCCAATCTGGAAGAGGAAAACAAGGGAAAAACAATGGACAACACTATAATGGACTCGGCTCGTTGCCATCATAATATTCCCCATCGCCCGACACAACCACAAATACCAGCTGGACTTTCAAATAAACGCTAAGCAATCAATACTTGCTTGATAAACACTTAATGATTCCAAAGTAGGGAACCATTCCAAATAAATCACCAAAAAGGATGAATCGATCCAAACAACGCATCAAAAGATGTGCAACAATCCCAAACTATACTTAATCAATTTCCGTAACGCAATTGTTCACAAATGAACCATTTCCCACATTTGAGTATTTCACAATGGCCATTTCAATCTATTAGAATCGTACTCCGAGCCTAGACTGAGCTTGATTTCGAAAAAAATAAAAACAAAGATACTCAGATCAGCTGCTATGGGCGGTCGCCCATAACCAGCCCGGGCGGTCGCCCAAAACCACTAACCCACAACCCAACAGACTGACCCCATGGGCGGTCGCCCAACCCATCAATGGGCGGTCGCCCAGAACCACTGACTCCAACACTCCGGGTGGACTGACCTCATGGGCGGTCGCCCAAACCCATCGTGGGTGGTCGCCCACAAGCCCTGACTGCCGGAATTCGGCAAGCTAACCTGGGTTTCATCAAAAATTCAACCCAAACCAAAACCAAACCAAACCAAACCAAAATCCAACGCATCTAAGAAGTATAATAAGGTACTAGAACAACTCATAAGTCTAAAATAACTCATATAACATCTATTAGTCAACCCAAACCAAGAGATGATTCAAACACCCAAATTTCACAAAAATGGATAAATTACAAATAAATTCCAAATCAACCAAAGAAGCCATATATATCAACTAGAGCATCAATGGAGTTAAAGATGAACATTTTTAGCATAAATAGGGGGAAAGAAACTTACTTGGAATTTATGAAAGATGACGGAATTCGAAATTTCTTAGCTCTACACGATCCTATTGACGATCTAAACATTTTTCATAAAATGAGTATTAAGAAAAGATGAGTAGAAGAAGACCAAATGGAGGAAAATGAGAGGGAGTATTCTTACCTTTTCTTGCAACAATGGAGAGAGAGAGAGATGATTGAGTGTGTGTGTGTGTGTGCAGGAGAGTGAGGGAGAAGGGAGAGAGTAGGGAGGGAGTAAGTAGAATTATTTTCAAAATGTTACACCTAGGCCCCCTCTACTACTACTACTACCACTACTACTACTACCCTTAATATCCTTTTCTCTAATAATTCTCTTACCTCATACTAGTACAATGACTAATTAAAATGTTAAGCCTAAAATATTATGAAATATAAAATGCCCACATAAATATTTAAATAATTAAATAATAAATAATTAAATGTTTATACCAAGAAAATAGAGATGGGATTTTGGGTCGTGACACACGCGACTTCAAGATAGCTTTTCTGACAGAATGGACTGGAAAGTCAGCCCTGCTATTCAGTTTAGTCCCTGGACTTAACGAAGTTAGTCAGGAACTTAACGGAAGTAACATAAACTAATGAGAAACACTTAAAATAAGGGGAAACACAAGTTCAACCGTGCAATGGGTCCAAGGCGGGATGTCTACAGAGCCCCCCGGTGACGTGGATTACAAAGCAAAATGCATCGACGAAAGAAAGTACACCCGCCGAGGATATCACTAAGAAAAAGCAAAGACTCGATAAAAACAAGAATTTGAAATTGTGAGGGATAGATATGCGCTCCCTGTGTGAGCGACTTCTGCTGATAGAGGGGGTACGGTAGTATGAGAATGGCCTACCGTGGCCAAGGCTTAAAGTCTTTATGGGGGACTAGCGAGATCCGAGAATCCGTCTACTGATAGTGAGATCCGAGAATCCGGCTGCTGATAGCGAGATCTGAGAATCCGTCTGCTGCATTTAAAGTCTAGAGAAGACCTGCCGAGATCCGAGAATCCGTCAGCTGCATTTAAAGTCTAGAGAAGACCTGGCGGGATCCGAGAATCTGTCTACCGATGATGTGATCCGAGAATCCGTCTGCCGCATTTAAAGTCGAGAGAAGACCTGGCGGGATCCGAGAATCCGTCTGCTGATAGCGAGATCCAAGAATCCGTCCGCTGCATTTAAAGTCGAGAGAAGACCTGGTGGGATCCGAGAATCTGTCTGCCGCATTTAAAGTCGAGAGAAGACCTGGAGGGATCCGAGAATCCGTCTGCTGCATTTAAAGTCGAGAGAAGACCTGGCGGGATCCGAGAATCCGTCTGCCGATAGCGAGATCTAAGAATCCGTCTACCGCATTTAATGCCGAGAGAGACCTGGCGGGATCTGAGAATCCTTCTGCCGCATTTAAAGTCGAGAGAAGACCTGGCGGGATCCGAGAATCCGTCTGCCGCATTTAAAGTCGAGAGAAGACCTAGCGGGATCCGAGAATCCGTCTGCCGATGAATGGGAGTTTGTTGAGTAGACTTTGTTGATAAAGAGGTGGTGATTTCAACGGTTCACCATGGACCACATTGCTGCTTGAAGGTGTATGCTATCCGGAGCCGCACTTGCTGTTGACTTTGTGGGGGTGCGGGCACAGTTGACTGCGGACCAAAAAAATGTTTTCCCTTTAGAGAGGAAAATGTCAAGATTGACTTTGGCTGAAAAGAAAGACACGCCCTACTTTTAGTGGGAGTTTTTCTATTCTACTTTAATTTAGACATGCCTTAGGGGCGGACCAAGTTAATGTGTGCCCAACTGTGTATTCGAGGGGGTGGAGATTGTTTTGGCTTTGATGAAGAATGTTGATCCTACTGATTTTGAGCTATGTTCCTTTGTGATTTCCTTCTTTGACAAGGGCCGACTGAGGCATTTCTGAAGCAGAAAGCGGGCACCCCGGCTAGTGACTATGGGACGCGCGCGCTTCCCATATGGATGTCAGGAGGCGCGCGCTTTTGAGAACCGAATTCTGGGGCTTGACATTTGCTGGCCAAAAGATCCCCAACAGCTATAATATCAGCTTCTGTTCGAAACCAATCTTCCAACAGCTCTTTTCTGCCATTCTTGAATATTCTTTCTTGCTTGATTTTGCCTGTAATCGTCATTTTCCATGGCTTCCGATTCTTTCGTTCTTGATGCCAAGGTTGTTGGTGACTTTGAGAAGGACTTGTCGACCTTTGTGTATTCTTTCAAGACTCAACCTAAGAAGGCCTTTGTCAAAGACTTCGGATTCCGCATTCTTTTCACGCTATGAACGTTGAAGCCGGATTAGGATTTGTTGAAAGCCGCTGCCGCCTTTTGGGATTATGACAGTCACACCTTTAACTTTTCGGCAAACCGACTGTTGATGACTTTGGTGCCATTCTTGGCATGCCACTGGTGGATCAGATTTCCGTCCCCAAATACCATCGGGGTGTGGTTGACTCTTGGTCCGGTTTGTTGAACCTCCCTATCGGAGATGTGAGGAAGATGTTGCACGGCACCGTGGTTGACATAAATGAGTTGCCGATGTTTTTCAGTTTGCATTCGGAGGACACGGCGGTTCAGTCCTTTAAGAGGAATGCCATAGCAGTTTGCCTTTTCAGCGAGGTTTTGTTCGTGATACCTCTCGAGACTGTGGATGCGCAGTTGGCTGAGATTATCTTGCAGGCAAAGGAGCAACAGTTCAACATAATCCCTCTCATAGTGGGTGAGACTTTGCATGGCTTGGATGAGTTGCATCGGATAGGCGAGATGCGCCGAGGAAGCCCCTTACTGCTGACCATATGGCTTCGGTAGCATTTCAAGATTTATTCTCCGGAGGGTGATCTTTCCCCTTTTGTTGTTCATAGGAGGAAGCTGATGACTCGGGATTTATCTGAAGATGGTTGGAAGAAATTCTTTGCATCTCAAGGATCGGCTGACATTGAGTGGTGTCCCCCCTCTTGGGGGCTTCGTCCTTTCGTGAAATGGACTTTGGATTTCGGGCACATTGTCCTCCCCAGTTTCAGAGATTCCTCATTTTATCAGCCTGAGAGAGTTCTACGGCAGCTCGGTCGTCAGCAGATTGTCCCTTTTCTGAGGAGCGGGGTGCTCCGTCCAGTCTCGTACATGGTTCCAGACTTTTCGAGGGAACTCCAGTTGGCTTGGGGCGGTGACCGTCATCGGTGGGCTTCCGTGCCTACTCATCGGGGTAGTATTTTCTTCCCGAGAGTTACTTGGATTATCTGTTCGGCACCCTCTACCGTGGTATCGCTTGGGTTGACATGCTTCGAGCTGATTTGCTAGGGAATGACTTTGAGCCTAGCAGTGCTTTGCGGTATAAGGAAGCTGCTGCTGATTCGAACAATATTTTGGCTGATCCTTTTGGCACTCCTTTGGACAGTTTTTATGCTTGGAGGCGTCTTGCTGCGCAGAAGGCTTTGGTCTGTCTCAGCGTTCCTAGGCCTCCTAAGAAGAGTAGGATTGAGTGTCATTCGGGTGGCCCTTCGAAGGCTAAAAAGAAATTAAATTTTTCCTAGTACCCCAAGATTGCAATTAATAGACCACTTGTTAGGATTTAATGTTTTAATGTCTTTTTAAGCTCAACAATATCCATTGTAATGATTAAAATGATTTGAGAGATGAATAAAAATTTCATTTTGTTATGATTGGGTAAAAAGTTATGTTTTAGACCGCACCCGAAGGTTGCCTACGTTCCTTTTTCAGAGAGGCTCAGGTCTCTGTAGTTCAAACAAATGAAGCACCCTGTTTTTTGCCTAGACCGCCCTTTCGGGTTTTCAATCTAGAGGGCTTCTTTTTTTGCACGTGCTCTAATTTTTGCCTAGGCCGCCCTTGCGGGTTTTCAACCTAGCGAGCGTTTTTTTAATGGTGTTTATTTGTTAAGCGTAGAACTTCTTGATCTTGTCGAGGTTGACCTCCTTTGGCAATTGATCACCGTCCAAGTCTACGAGTTGGACTGCATCGCCGCTTAATATCTTCTTGACCACGCAAGGACAGATCCATCGGGGTCCCCATTTCCCAAGGGGATTCATGGCATTGGGAGGATGTTGTCTGTAGACCAAGTCTCCCACTTTGATGTTTCGAGGCTTCACCTTTTTGTTGAAAGCCCTTGCCATTCTCTGTTGATAAGCCCTTGTGCGCTCAAATGCTCTCAACCCCTTTTCGTCGAGTACGGCTATTTGCTCATATCGACTTTGCATCCAATCAACCTCATTGACTTGGTTCTCGAGTAAGACCCGTAGAGAGGGAACTTCGAGTTTGACTGGGAGTACGGCTTCAGAATCATAAACCAATGATTATGGGGTTTCTCCCGTTGCTGACCAGATTGATGTGCAGTAGCCCCACAATGCTAGTGGTAACTTTTCGGGCCAATCCCTTCCTTGTACTATGGATGTAGTTGATCCAAAAGAAAAAGCTACCGAAACTAGTGAGGAGAAAAAGGAAAAAAAAATTGTCCCAAAACCTGAGCAAGATTGAAACACGGAAGAAATTGCCCTTGCAAACTACAATGCAAAGGCAATGGCTGCCATATCTGATCATGTTGATCACAATTTGTATCGGTTATTTTCTAACCATACCATGGCCAAAACTTCTTGGGATATTTTACAACTCCATTGTGAAGGGTCTTATAGTGTCAAACAAACAAAATTGAGAAGATTAATGACAGATTTTGAAAATTTAAGAATGGGAGAAAATGGAACTATTCAAGAAACTGAATTTCAGGCAAGCCGCCACAGAGCTTATTGTTCCCAACAACCGATATGGCTGTAGCATTTGTGAAAACCCCAATCATTGGTAGTTTACCCTCAAATTCGTTGAATGACAAATTAAGATTCTTTAAGGCAAGTTTCTCCAAGAATCTTGGAATTTGTCCAGAAAAGTTATTACGGGAAATATCAAGGTACTGGATCCCAGCTAATGAACCAAATGATGGAGGTATCAAACCTTGAAATTAGTTCCCCTCCAGGAATAGATACTCTAGGCTAGTGCACCCACCTATGCTGCTGGGGACTTCACCGCCCAACTCGTTCTCAGACAAATCCAGCTCCATCAATTTATGAACCTGTCCAATTTCTTTCGGGAGTGATCCAGACAAGTGGTTATGAGCAAGATTTAGTGATATTGAAAGAGATGAAAGTCCGAAAGTTCTCCAGGTATGCTACCAGAAAGATTATTCATTGAAATGTTCAGTGTAATCAAATTTCAACATTTCCCAAAAGTTCTAGGTATTCTACCCTCTAAGCGGTTGTTTTGTAAGTAGAGTTCATTCAAGAGTGACATATTCCCAATAGATTCTGGAATATTTCCATTCAAACTATTTTCCTCTAGGTATAATCGTTGTAGATTTCGGAGATTGCCAAGGTTGCTAGGAATTGTGCTTGTGAATTGATTATTAGCCAGTGATAATGCCTCTAGACTAACTAGATTCATCATTGATAGAGGAATGGATCCATATAGGAAGTTGTGATTGAGTCCTAGATTTGAAAGTTGAGTAGAGAGATTGCCACACAATTGGTATCTGCCCTTTTAATTGGTTGACATCAAAGGCGAATATTTGTAAATAACTACAGTTCACCAAAGAGGCAATAAAATTTAATTCATCAGGTTCCCCGCTTCCTAAAACATTATTGAATAGACCTACTATTCAGAGGTTTCGCACCATTCCAAAATCAATTGTTATTTTACCATGGAAATGGTTCTCTCCGAGGTGGATGTATGTCAATTTTGAACAATTAGAAATAGAGAGTGGAAGGAGTCCCGTAAATTGGTTGCCGTCTACTGATCCTCCTCTTCGGACGCGCACGGTGTAGACACCCCGCCTTGGACCTCTCACCCGGATTGCACATTTGATTTTGTGTTTCTCCCCATTTTTAGTGTTCCTCGTGAGTTCCTGTCACTTCCGTTAAGTTCCTGACTGACTTCGTTAAGTCCAGGGACTAAACTGAATAACAGGGCTGACTTTCTAGTCCATTCTGTCAAAATTGCCTTCTCTGGGCGTCAGTTACAGATTTCTGGCCAGGATTCCCTCCCTTGCTCAATTTACAGGATTTTGCCCGGGAAGGATTTCTTGGTGACCGAGTTTTGGCACCAAAAACACCCCTCTTTCACCTATAAAAACCTCTCTTTACCTCCATTTTCAAGGATCGAAAACTAGACAAAAAATCACTTTCTAAAGGTTCTCCAAGGATCTCATCAAGCAACGTTTGATGTTCTTCAAATTGTAGGTAAAAGTCCATCTTTTCCTTCCTTGTTTTACTTCATCTCCTCTCTCTCTTTTACTTTAATCAAGTGTGCAATCACCCAAATCATTTTGGGACATGACTCTAATGATCACCTCATCTCATTGAGGTTGGTTAAGGAGTTATCTCCTACATTCCAAATCATATTTTAAACCCCCCATTTTTATGACTTAAAGAAGAAGAAGAAGAAGAACATTTTCATTTATGTAGATTTTGATCAAGCAAGACCAACTTAAGTTGGGCGAGATGGGTGTTTCGGTACTTCCCATCTCGTAATCTAACCCCCGGACCTCAAAACAAAGAATCTCTGTTTTCGTAACTAAAACTTAGGCTACAATCAATAGGTTTTTCTTATGTTCCTCAAAACATAGGTGGCGACTCTAAAACAATCTAAAATCAAGTTAGACATCCTAGGATAACATCACGCGCCCGAGCCTAAGGCCGTGGTGTTCCCACCCGGGGTATCTACACACGGTTAGCAGTCTTCTTCGGGCAACATCTAGGTTCTCCTTACCTGAGATTTTTCTGGTAGTTTAAAAGGACTCTCTCACCTTTGAGCCGCGCACTTTCAAGCAGGCTTCTCGTTTCCCTCATTGGCAAGCCGCGATACAAGTGGAAATTGCTGCGTTGCATAAAAACCAAACTTGGTCTTTGGTTCCGTCTCATCCTTTCATGAATCTTGTAGGCTGTCGTTGGATTTATAAGGTGAAGCGTAAGACTGATGGTTTGATTTAATGTTAAGCACGGCTTGTGGCTCAGGGGTTTACACAACAAGCCGGCCTTGCTATGATGAAACGTTTAGTCCGGTGGTCAAAGCATCCACTATTCGTACTGTGCTAGCTGTTGCTCATTCTCGGCATTGGGATATCAAACAACTAGATGTACGTAATGCCTTTCTTAATGGTGTTTTACATGAGGAAGTCTATATGAAGCAACCACCGGGCTTTCTGGATTCTAAGTCCCCTACTTATGTATGTAAGCTTCGAAAGACACTCTATGGGCTTAAGCAGTCTCCCCGCGAATGGTTTCGGCGTCATCACACATTTCTTCTCCAACATGGGTTTCTCAATAGCCAGTCTGATTCTTCTCTATTCATCCGACACTCCTATAGTTCCACCACAGTTATCCTTATCTATGTTGATGACATCATAATCACCGGGTCTTCTTCTGTGGACATTACACCCGTCATTGACAACATCTGTTCCACTTTTGATAGTAAGGTTTTGGGTGATCTCAGTTTTTTTTTGGCATAGAAACAACTCGGACGCCCACTACCATGCACCTGAAACACACTCGGTATGCTCTCGATCTTCTGGATAGGTTTAAAATGTCAGATTGCAAACCTATGCCATGTAATGATGGGGACTCTCTCTCTGATGCCACAGAATTTTGATTCTTAGTGGGGGACCTTCAGTATCGTACTCTGACTTGTCCTGATATTGCCTTCTCAGTTAATCAGGTTTGTCAGGTTATGCACCAACCCCGTACTACTCATCTTGTGGCAGTCAAACGCATTCTTCGGTTTGTTAAAGGCACTGTTGATTTGGGTACCATATTTCAGGCTTCATCCGATTTCACACTATGTGCCTATTCCGACTCTGACTATGCTGGGGATCCCGATGATCGTTGGTCTACTACCGGTGCATGTGTGTTTATTGGTCCAAACATGGTGTCTTAACCGCCAAGAAAAAGACAACGGTCTCTAGATCGAGCAGTGAGGCGGAGTATCGTGCTATTGCTACTACTACGCCTGAATTTAGATGGTTTTCTTTTCTGTTTCGAAAACTTCGGATTCCACTTCCACCTCCTTTGTTGTTTTGTGATAACATGTCTACCATTCATATGGCGCGAAATCCTGTATTCCACGCGCACACGTCATTTCAACATTTTTATCATTTTATACGAGAGCTAGTTACTCGTGGCTTTCTCTGCCTTAAATTTGTGACCTCCGAAGATCAGCTCGCGGATTTGTTCACCAAAGTTTTGCCCAAACCTCATTTTCAGTCTTTATGTACCAAGCTTCACCTCCCTTATGGTCGTCTAGCTTGAGGGGGTATTAGCCGAGTTATATAGACTGTCCATATCTTTGTATATATCTCATGGAATAAGTTATACTTGGATAGTTATTGTATATATGGAGATAATATTTTAGTTTAGGTAGGATTCAATCCCTTCCTAATATGTAGCCTATCAACTGTGTATATAGTGTTGTATGTGGGATCATTTTAATAATAGGAAAATTCTCCAGCCTTCTCTTTTCTCTTGAATGCTTTCTCTTTTGTAGTATTTCAGGTAAGCCTGGTATTGGCGTTTACAAGTTTAAGCTTGTACGAATAGAAGATCAACCTGAACTGGGTAGTCTGTTTTTCATGTGAAGGCCACGAGTGGGAATTGAGTTTGTTTGGAGATATCTAGAGTGGAGTTGCACAAAATATAGGGCAGCAATAGAACAAGGAACAGATGCATATGGAACTAGGACGGAAACAGAACTAGATACAGAATAACTTGGAGAATGCAGCTGAAGTATTGCTTTTGGAGAATGGAGCAAGTATTGATTCATAGTTCATGGATTTGTAGCCTTGACGCTTGAGGACAAGGGGCAGTCTACTCCTTTATGGTTTTGATTTTTGCAAAGATTTACACATATTGCAACACAGGTCCTTGTTGTAGATATAGGCAGGGGGCCAAATGGCAATTTAATTTTTGTACATGCACACAAGGCCAGATCTCAGTAGAAATTTGGTTTATAAGTGCCATCATAATATAACTTTTCTCATAATTTAGTTCGGTAAAAGAGCGTTAGAATAAAAAAAAACCCCACGATAACATTATTCTTTTTTGTCAAGTACTTCGAGTGACAAAGGTGCCCATACTTTCTGCCCTAAGAGTTTTATACTTAGATAGATTACAACTTAAGACACAAAATAAACCCATGATACCAAATAAAATTGACCATATACTACGTTTGTTTTCCTTTGCTGCTGCCACCTCATAAGTTGTCATGACGGCCACAAAAGTGCTTCCGATACTCTTTTTGTAGCTCACATGAAGCATAATCACCGAATTATATTTATTTATTTAGGGAAAATAAGGACATGAACAACAATTAAGAAACTGAATCTGAATTCAAAGAAGCAATTCAATTCCCGAAATAGAGAAGGCATATTGCAATGGAGTTTTACACGTAGAAACTTAATCATGTAGTAAACAGCAATGCTACCAGAATTGATTACCAGAATTGAAGCTCAGTGAACCTAAAGTAGGAAGATATCAAACAACAAACAATTGCTTGTACCTTTCTTGGGTCCGCTTCAAGCTCATATATTTTCAGATTCTACACTTCAGATTACCCAATAAAAGATACTCCCATTCACTTCTTTACCAATGATTAGGTACAACCAAGATCTATTTGAATGGAAGAAGCAACAGATAAAAGGAATAACATTTTGACACAATTAATCTATATTCTTATGAATTAGACTTAACCGCCACTAAAACTGAGATGTATTGTTAATATCTAAGCATGATATACATTGTGGGTGCCCCCTCTATCACCTTAAGGTTTTAGAGGAGTTGGTTACTTAACATGGTACAGAGCTCTAGGTTTGGAAAGGACTAGGGTTCAAATATTCCCGCTTGCATTTATCATATAAAAAATTACAAAGGGTACGTATTGACCCAATTGCACCCCTATACTAAATCCACGTATACCCGTGAGGGGGAGTGTTAATATCTAAGCATGATATACATTGTGGGTTCCCTCTCTATCACCTTAAGGTTTTAGAGGAGTTGGTTACTTAACATGTATCAGATTTCAATAAAGAAAATTTAAACTGCAATGCCTTCTTACCTCGCCGCTATGATTTCATGCTGCGAAATGATGTTGGTAATGCGCTCCAACTCACCAACAACCTCTGATATGTTCTTTCTGTCACGTGCTGACTCCATAGAACATGCAATTCCAATCTTGACCATTAAAACCATGCACTCCACCCTTTGTTTTTCATAACTTGGATTTTGTTTCATTTTCTTTTTCTTTGACAAGTTTGGGGTCTACAATGTCCGTGATGCTGTCTAGCAAGGCCGTTCTAGCATAGTCATGAAGGTTAAGGCCATTTTGAAACATTTTGTCTGTGGTCTCTTCGCAGTCATCATCTCCATCAAAATTATACCAAAACTGTAGACGTCTCCTTCTATTGTCATCTCACTTCCAAGACCATACTCTGCAATCAAGATAGAAAAAAATAATTGTATATATATATATTCATCACAAAATCTGAATAAAGATAGAGTAGTTATCAAACTCATAAAACTAAAGAAATCTACTTAGAAGAGTTTCGAGTAGAGTGGTTACCAGGAGGCGCATAACCGATAGTTCCTCTTAAACCAATGGAACTGCTTTCGTTGATATTTGAAACTTCTGCAAGAAAAAACCTTGCGAGCCCAAAATCCCCAACATGAGCGACCATGTATACGTCGAGTAAAATGCTGTTGGGCTTTAAATCGCAATGTATGATGGGAATTTCACACCGGTGATGAAGGTAATAGATGGCATGAGCAACATCTATGGCGATGTTTATTTTTTGAAGAAGGCTTAGTCCATGCAGCTCGTTTTGTGTATTAAATATCCCAGGTATTGGATATAGTAAACTCTCCAAACTCCCATTTGAAGATGAACCTAAATCATCTTCCCCCAAGGATGAGAGAAACGCAAGAAGCACAAGAGTGATTCTCGTTAGGTGGGTTGTCTCATGCTTACTGCCATGTGTTCTGAACTTCAGAAGACTCTTGAACAATTGGAGGCATATGACCTTGCTGTTGAGTTGAAAGATATGTTTCAAGAACAGGCAAGGCAGGAAAGGTTCGACACTATAGCTTCTATTGTCTCATGCAAGATGAGAGATGGGCAGGCTTTGGGCCCTCATGTTCTGAAGATGAAGGCTCACTTTGAGCATCTAGAGAGGCTTGGTCATCCCATTGAAGTTGAGTTGGCCACTGATTTTATTCTTAGTTCATTGTCCAAAAGCTATAATCAGTTCGTAATGAACTTTAATATGCATGGGATGGATAAGTCCCTGTCTGAGTTGCATGGGGTGCTAAAGACAGCGAAAAATAAAATCGGTAAAGAAGCCGCTCCTGTGCTCATAGTGTCAAAGGAAGGAAAGGGCAAGAAAGGCAAAGGAAAAGGGGGTAAGACAAAAGTTGTCAAACCCAATATTAGCAAGGCAACTGTTGCCAATGCTAATGTGGCTAAACCTGCTTCTCAAAAGGATGCAATTTTTTTCCACTGCAATGATATTTGTCATTGGAAACGCAATTTCAAGGTTTACAAGGAAGAGATGAAGAAGAAGAAGAGGAGTGGGACTGCCTCTACTTCAGGTATCTATGTTATAGATATTCTCCTTTCTACCTCTATCTCCTAGGTATTAGATACCGGATGTGGATCTCACATTTGTTTAAATATGCAGGGACTAAGGAATAGAAGGCTACTTAAAGTTGGCGATATGGACCTACGCGTGGGGAATGGAGCAAGAGTTGCTGCATTAGCCGTAGGAATATATGATGTCTTTTTACCTAGCGGATTAATTCTTGTTTTGAACAATTGTTATTACGTTCCGGATTTAAGTAGAAATATTATTTCAGTTTCTTGTTTGGATAATGAAGGTTATAGTTTTCTTATTAAAAATAAGAAGTTTTCTATTTATTTAAATGAGATGCTTTATTGTACTGCATGTTCATTTAATGGCCTTTATGTTCTTGATGTGAAAGTGGAAACAATGGGAATATTTATAATGTAAATAAGAAATCCAAACATAATGATGTAAATCATACTTATTTGTGGTATTGCCGTCTTGGTCATATTAATGAGAAGCGTATCTCAAAACTCCATGGGGAAGGACTTTTAGATTCACATGATTTTGAATCATATGAAACTTGTGAGTCCTGTTTACTTGGAAAGATGACAAAGACACCTTTCACTAAGAGTAGTGAAAGGGCTAGTGACTTATTGGAACGCATACATACTGATGTATGTGGACCAATGAGCAGCAGTGCTAGGGGAGGATATCAATACTTCATTACATTCACTAATGATTTTAGTAGATATGGCTATGTCTACTTAATAAAACATAAAAGTGAATCTTTTGAGATATTTACAATATTTAAAAATGAAGTTGTAGATACTCTGGGGAACCGCGGCTTGGCTAGAGCGCGCGAATTACCCTAGGATGTCCACTTGGTTTTGAGAGTCGCCACCCACGTTTTTTAGGAATGTAAGAAAACCTAATGTTTATGAGCCTAAGTTTGATTTACGAAAACAGAGATTCTTTGGGATGAGGGGTTCGGGGGTTAGGTTACGAAATGGGAAGTACTTAAACACCCATTTCGCCTGAGCAAAGTCGGTCCTATTTGTTCATAATTCACTTTAAAGATAAATGTGTTCTTCCTATTTGAGTAATGATAAAAAGGGGTTTTATTGTTTAAAATGTAGGGAGATAACTCCTAGACCAATTCAATGTAATGAAAGGGCCATTGGTGTCATGTCCCAAATGGTTTTGGGTGATTGCACATTTGATTGTTGAAGAAGAAGAATTAGAAGAAGAAGAAGAAGAAGAAGAAGAAGAAGAAGAAGAAGAAGAAGAACAAGACGAACAAGAAGAAGAATAAAGTTAAGACATTTTACCTATAATATCCTTCAAATAGAACCTCTTGAAAAGTCTTGAATAAGAGGTTGAATACTTGGAGAGAATATCTTTAGTAAATTGCCTAGAGTAAGGTTCAAGGTGGAAAATTCTTAAGATGCCAAAAGAGGTCCCTTCCAATGATGGATTGGAGGGGTTTTTATAGTTGAAAGAGGGGAGTTTTTGGAGCCAAACGGAGTCTCCAAGAAATCTTTCCCGGGCAAAATCATGTATAATGAGCAAGGGAGATATTTTTGGGCAGAATCTGTAACTGACGCACCCCAGAAGCGCGAGCATCCCACCTAGGCGGCGGAAGGCGCGCGCATCTGGCCTTAAGGGGAGGAGGCGCGCGACTCTGAAAGGCAAAATCTGACAGAATGGACTAGAAAGTTAGAACTGTTATTCAGTTTAGTCCCTGGACTTAACAGAGCCCGTCTGGAACTTAACCAAAGTAACAGAAACTAACAGAAAACACTTAAAAGAGGGAGAAACACAAAATCAAGTGTGCAATCGGGGTGAACGGTCCAAGGTGGGGTGTCTACAGAGCCCCTTGGCGGCGTGGATTGTGAAGCAAACGCGCCGACGAAAGACAGACATCCGCCTAGGACATCATCAAGAAAAAGAAAAGACTCGATAAAAGCAGGAATTTGAAATTGCAAGGGATAGAGGTGCGCTCCCTGTGTGAGCGGCTTTGGTTGATAATAAAAGGTTCGGTGGTATGAGGCGGCCCACCGTGGCCGATAGCGGGACTTGTCTGGCTGATAGCGAGATCCGTTTGCTGGAAGCGGGATCCGTTTGCTGGTAGCGAGATCCGTTTGCTGGGATGCAGGACCCGTAGGACTGTTTGCTGGAAGTGCGGGACCCAGAGGACTGTTTGCTTGGATGCGGGACCCTGAGGACCGTTTGCTTGAATACGGGACCCAGAAGACTGTTTACTTGGATGCGGAACCCAGAGGACCGTTTGCTTGGATGCGGGACCCAGAGGACCGTTTGCTTGGATGCGGGACCCGGAGGACCGTTTGCTTGGATGCGGGACGCAGAGGACCGTTTGCTTGAATGCGGGACGCAGAGGACCGTTTGCTTAAGTGCGGGACCCAGAGGACTGTTTGCTTGGATGAGGGACCCGGAGGACCGTTTGCTTGAATGCGGACCTGGAGGACCGTTTGCTTGAATGCGGGACCCAGAGGACCGTTTGCTTGGATGCGGGACCCGGAGGACCGTTTGCTTGAATGGATGTAGATTTTGCTTGATGAGAAGGTGGTGATTTTTGTGGCTCACCCAGGACCAAGTTGTTGCCGTGAGTCACACTTTGATGTTGACTGTTTGACTTTGACTTTCGATGGGGTGCGGGCACAGTTGACTGCGGAGTGCTTTCTGCTGGGGATGAATTGTAAAAACTGATTTTTTTTGGAGGAAATAAAAGACACCCTGCTTCGAGTGGGAGTTTCTATCTTATTTCAATATTTAGACATGCCTTAAGGGCGGACCAAATTAATGTGTGCCCAGTTGAGTGTTTGTTGTCATTGAACTCTTTCTCATTTGCTGGGATCCTGAACTTGTTGCTGGTTGAAGGCTCCTGGGTTGCTTTATGAACTTGACAAGGGCCATTTCTGAAGCATTTTTTACCTGGGACGCGGGCGCTTCCTCTGTTGGCTATGGGACGTGCATGCCTTGTAGACCGATGTCGGGAGGCGCGCGCCTCTGGTAGGTGAAATTTAGGGCCTGACATTTGCTGACCAAAAGATCCCCCCAACAGCTATAATATCAGCTTCTGGTCGACAATTTGATTCCAACAGCTCTCTTTTGCCATTTTTGAACACCATTTTATTGCTTAATTTTGCTTGTGATCTTCTTTCCCATGGCTTCTAACCCTTTTAGTCTTGATGCCGAGGTTGTCAAGAGTTACGAGAAAGATTTGTCGACATTCGTGTATTCTTTCAAGACCCATCCCAAAAATGCTTTCATCAAAGATTTTGGGTTTCGAATTCTTTTCACTTTGCGGACATTGAAGCTGGATTGGGACTTGTTGAAGGCTGCTGCAGCCTTTTGGGATTGTGATAGCCATACATTCAAATTTTCAGTTAATGAAACGGTGCCGACCGTTGATGATTTTGGGGCCATTCTGGGTATGCCTTTGGCCGGTCGGATTGCCGTCCCTAAGTATCACCGCGGTGTTGTTGACTCTTGGGTTGACCTTCTGAATCTCCCTATTGGAGAGGTGAAGAAGATGATGCACGGGGCCGTTGTTGACATAACTGAGCTTCCGATGTTTTTCAGCTTGCATTCGGAAGATGTCGCGGTTCAGTCTTTTAAGAGAAATGCCATGGCTGTCTGTCTTTTCAGCGAGGTTCTGTTTGTCACTCCTCTGGGTACTGCGGATGCGCACTTGGCTGAGATCGTTTTGCAGGCGAAAGGACAACGATTTAGCATAATTCCGCTCATTGTAGGAGAGACCTTGCATAGTCTGGACGAATTGCACCGTACGGGCGAGATGCGACGAGGAAGCCCCTTGTTTTTGACCATATGGCTTCGGGAGTGTTTCAGGCTTTATGCGTCAGATTGTGACCTCTCTCCTTTTGCTGTTCATAGGCGGCGGTTGCTGATTAGAGATTTGAATGAAGAGGGTTGGAGGAGATCCTTCGCTTCTCGTCTTACAGCTGACATTGAGTGGTGCCCTTATGGGCTTCGCCCTTTTATGGAATGGACCTTCGGTTTTCAGCATGTGGTTTTACCCGGGTTGAGAGATTCTTCGTTTTACCAACCCGAACGGGTTTTGAGACAGTTCGGTCATCAGCAAATAATTCATTTTCCGAGGAACGGGATGCTTCATCCAATTTCTTATATGGGTCCGAACTTCTTGAGTGAGCTTCAGTCGGCTTGGGGAGATGATCGCAACCGGTGGACATCCACACCTTTGCATCGGGGTAGTATCTTTCTTCCTGAGAGTTACTTGGATCACTTGCATGGTACCATCTACCGCGGCATTACTTGGGTAGATGCTCTTCGGGCTGAATTGCTAGGGAAGGACTTTGAGCCTAGCAGTGTTTTGAGGTACAAGGAGGCTGTTGCTGATGTGAACAACATTCTGACTGACCCTTTCGGTACCCCTTTGGATGACTTATATGCTCGGAGGCGCTATGTTGCGCAGAAGGTTTCGGTCCGCATCAGTGTTCCTAGACCTCCCAAGAAGAGTAGGATTGATGGTCGTTCGGGTGGTCCTTCAAAGGCCAAGAGAAAATTAGATTTTTCCTAGTACCCCCAAGAGATTGCAATTTAATGTCTTAAGTCTTTTAGTAGCTCAACAAAATCCGTTGTAATGGCTTGAATGATTTGAGATTTGAATAAAATTGCATCTTGTTAATTTGAGATGATTTGGGTATTTGTTTATATTTTAGACCGCACCCGAAGGTTGCCTACGTTCCTCCAGTGTAGAGGCTCAGGTCTCCGTAGTTCAAACAAACGAAGACCATTTTTTTTGTGCACCCTGTTTTTTGCCTAGACCGCCCTTTTGGGTTTTCAATCTAGCAGGCTTCTTTTCTACACGTGCTCTAATTTTTTCCTAGGCCGCCCTTGCGGGTTTTCGACCTAGCGAGCTCCTTTTTTTTTTTTTTTGATGGTCTTCATTTATTAGGCATAGAATCACTTCAGCTTGTCGAGGTTGACTTCCTTTGGCAGCTGATCTCCATCTAAATCCGCGAGTCGGACTGCACCGCCGCTTAGTATCTTCTTGACCATGTACGGACTGATCCATCGGGGTCCCCATTTTCAAAGGGGGTTCATGGCATTAGGAGGGTGTTGTCTTAGGACCAAATCTCCCTCATTGATGTTTCGGGGCTTTACCTTTTTGTTGAAAGCCCTTGCCATTCTTTGTTGATAGGCTCTCGTACGTTCGAGTGCCCTTAGCCTTTTCTAGTCGAGTAGAGCTAGCTGTTCATATCAACTTTACATCCAATCGATTTCATTGACTTGGTTCTCGAGGAGGACCCGTAGGGATGGGACTTCGAGCTCTATTGGGAGTACAGCTTCGGAACCATACACCAATGCATAAGGAGTTTCTCCAGTTGCTGTCCGTATAGACGTGCGGTAGCCCCACAATGCTAGAGGTAGCTTTTCGGGCCAATCCCTTCCGGTGGAGACCAGTTTCTTCACAATGGTCTCGATTGTCTTATTGGTTGCTTTGACCGCGCCATTTGCTTGAGGGCGATATGGAGATTGTTGGTCCCAGAGGGCAACAAGGGTATAGAACCACTAGAGGGGGGTGAATAGCGGTCCAAAGTTTTTTCAAAAATACCCTTAAAATCAACCGAGTACTTATCAGTTTGGCCAACTGCGGTTCAAAGCACAAGAACAGAACTGATAAAATGCATAGCGGAGTTTTCGGTTTGGCCAAATAGGTTAGTTAAAGAGTTGGGAGGTTTGACTCAGGTTGAGAAAACACTATGATGCAACTGGATAGTTAAACTTAAAGTTCAAAGGAAAACACAATTCATCTTTCAAGTCATTTCATATATGGAGATAAGTTAAAAGACCACAAACAAGAAAGATAAATACCAAGACAGAAAATAAAGATCAAACACAAAAATTGAAGAGGTTCGTTCTTAAATGAACTACGTCCTCTACCTAGATGGTTAGTCTAGGATTTTCTAATAGCTATGAGACTTGTATTAATTTAGAGGAGGTTTTACAAGATGAATCTAAACTCTAAACAATAAGTCTAACCTAAGCTATAATAACAACCGGTGTTTTCGAAGTATATAATCTATGTGATCATATAAATCAGGTGTGTGTGTGAAAAGAAATCAAATGCTCTAAGTATCTAAATGATGGTTGAGCAAATGGAAGTCTTTCGGTGTAAAGGCTGAATATGAAAGGTTGTTAGGCTTGAAGCTTTGATGAAGAAAACTGGGTTTGCTAAGGAGATGGTTTGAAGATATGAATATCTGGGTTTGAATCTTCAAAGCAAACTTGAACACTTGGGAATGAATCTCTTGAAGCTCAGCAACCTTCATTGTTGAATAATGGAGGCTATTTATAGGCAGAGCACCCTTATGACCATTGGGTAAAGATTTGAATCAAATCTGAAGGGTACAGTGCTGTCGAAATCCCATTGGTTGAGCTGTCATTTTCGTCCTTGGTTTTGTCTTGTAGTCCTAAGTAGTTGTTGCACCACTACCTGACATTTGTCCTTTGTTGCAGAAAGGACTAACGATAAACTATTCAAACTGATAGACAAACCGACATTCCTTACAGAAACTCCAAGTTAACTTATAGTTATTTTGACAAGACATAACAACATTCTTTTACGGTTAAAAAGGGAATGTTTGTCTAAAGAATAAATGACATATCTTTAATTCTTCAATAACTGCTCTGCGGTTTCACCAAGCATAGGAGCGGTTTGAAGGATGATCTTGATGGGCGGTTTCATCAAACATGCAGACTGCAGTTTGATGAAAACTGAAGGACTCCATGCTGGCGGTCTCAAGATGACAGCTTGAAGCACTAAACCGCTAAGGTATAAAACCGAACTATACTCAGCCTAGACAATCAAAAATCTAGAAATGGACTTATCTAAAAAATGAAGTAGAACTTCATTACATGCGGTCCTAAAGTCCATAAAAAGACACGTGGCATGGATCAATCAAATTAAGGTGGGTGTACTAACAATGAATCCTAACAGTCTCCCCCTATTTGATTGATGCCATTACCACACTATGATAATAGCAAAACATTGTACTTGGTAAGAACATGTCCGAAATAAATTTCATGAAATTGTATGTCCCAAGTCAATGCACACACTATGCTAGATCATAGATTTCTAATCTATCAAAAACAAAGGAAATAAAGAAAAGATAGAAAAGAAATGCATTCAGATGCATATAGAATGATATGATTTTGAGAATCAGAAATGCAGGTTTAAACTGAATGTTTAAAACACAATGCACTTAAAAGTATTTTCATGATGAATGTAGTGCATGAGGTTTTAAGAAATGAAAGCATTGTTTCACAAACAAGCAGTTTGAATAAACAAAGTTTTGGAAACAGAATGCTATGCAGTCATTTTCATTATAATTCAATTATAAAGGTTTGAAACTTACAAAGTACATGAATTATAAGAGAAAACACAAAAGACATAGAAATTACAATCTAGTCTATCTCATCACCAGCAGCAGGAGCTATAACTTCTTCAGCATTTTCAGCAATATTGTCTTGCGCGGCTTGATCATCAACTGCAGCTTGATCTTGGGCGGCTTGATCAACATTAGCATTGTTGGATTGGGCAGCATTTCTAGAACCGGAGGCATGGGCAGTTTCAACGACCAAATCTGCTGCACGAAGCCGAACCACAGTCGGTTCATAGATTCTAGATTCAATAGCAGCAGTTTGTCTGACCAGACTACCGGTTCTAAGCAATAAGTGCTCAAAGCTGTCAAATGAATGTTGAGCCAAGATGTCAAGCTTTCCTTCAATAGAGTCCATCCTGGTATCAACTGCCTGCTGCTTTAAGGAGTAAATCTCATGGTTGGTTCTGACCATGTCTTGAAGGGCAAGTTGATTTTCCAAAAATCCTTTCAGCATATCTTTGATCTAAAAAATATCATTCACTCTCTCCCCCTTAATGGCATCAAGATCAGACTGAATAGGAGGTTCATCAGAAGGAGTGTAGTCAGGCATAGGCTCATCATCATCATCATCATCAGAGATGGAGATGGCAACATCAGAGATTGGGATGGCCTTTTCGGTTGGATGGAAAGAAGATGAAGCATTTTGTCTTTGCCTTTGACCTTAGTACGAGCCTCCTCAACAGATTCACCCATTGAAACTCTAAGGGCAATCTCAAATTCAATGGGATCAAACTGATCAGAAGAATGAATAGGAATAATGGTAGTTTAAGAAGGAGGTGAGGGAACAGGATATCTCATATAGTCATCATAGAGAAAGATGGAAGGAAAAGGCACAATGAATATTCTATAGAGATTGGGAATGCAAACACAATTAAAGAACAGAAAGAATTTGGAGGCAAGAGTGGGATTATTCATAACCTGATAGGCTATTTCAGCCAAGAGCTGATCTGCAGGGCTAGAATGATTTGGTCCACAACAGCTTCCATATCATCTTTGGGAAAAATTGCATAAGGGTTGGGGCGGCCTGACTTGAGAAACCTTTTTTCGGCTTTAGCAGCGGCACGAGCACGAGCCCCAGCCCTTCTATCCCTTGAAGTCTCTGATTTGAACCGCTTCAAGTAGGAAGCCAGTTCTGCAGCACTCTTCCTTTTCCTTGTTTTTGGTTTGATAAATAAAACCGTTGTCTGAGCCGAAGGAGAAGCAGTAGATAGAACCGACGGTTGAACTTCAGTTAAAGCTAGCGGTTGAACCGAAGAAGATGGTTGAGCCAAAAATGTAGAAACCGAAGGTTGAGAAATTGAGAGAACTGGTGATGGTTGAACCGCTGCAACATACGGTAAGTCTGGAGATGAATGACTGGATCCTGGTTGAACTGGAGATGACTGAACTGGAGATGGAGTATGCTCTGGTGAGTCAAACTTCAATTTTCTCTTAAGTGTTGGAGGTGAGTCCTCAATCATCATAGGATCGATGCCTGCCTTCCTCATTTCAGCCCTTTTCCTTAGCTCCTTAGAAAATGAGCCTTTATGAGGTGAATGATCTCTTTTGTAATCAGCCTCACTGAAGTCTACTGCTCCTGGTGGCCTTGACTGCCAATGTTCCACAAAATCACTTTTCTTCACTAACCTTCCTCTTTTCTTCGGCGGTTGAACCTTAAGGATTTCAATGTCTTTCTCAGGTTCACCAAGTGCCTCAGACACATCAGTCTGCTCAGGCAAAGCCGTAGCCTCAAATACTTTGGTTTGCTCAGGCTGTACCGCAACCTCAGACACTTCGGTCTGCTCAGGCTCGGTTTGAAAAGAAGGTTTAAGGTTTGGAAGAGCATTATAAATGGCAGCCAACTGTTCATCAGTGAACTAACAGAGGGCAGTTTAGAGGTTGGAGGTTTAGGAGGAGAGGAGATAGGAATGAAAAGATGAGGTGAAGGAATGAGTTCTGGAATAGATTTGGCTTTGGTAGCTTTGAGAGAGGAGGCATCCATTGCAAAGTTGAGGGATTTCTCCACATTCTGATGTAACGGGGAAAGATGTTTAATTTGAGGTTTTGGGATGGAGGGTTTAGAAGTGATGGTTTAGAGAGAGTAGGTGATAGTCTGATAGGGGGAAAAGAGGTTGAAGAAGAGGGTTTAGAGATTGGTTTGGAAGAGGGTTTAGAGGGCGGTTTAGATAGGTCAGCCTTTGTAATAATTGAAGGGATTTGAGCAGTTTCCTTTCTCTTCCTTGGAGCAGCGGTTTCCTTGGGACGAGCCGCAGGTTTAGACCGAACTGCAGGCTCCCCCTCAACCACAGGCTCCCCCTCAGCCTGTACCGCGGTCTGGGCAAGATGTCTTAAACCTAATCTGTTCAAAGTAGCGGTCTGACCTTCATTTCTTAACATCGTAGCATGGGCCTGATCAGCAATGGCACCAGCATACGGTTTCCCAGACTTGTTGAGCCGAGCCTCAGGAAATGGACCACGTTCAGCTTCAGGTAATGAATCCTCATTCCAAACTGCCTGTGCATACCGCCATCCAAACGCGGTTCTGAATGCATCGAGCTTTGACAACCCAAACACTGACTTCTCAATTGGATCCAACCAATAGTCTTTGTTATCTGAACTGAATTTGAAGATATCCACATCTTGATGCAAGAACTTGGTCAGAAGCCTGCAGTGGGTCCTGATCTTAGACTTCCCAGCGGCTTTAGCGGCGTGAAGGCGGTTTAGGGCATTGATGATCTCCTTCATCACAATTTTGGGCCAGTGCAGTTTCTTCCCTTTAAGGATTGCCACACAGTAAGCATACTATTCACTTGTAAAGTTATTGTGGCTCCCATTTTTGCACATTACTCCAGAATCAACTAATTCACATAAATGAGCCATTACTTCTCCAACGTCCTTTTTAGAGGAATTCTTGGTGGAGAAAGAATTAACTCCAATCAACTCCATAGTTGTATTGCTCAGAACCTCCGGTTTAATCCCCAAAACACCAGAATTCTCAAGTCCTGCTAGGACTGCAATTTTGGAAGCGGTTAAGATCACTTCTTTGCCACAGACGGTGGACTTGATAGCATCCTCATACTTCACCTGACCTGTTTCTAGGTCTCTGATTTGTTCTCCCCTTACGTCCAATAAAGCTGCATCAGTAGCAATCCCATTTTCAAAAAATTCAGCACAGATGATAGTCACGAACTGAGGTTCGTCTATGAGAAATAAAGGGAGCAGCTTCGCATCATTCAGCAGTTTAAGAAGCTTCCTTCCAACTGCATCTTGTTTAACTTCCTCTTCTAGTATCCTAGAGCCGGGTACAAAGTTTGAAGGATCCTGAAAAATATTCTAAGTTAGAAATAATTTGAAGAATGGCAGTTTGAAACCTTAAGCAAACCGCGGTTTGAGTAAGATTTACAAACTATAACGAGGAATCCTAACAATGAAAACATGCGGTTCAAGGAGAGTAAGGGTAAAAATGTAAAAACAAAAATTGAGAGAACAGTAAAAATAAAACGGATCAAAGAGGGAAAATTTTGAAAAAGAGTTTGAATGCACAAAGAACACGAAGAACAGAGTATGAATATGCAAAACAAAATCTTAACCAAAATGTGAAAGAATTAAACCAAAATGACCACAAAGGGCAGATGCTAACAAAGTTCTAAATAAATTAAGACAAATAACAACACATGAACCCAGAATCTGCACGACTGCGCAAGAACACCAAATATCCCCAAAATCAAATTTGCCCAAGAATTGAACACAAATCACAAAATAAAGTAATCAAACAGTATATATTGGATAATGCGAGTTCAGGCCAACCAAAAATTTGAAGAAAAAGCATAAAATGATTAAAGGAAGAAGAACAAGCTTTTAAGCTACAACAATGGCGGACAAATGAAATAAACTGAGTTAGGGTTCAGAAATTCATACCATATCAGGCTTCGAAGGTTTGGAAGATGTAGAAGTAGAACAAGATCGATTGATTTCTTTGGTGCCATTTAAAAAAAATCGTTTAAATAAGAAAATTTGAGTGAGAACAGAGAGTAGAGAGTGCGACCAGTGGAGAGAGAAGGGGTTTTTGCTAAAAAGAGTAAGAAGTTAAAAAGTTAAATTGAAAAATGGTTTGTCTTTTATACTCAATTAACCACCTCGGGTAGTGGAGCGGGCATGACAGCTGAAAGAAACTTAACCATCAGTGTACCTGTCGATTCGCATTTAATGCGGTAGAGATAATTGCATAAAGATCCTTAAAGAATGAAGTGACATAAAGTAGGGACTAAATTGCAATATCATACCTGAGCGGTTTGAGTAAACCGACTTACCTTTTCTCATTCTCGGTTTTTATGAAACCGATATCTCTCAGATGTGCTTCAGTTTCACTAGATTAAACCGATAGTTTGCTTTCTCCTTATGGTTTGGATCAAACTGACATTATTCTTCTTGACTCTTCGGTTTGACCGGAATCTTTAACCAAACTTATATAGCGGTTTCGAATTTTGATAGAACCGAACACTATTTCCTTTTTCTTAATAGAGCCAAAATACTTAACAAATATTATTAGTCTAAGAAATAAATAGGCATGAAATATATTAAGTTAGTTCCAGCATACCCATTTCTCCTCGTAAATGAAAGAACCTTGAATTTTCAAGCGGTTTGGTGAGGATATCAGCAATTTGATCATCGGTTCCCACCTTTGCTAGAAAAATATTCTTATTTTCAACATGATCTTTGAGGAAATGATATCTTATGTCAATGTGCTTGGTTTTTGAGTGTTGAACTGGATTGTTGGAGATAGAAATTGCTGCAGTACTATCACAGTAGATAGGGCAATTCTTTTCAAATACTTCATAGTCTTCCAACTGCTGTTTCATCCAGAGAATTTGAGAGCAACAACTTCCAGCTGCTATGTATTCAGCTTCAGCGGTTGAGACTGAAACCGATGCTTGTTTCTTGCTGGACCATGATACAAGCCGAGATCCAAGGAACTGACATGTACCACTAGTGCTCTTTCTATCAATCTTACATGCTGCAGAGTCAGCATCTGAATAACCTAACAAATCAAATGAAGATTCTTTGGAGTACCAAAGTCCAAGGTTAACAGAGCCACATAAATATCTAATAATACGTTTAACAGCTGTAAGATGAGATTCTTTAGGGTCATCTTGAAATTTAGCACAAACACACACACTGAACATTATATCTGGCCTACTTGCAGTTAAGTAAAGAAGAGAGCCAATCATAGCTCGGTAGAGTGTCTGATTCACTTTCTTACCTTGTTCATCTCGATCCAAACTGTAGGCCTTTTGCATTGGGGTATCGACTGGCTTAGCAGTTTCAAGCCCAAATTTCTTGATCAAGTCTTTGGTGTATTTGGCTTGGTTGATAAAGATTCCATCATGACATTGCTTGATTTGGAGTCTAAGAAAGAATGTCAACTCTCCCATCATACTCATCTCAAATTTACCTTTCATAAGCTTCTCAAACTTAACACACATAGTTTCATTAGTAGAACCGAAAATAATATCATCAACATATATTTGAACTAATAATGAATGACCTTTGTGTTTAGCAATAAATAAGGTTGTATCAATTTTACCTCTAGAGAAGCCTTGTTCAATAAGAAATTTAGATAGAGTGTCATACCATGCTCTTGGAGCTTGTTTGAGTCCATACAAGGCCTTCTTGAGCTTGAAGACATGATTAGGATATTTGTTGTCTTCAAATCCTGGCGATTGAGCTACATAAACTTCTTCTTGTAGTTTACCATTCAGAAATGCACTCTTCACATCCATTTGATATAACTTGAATTTCTTGAAGGAGGCATAGGCCAGGAACAATCTAATGGCTTCAAGTCTAGCTACAGGGGCAAAGGTTTCATCATAATCAATCCCTTCTTCTTGCCTATAACCTTGAGCAACCAACCTTGCTTTGTTTCTTGTTATAGTACCATTTTCATCCATCTTATTTCTGTATACCCATTTTGTTCCAATTACAGTGTGATCCCTGGGCCTTGGAACTAGAGTCCAAACTCTGCATCTTTCAAACTGATTGAGCTCTTCTTGCATTGCAGCTACCCAACTTGGATCACTTAGAGCTTCATCTAACTTCTTCGGTTCCATCTGAGATAACAGTGCGGTTGAGAACAAACTGTGGTTATCTCTGTGAGTTAAGCTTCCTCTTGTTTGAAAACCAGAATTGATAGCACCTATAACATTGGTTGTTGGATGGTATCTATGCTCATTGATTTCTGGAGGGAGGTCTTCATGAACCACTATTTCTTGAAGATTTTCTAGAGGAGGCTCTTCTTGATAATCATTGAAATCTTCATTGAAGGTGATGTTTGGAACTGGATCAACGGTTTGAATGGGATCAGAAGAGTGAGTGTCGCGACCCCAACCCCGCGGGCCCGGAGTACGCGAGCTGGACGCCGACATAAACAATAAACTCTAAAATAATGAAGATAAAAATTTCCTTTTATACCAAAAGATGATAACACAAAGTTTTGAAATCCAACTTGAACAACAAAATATAAACTAGTGTGAGCTCCATAAGCTTACACCCAAAATAATAAAATATACAAATTCTAATGACGTCAAGTTCGGTACAACTATTCCCAAAAGGTTAAACATTTATGTAATGTAAACCCACCAATAACAACTTGCCCAAAAAGCTCAACCCTCGCGACGTCCTCCTCGTGATCAGCGAGTCTAATCCTTTCCTCCTGGGGGGGGGTTAAGGAAAAACAAAGATAAAAGAAAGGGGGTGAGATAAATCTCAATAAGTTACTAATGCAACTACATGACATTCTATGATGCGATAAGCAATAAACAATAATAAATATCACTTAGCACATAGCATTTAGCACTTAACAGATAGCAGCGGAAATAAACAAGTAACAAAGGATATTAGCCAAGGTTTTCCAACTGATAGAACCAAATAAAGGTCGCTGCGCAGCTTCAATAATCAACAATCAACATCTTCATAGTAACAAAGGATATTAGCCAAGGTGGGATCATTCTCGAACACTAAAGTGTTCAACAACATTAACTTAAGTCAACTAGGGTGATACTTCGAGCCTAGATCGGGCTTGGACCTTAAAACAATTCAAAAACAAAGATACTCAGAACAGCTGGTATGGGCGGTCGTCCATAGCCAGTCCGGGCGGTCGCCCATTACCCAAACCCAAAGCCCAACCCAACTGACTTCATGGGCGGTCGCCCACTCACGTTAACTCACATTCTCCGGATCAACTGATTCGATGGGCGGTCGCCCGACCCACCCATGGGCGGTCGCCCACGCCCCTGCTTGCCGAAAAATCGCAAGAACCAACTGGGTTCTTCCATTTTCTTAACCAAATCTTCACCATTGCAAGCCAAACTCAAGACTAACACTACCAATATATATACTAAAGTACCCACACCATTTGGAAGCTAAAAGAACTCCTAGAACATTATCTAGAAAACCTCAATCAAGGATGATTCAAATACCAAATTTTCACAAAAAATGAACAAAATGTAAATCATTCCCAAATCCACCCAAGATGCAATAAATAGCATTCATCTCATCAAATAAACATGGAGTAGCATTTCTAGCATAAAATGGGGGAAAAGCAACTTACCCGGATTTTCTCAAAGGTGACGGAACTCGAAATTTCTTAGCTTCCTACGATCCTATCGACGATCTAAACACTTTTCATAAAATGAGCAATGAGAAATAATGGGAGGAAGATAGGTAGAATGAAGAGAGAAGGGAGAGAGAAATCTTACCTTTCTTGAGCTATGGAAGAGAGGGAGTTGCAGTGTGTGAGTCTGGAAGAGGGTGAGGGAAATGAGGGAGTAGTTGATTTAAAAAGTTACACATAGACCCCCTCCCTACACAACTAACACAATACTCAAATACTCCCCACTAACAACTAAGACCCAACTCTCTACACTAGCACAATTAACCAATTAAATGCTAGGCATAAATTATTATAACACATAAAATGCACACATAAATTATTAATTAAATAATAATTTAACAATTAAATAAGAAATAAATAAATAATTAAATATTTATTATTAGAAAATAGAGACGGGTTTTCGGGTCGTGACATTCACTCCCCCTTAAAGAAAATTCGACCCGAATTTTAACGAGACTTACCCGAATTGAAAAGCCACGGATATTTCTTCTCTATCTCACCTCGAAGCTCCCACGTCGATTCCTCAACATTGTGATTCCTCCAAAGAACTCTAACCAACGGAATGCTTTTATTCCTCAACTCTTGGACTTTGGTATCTAAAATCCAAACCGGTCGTTCCTCGTAAGTCATGTCGGGCTCTATATCCTCCGGTACCCTCGGTAAAACGTGAGAAGGATCACGAACATACTTCCGAACACTTCGATACATAATCTGCAATTTCCCTCTTCATGTTAGTCAACCTGTCCAAAATCCATCGTAATATGTTCCCACTTCCACTCGGGTATCTCAAGAGGCTGAAGTAGACCTGCGGGTCTCTGATGCTCTGCTTTAACTTGTTGACAGGTCAAACACTTCGATACATAATCTGCAATTTCCCTCTTCATGTTAATCCACCAAAATTGTTGTTTTAAATCCTGATACATCTTCGTACTCCCGGGATGAATGGTATACCGGGATTTGTGACCCTCATCAAGAACTCGCTGTTTAATCCCACCGATATTCGGCACACACAATCTGCTACGGTAAGTCAACACTCCCTCGGAGTCAAGCCGGAAGTCCACATACTGTCTATCCCGAGCATTATCCATAATCTTCTTCAACTCTGGATCATCCTTCTGAGTATCATTTATTTGTTGAATTAATGTGGGAAATACATTAAGGTTCGCAAAAATAGCTCCACGTTTCGACTCTTGGGGACGCCAATCTCGGGCATCCTCTAGCAATTTCCATTCACGAATCATCATTGATGCCACATAAGACTTTCGACTGATCGCATCAGCTACAACATTTTCTTTGCCCGGATGGTACGAAATGGTGCAATCATAATCTTTTAAATGCTCCATCCACCTATGCTGATGGTTATTCAATTCCTTTTGAGAGAAGAGGTATTTCAAACTCTTGTGATCGGTAAAAATCTCAAACTTCTCTCCGTAAAGGTAATGCTTCCACTTATGCAACGCAAAGACTATCGCAGCCAACTCCATATCATGAGTAGGGTAATTCTGTTCACTAGGGGTCAACTTCCTCGAAGCATAAGCAATTACTTTCCCATTCTGCATCAAAACACAACCCAAACCCTCTTTCGAAGCATCACTGTAAATCACTAAGTCGTCATTTCCATTTGGTAACGCAAGAATAGGAGCCGTAGTTAATCTCTTCTTTAATTCATCAAAGCTACTTTGACATTTTTCACCCCACACAAACGGTACATCCTTCCGGGTCAACTGAGTCATCGGAGTAGCAATCCTCGAAAACCCTTCTATGAACCTTCTGTAATACCCAGCTAAACCCAGAAAACTTCTGATCTCGGTCACTGTCTCGGGTCTCTTCCAATCCACTATGGCTTCTATCTTTGAAGGATCCACCGAAATCCCATCTTTAGAAATAACATGACCCAGAAATGAAACCTTCTCGAGGCAAAATTCGCATTTACTAAACTTCGCAAACAATTGCTCCCTCGCAAGAATGGATAAAACTGTCCTCAAGTGCTGCTCGTGCTCCTCTCGAGATTTAGAGTAGACAAGAATGTCATCGATGAAGACCACCACGAACGAATCAAGATAAGGATGGAAAACTCGGTTCATCAAATCCATAAACACGGCCGGCGCGTTAGTCAACCCAAACGGCATAACCAAGAACTCGTAATGACCATAGCGAGTGTGAAAAGCAGTCTTCGGAATATCCTCCGATCGAATCTTCAACTGATGGTACCCACTCCTCAAATCAAGTTTAGAAAACACCACGGACCCTTGAAGCTGATCAAATAAATCATCAATGTGAGGTAGAGGATACTTGTTCTTCACTGTAACCTGATTCAACTTTCGGTAATCAATACACAATCTCAAAGAACCGTCTTTCTTCTGCACAAACAAAACCGGTGCTCCCCACGGGGAAACACTAGGGCGGATAAACCCTCGATCAAGCAACTCTTGCAACTGAACCTTTAGTTCCTTCAACTCTGCGGGAGCCAACCTATACGGTGCCTTTGAAATCGGAGCCGTACCCGGCAAAAGGTCTATACAAAACTCTATCTCACGATCGGGAGGCATATCATATTCAGGAGAGAAAACATCAGGAAATTCTCTAACTACCCGAACACTCTCCAAACTAGGGGATTCTTTCCTAGTATCAAGCACACTAGCCAAGTACCCCTCACAACCACGATGCAACAATCTCCTAGCTTTCACATAGGAAATCATACGAATATTTCTACCCAAAGGCATAGCCTCAAAAGTAAACTTAGGCACATCAGGGATGGAAAAATTAACGACCTTTCTACGACAATCGACTGAAGCATGATATTTGCTTAGCCAATCCATACCCAAAATAACGTCAAAATCTTGTATCGGAAGAACTACCAAGTCCGCACACAAGACATGACCACAGATAATCACGTCACAAGCACGAAATACTCTATCGGTCACCAAACATTCTCCTATAGGGGTCGACAAAACCACTAAAATCATCAGCAACATTTGGAGCCATATATGGCTCAAGAAGATCATGTTCATCAAATGTAACATGGACTGACTCTACAATTTTTAATGAAGTTTTATTGAAACAACGAAAAGCTTTAGAGTGTTTTGAATAACCAACAAAAATACCTTCATCGGCCTTAGCATCAAATTTACATCGATGCTCTCTGCCATTGTATAAGATGTAGCATTTGCATCCAAATATTTTAAAGAAGGCAATGTTGGGTGATCTGCCTCTCCACAATTCATAAGGAGTCTTGTTGTGAACTTTGATGATTTTCTGGGTGAAACATGCGGTATTGACAGCTTCGGCCCAGAAGTATTTGGGAAGCTTTGCTTCTGCAATCATGGTCTTCCCAGCTTCAATCAAAGTCCTGTTCTTTCTTTCTACAACTCCATTCTGTTGTGGAACCCCAGCGGCAGAGAAGTTATGATCAATTCCATGATCATCACAATATTGGGCAACACCATTATTTGTAAATTCGGTTCCATTATCTGAATGCACAGCAACAATGTCATCCAATTTCTGAGTTTGGAGCTGTCTAAATAGAGCGGTTACGATGCCATAAGTATCATCTTTTGAGGCCATCATTTCCACCCATGTATATCTTGAAAATTCATCAACAACCACCAAGGTATAGCGGTTTCCTCCTATACTGGCGGTTGGGACAGGTCTAAATAAATCCATGTGAAGCAGTTGTAAGCAGTGGTTTGTTGAAGATGCGGTTTTGCTTGGAAATGACTGTTTGGGCTGCTTACCAAGCTGGCATGCTTTACATTTCTTATCATGATGGTCATCCACTTTGGGTAGTCCTTTGACAAGACCATCCCTTTGCAATTTTGCTAGATACTTAGAGTTCAAGTGGCTGAGCTGCTTATGCCATAACCAGCTGCTTTCACTAACATTTTTGGCTACAAAACAGAGGTCAGCAATAGAAACAATATTACTCAAATCTATCATATATACATCACCTGTTCTGTTGCCAGTCAGTAGAGTAACTCCGAAAGTTGCATCTTTGATGAAAAAATTAGTTGAAGTAAAGTTGCAGTTCATTCCTTTGTCACAAAACTGAGATATGGAGAGAAGGTTGTGCTTGAGTCCTTCTACTAGTGACACATTTTCAATGGTCACCTTTCCACGTTTGATTGCTCCATATCCTATTGTTTCTCCTTTCTTGTTATTTCCAAACACTTCTGGGGGGCCTCTCATACTGATGAAATCACAAAAAAGATCATTATCTCCGGTCATGTGTCGTGAGCAACCACTATCCAAGTACCAAAGATCCTTATTCTTCTTTGCGGTTCCAGCCATAAAGCATAAGATCTGAAAAATAAACATTAAAGATTTTGGTCCCTCTTATTCTTTTGGGTCCTAGGGTTAGCAGCTTTTTGGAACCCACACCTGTTTGACCTTAGGATTTTTACGTCCCTTGGCATTGGGTGTGAACCTTAAAAGACAATGACCAGCACCATGACCATAATCAGCACAAATAGCACAATGAATAAATCCAGGTTTTGGTTGCGGTTTTGGCTTTAACAAAGATTACCTTCTTGAGCTCAACCTTCCTCTTAGGTGCGGCTTTAGGGAAAATGATAGGAATTTCCTTAAACCGACTAGGAGCGGTTTCATCACTCAATACTTCCTTGGTTGCCTCAACCGCTATGGATTTCTCTTTCCACTTTGAATCTCTCCCAGTCTGGTTTTTAGGATACTCAAAGAAATAATTTTGCCTTTTAATTTCTTGTTTTGAGCCCTTTTTACCGGCATGATTAACTTTAGGAATTTCTTTGGTTTGTTCAGTAGGTTTCACACCACCTTCGGCACAGAGTCAAGGACACTTACACCCATCATCGGTTTTAAACCCCAATCCACTTTTATCCGAAGTAGGAATTTGTGAATTTAGGATTTGTTCCACGGTGACACCAGACTTAGTCCATACATCGGTCACTTTTTGAAGGTCATCCCTTTGTACGGTAAGCTCATGGATTTGGGTGAGAAGTACCTCGGTTCTGTCCTTCAGATAGCGGTTTTCATCCACAATAGTAGATATCCCAGCTATTTAGAGCTTGAGGTTTTCAATTTCCTCCTTATGGGATTTACATACACGTTGGGATTCTTCAAGTTCCGCAGCCAATAGTTTATATGCCTTTTTAAGCACAGTGTGTTGTTGACATATAATATTAGCATGTTCTAGTACCTGGTCATCATGACTTTGGTCTGCTTGAACCTCAGGAGTGTAGTTTGGTGTTGTAGGAGCTTTGCTTAATCTAGCCTCAGGAGTCTTAGGTGAAACTGACTTCATTTGTTGATTTGGCGGTGGAAGGCTTTCGTCAATTTCAATTCTTTCTTCAAATCCCATGAGGAAGAGATTAGCAGTTTCTTCATCACTTTCATCTGATTCTGAACCCATCCATGTCAGCGATTGATCTCTTTGGTCAGCTACCATTCCTCTTATTTTCACGAACTTCTTGTTGAATGGTTTCTTTGCTGGCGCGGCTTCATAACGCGGCTTGGGATAACTTGAGGCAAAATGACCTGGCTGTCTGCAGTTATAACAGACCAAGTCATCCCTTGTCTTGGGATCTGCAGTTTTGTTGAATCTGGTTGGAGGGACAAACTTTGCTGGGCCTTTGGATGGAAATTGAGATCTATTGTTTTTCCTGATCTTGGTGTATTTCTTTACATACAAAGCAAATTCTTCATCATCCATTTCATCAAAATCAACTTAAGTAGAACTTGAGGATTGTGATACTACACTTTGAGCATAAGAACTTTGAGGAGGAGTGTAGGGTTGATGAGACTGTTGATAAGATTGAGGATATGGTTGATGTGATTGAGAGTAGGATGGGTGAGACTTCTAGTAATACTCAGGAGGTGCGGTTTGAGGATTGTATCTAGGAATATTTGGGTCAGGAGGAGCGGTTTGCAAGTGGAGGTGAGGAGCGGTTTGATGATGGTCTGGATTGTAGATAGGAGATGAGGTATTGTTGAATGCAGCTAGAGAGAGTGTCTTAAATCTTCTTTCGGTTTCATGGACCTCTTCAAGCTTGAATTCAAAAACCTTCAGGATGGCATACAAGTGTCGAAGATCAAGAGCTTCCAAGTCCTTGTTATCTTCAATGTTAGTAGTTTTGATCAGCCATTTGCTACCAAGTGCTTGCATGAATCTCATGTTCAAATCTGTATTAGAATAGACATGTCCAAGAGAAAAACACACATTAACAATATCAATAAACCTCTCATAGCATTGTCTAAGAGATTCCTTAGGATCTTTAACAAAATAGTCAAAGAGTCTTCTCTGTTGATAGAGGCGGTTCTTCTTGGTATCTGAATCTCCTTCCATAAAGTCAACTATAGCATCCCAGGTAGCCTTTCCGGTTGTGCAGTGAAGCACCTTAGAATGATTCCTCAAGTCAATAGCTGATACTAGCATGGACATAGCTCTTCCATCAAAATCCACATTGATGCGGTCTGCATCAGTCCATTCACTTTCTAACTTCTTAACTTCAGCTTCTTCTCCTGCGGTTCCTGCACATGGGTTATCTTTCATAGGAACATATGGTCCATCAGTAACTGCGGTCCACAGTCTACGATCACATGAAATCATGTGTTTCATCATCCTATCTTTCTAAAAGATAAAACTATCTTCATCCAGAATCGGTAAGTGATTCGAATTGGATGTTTGCATCATATGGGTGTTTGTGTTTCCATTGGATCAGCACCCAAGCGGTTAAGCTTGTAAAAACAAGTTTGGTGGATATGCTCTGATACCACTTGTTGGTCCTAGAGGGCAACAAGGGTATAGAACCGCTAGAGGAGGGGTGAATAGCGGTCCAAAACTTTTTCAAAAATACCCTTAAAATCAACCGAGTACTTATCAGTTTGGCCAACTGCGGTTCAAAGCACAAGAACCGAACTGATAAAATGCACAGCGGAGTTTGCGGTTTGGCCAAATAGGTTAGTTAAAGAGTTGGGAGGTTTGACTCAGGTTGAGAAAACACTATGATGCAACTGAATAGTTAAACTTAAAGTTCAAAGGAAAACACAATTCATCTTTCAAGTCATTTCGTATATGGAGATAAGTTAAAAGACCACAAACAAGAAAGATAAATACCAAGACAGAAAATAAAGATCAAACACACAAATTGAAGAGGTTCGTTCTTAAATGAACTACGTCCTCTACCTAGATGGTTAGTCTAGGATTTTCTAATAGCTATGAGACTTGTATTAATTTAGAGGAGGTTTTACAAGATGAATCTAAACTCTAAACAATAAGTCGAACCTAAGCTATAATAACAACCGGTGTTTTTGAAGTATATAATCTATGTGATCATATAAATCGGGTGTGTGTGTGAAAAGAAATCAAATGCCCTAAGTATCTAAATGATGGTTGAGAAAATGGAAGTTTTTTGGTGTAAAGGCTGAATATGAAAGGTTGTTAGGCTTGAAGCTTTGTGAAGAAAACTGGGTTTGCTAAGGAGATGGTTTGAAGATATGAATATCTGGGTTTGAATCTTCAAAGAAAACTTGAACACTTGGGAATGAATCTCTTGAAGCTCAGCAACCTTCATTGTTGAATAATGGAGGCTATTTATAGGCAGAGCACCCTTGTGACCGTTGGGTAAAGATTTGAATCAAATCTGAAGGGTACAGTGCTGTCGAAATCCCATTGGTTGAGCTGTCATTTTCGTCCTTGGTTTTGTCTTGTAGTCCTAAGTAGTTGTTGCACCACTACCTGACATTTGTCCTTTGTTGCAGAAAGGACTAACGGTAAACTATTCAAACTAATAGACAAACCGACATTCCTTGCAGAAACTCCAAGTTAACTTAGAGTTATTTTGACAAGAAATAACAACATCCCTTTACGGTTAAAAAGGGAATGTTTGTCTAAGGAATAAATGACATATCTTTAATTCTTCAATAACTGCTCTGCGGTTTCACCAAGCATAGGAGCGGTTTGAAGGATGATCTTGATGGGAGGTTTCATCAAACATGCAGACTGCAGTTTGATGAAAACTGAAGGACTCCATGCTGGCGGTCTCAAGATGACGGCTTGAAGCACTAAACCGCTAAGGTATAAAACCGAACTATACTCAGCCTAGACAATCAAAAATCTAGAAATGGACTTATCTAAAAAATGAAGTAGAACATCATTACATGCGGTCCTAAAGTCCATAAAAAGACATGTGGCATGGATCAATCAAATTAAGGTGGGTGTACTAACAATGAATCCTAACAGAGATGACTTGTGCTTGGTAATCTTGTATTTTATCAGGAGCGCGTCCATCTCTTTCTCAAAGTGAGAACCGTTGTCTGAGATGATTTCATGAGGAACGCCGTACTGGCACATGATGTGGGTCTTCATGAATTCGGCCACTTTCTTGGCGTTGAGAATCCGGTAAGCCTGTGCTTCGACCCATCTTGTAAAATAGTCCACGGCTACTAGGACGAAAAGATTGTTTGTTCCTGCCAGTAGGGTGAACTTTGCCGATGATGTCTGTGCCTCAACAAGAGAAAGGCCATGGCGTGGTCATGTTGTAAAGCTGTGAGGGGGGAGCGTGCTGTAGGTTGGCATGGAATTGGCATTTGGCGCACCTTTTGACTTTCTTGATGCATTCTCTTTCCATGGTGCTCCAATAATAACCCATACGGAGTATCTTCTTGGTCAACATAAACCCGTTCATGTGGGGCCCACATTCACCTTCGTGGATCTCATGCATTATTTCTTGAGCTTCGGTCTCATTTGCGCATAGGAGATTGATCCCTTCGTGGTGCCTTTTGTAGACTCGGTCTCCGATTAGTACATATCGAGAGGCTAGTCTTTGCAACGCCATTTGAGACTTCTTATTGCTATCCTCGGGATAAGTGCCATTCTTGAGAAAATTCATGATATCCGAATACCACGGAGAGTTTGCTTGGACCTCGTTGATCTCGATATTCATGCAGTAAGCCGGACTGTTCCTTCGGGAGATTTTAAAGGGCTTCACCATTTTTCCCTCGGGCATTTCGACCAGTGAAGCGATGGTGGCTAGTGCATCAGCAAAACGGTTCTTATCCCTTGGCAGGTAGTTGAAGGTGATTTCTTGAAACTGTTCAACCAACTCCTCAAGATGTTGACCATACCGTTGTAGAGTTGAGTACTGAATTTTCTATTTTCCAGATGTCTGATTGATGATGAGTAAGGAATCACCAAATACCTCTAAGCTCGTGACATATCTCTCGAGGGCCGCTTCGAGCCCCGCTATGCACGCTTCTTACTCGGCGATGTTGTTGGTGGCCTCAAATTCGAGGCGGATAGCAATTGGAATATAGATGTCTTTTGGATCAACAAGTAACATCCCTAGGTTGAAAACCCGAAAGGACAGCCTAGGAAAAAAAAAGGGTGTGCACAAAGAGATAAAATAAAAAAATAGAAAAATAGAAGGGGCTATCACCATAGAAAAGTAAAAGTCCCATTTTCTTTTCAAATTCAAATTTTCTATTTTTCTTTCTTTCCCTGCAAAGAAGTTTAACACGGCAGCAGCAGCCCATGACAACTACAATGGAGCAATCCACTGCGATAACTACAATGGAGCAATCCACCTCAACGAGCAACAACGTTGAAGCCTACCTCAACAAGGAAGAACTCACTTTAGTTAAATGAACCTCAGACCCCTAAACTCAAACCCAACTAGGCAACCTTCGGGTCCGGTCCAAAATATACACAACCCACCTTGAGCCAATTTTCTTTCTCTTCTCTCTCCCCATATATTTCTACTTCTGGTTTCTTCACTCACAATTGATCAAAACATTTATTATTTTGAGGCTACTTGTGTACCCATTAACCAGAACTCATTAATCAATTAACGAGGTCCATTCTCGAGCAATCAAATCAGAATCTTGAATAAAACAATTTTCAAATGTCTCGACAAGTCTTTTGTTCTACAATCTAGGAAGAGCCAAACACTTATTTTCTGTCAAGCAGGGGCTTCCTTCCGTTGGTACATACATATCTCATAAATTGTCCAAAGAGTCGAGCTCTCTCTCTCTCTCTCTCTCTCTCTCTCTCTCTCTTACTCTCCCTAAAATGCCCCTGCATGTTTTCAAACAATTCTTCTTCCTTTTTTTGAGTCGACTGAATGATTTCAAAAATAAATGATGCAAAAGAGATGCCCGCTAGATTGAAAACCCTCAAGGGAGGTCTAGGAAAAAAAAGGGGTGCGTCTTAAAGGAGGTAGGATACCCCGCTTTACGCCCTCGTCAAACTGGGGCTTCCCTAACAAAGAAGGACTGACTACGTGGTTTCTCAAAGAATACCGGGGCTTCAACAAGCACATACTTAGAGGAAAGGCACCCCTCATCATCAATCTCGGCGTAGAATTTCTCAAAGGAGGGAGGATACCCGCTCACCAAACTAGATAATCCCCAACAGGATGGGTCGACTATGTGGTTTCTCGGAGAATACCGGAGCTTCAACTAGGATATACTGAAGGGCATCCCTCATCGTCAAGCTCGGCACGTGACGAGCTCTTTGAATTTGTTAGAATCATAATTAATTATAAGGCATTTTTATAAAATCATAACACTTTCAAAAGTTTTCTCTTCCCCGAAACTTTGTTTATAAACCCGCACTCTCGGTCTCCAAAAAATTATGAAAACATCCTTGGTCCATCTCAGACCCGTCTCTGTGATTTTTGAACTAACTCGGTCCTTCACCTTATCTCCTACACTTTAGGAAACCTCTAAGCCTAAACCCCCAGCTGTCTAGGTCCCAAACTTACTTGATTCAAAACCTTAGGTCCCGACCCTAGCCGGTCAGTCTTACTTAGGTTACACCATAACTACTTAGGTCCCAAACCTACCCAGTGAATCTTACCTAGGTGACATCATAACCCCTTAGCTCGACCCTCTACAATTTCATAGCGCGACTCCTGAGGCCTCAAACCGGCCCTATCCAAAACCTTAAACCTTAAACCGGTCCACCAAAGCCAAATCCTTAGAGTGACCCATTAGGTCCCGAACCTACTGGTCCCAAGCCTACCCGATCACCTAGATCTCAAACCTACCAACACATACTCGTTCTTACCATTTCTAAGCCATGGCTCTCTTATCCTCTTAGGTCCAACCTCTTAGGTCTACCCAGTCTAACCTGTTGAGCGATCCCTTAGATCCCAAGACCATTCGAGTCTACCAAGCGCCTATCTTTTAGCTCTCTAGCATATCCGATCCACACCTTGGGTCTCGACTCCTGGACTGTCTACCCTCTAGGTCTATAACCTTAGATCTCGACCCTTAGAACTCTTTAGTTCCCAAGCCTGCTCGGTCTAAAACAATGCCATCTACGCCTACCGTCATATCCAAACCATGGTCCTACCGCTCTTAAACCTAGTGTCACCCATTTAGCCTCAAAAGACTTCCTAGTCTGACCTTCAACCCCTTAGGTCTAACCTACTTAATCCGAGCCAAGTCCAAACCTCGAATCCACACGATCCTCTCCTTAAACTCCATATATCTCAAACCTCGCTCCCCCAACGAGTCCAAACCTTGAACCTGCTCAAGCACATAGTATCTCGCGCATACCATGCCATGCCATGCCATAGAAATCTCAATACCCATCAGGTTAAAACCCATGTCCTTAACACCTTTGGTCCCATCCCTAACCTACCTTCGCAATTGCCAAACGAGCTTGGTCACGCACATGACCTCTAGGACAAACATAGGTCCCCAAGCGTACCCAATCCTATTAGGTACCTATTGTACTCGAGGAAGTCTTTGAGACTCAATTCTTGTCATAAGCGCCAACATGGTCACATCTCCAAACCCTATCTCCTACACCTATGGTTCGCACCTAGCCTAAACTTTCAAACACCCTAGGGTCCAAACCCGTCATGCCCACTCTAAACCCTTAAACCGTTAGGTACTAGGATCATCCAATCCCAATCCATCGCTCTTTGGCCCGACCTCAAGCCTGCCTGGTCCTAACCCATAACGCGATTCCTTTAGGACAAAAGACTTACCCGCTTGAAAGCCTTACGTCCCAAGGCTACCCTATCTATCCATCGAAAGATTCTGAATCTCACGCCTACCATTCCATTAGGCCCTGGTCTCCTTAGCACATGTCTGAGTCTTACCCTAGCTAAACCCTAGCTTCAAGCCTAGGAAGTCACATCCTCTCCAAACCCTAGCTTCAAGCCTAGGAGTCGCATTCTCTCTAAACCCTATCCTCGAGCCTAGGTAGTCATATTCACTCTAAACCCTAGCCTCAAGCCTAGGTAGTCACATTCTCTCTAAACCCTATCCTCAAGCCTAGGTAGTTATATTCACTCTAAACCCTATCCTCAAGCCTAGGTAGTCATATTAACTCTAAACCCTAGCCTCAATCCTAGGTAGTCACATTCACTCAAAACCCTAGCCTCAAGCCTAGGTAGTCGCATTCACTCCAAACCCTAGCCTCAAGCCTAGGTAGTCGCATTCCCTCTAAACCCTAGCCTTAAGCCTAGGTAGTCACATTCTCTCTAAACCCTAGCCTCAAGCCTAGGCAGTCATATTCACTCTAAACCCTAGCCTCAAGCCTAAGTAGTCACATTCACTCTAAACCCTAGCCTCAAGCCTAGGTAGTCACATTCACTCCAAACCCTAACCTCAAGCCTAGGTAGTCGTGTTAGGATTCATTGTTAGTACACCCACCTGATTTGATTGACCCATTCCACGTGTCTTTTTGTGGACTTTAGGTTTACATGTAATGAAGTTATACTTCAATTTTTAGACAAGTCCATTTCTAGAAGTTTAGTAGTTAGGCTGAGTTATGATCAGTTTATCCTTAGCGGTTTAGTATCCATCAAGCCGCCGTCTTCAAACCACCAGCATGGTGACTTAAGTCCTTCATCAAACCGCAGTTTATGTCTTTGATGAAACCGCACTTCAAGTTCATTCATGAAACCGCACATGCATCTGGTGGAACCGCCGATCAAGATATTGAAGAAGTTATTGCTGTCATTTACTCCTTGAAGACAAACATTCACTTTTCAACCGTAAATGAATGACTGGTGACTTGTCCTTAAACTTCAGGTCATGTTTCAGTTATTCTCGGAATGTCGGTTTGTCTCGCTTTTTGAAAAGTTACCGTTGTACTTTTCCAACAACTAAAAGGACAATGTCAGGTAGTGATCCAACAACTTCCTGCCACAAAGCAAAAGCAAAGGACGACAGTGACAGGTCAACCAATGGGATTGTGACAACGCATAAAACCGCCATACAATGACTCACCTTTTTGTCCAACGGTCACTAATGCCTTCACTATAAATAGCCTTAATTTTTCAACAATGAAGGTTGCTGAGCTTCAAAGAGAATATCCCAGGTATTCAAGTTTGCTTTGAAGATTGAAAACCCAGATATTCATATCTTCATCATCTCCTTAGCAAACCCAGAGTTCTTCATCAAAGCTTTAAGCCTTCAAATCATCACAACTCAGCCTTGCACAGAAAGTAATTACTTGCTCGCCATCACATAGATATTTTGAGCTCTTGATTTCTTTCCACACTACACACCCGGAGTATATTTTCTTATATATTATATACCTCGAAAACACAGGTTGTTATAATAGCATTGTTAGGTTAGATTGTTTATTTAGAGTTTAGATTCTTTTGTAATCTTCTAAAAACTCCTCTAAATCAATACAAGTCTAGTAGCTATTAGAAAATCCTAGGCTAACCACCTAGGTAGAGGACGTAGTTCTTTCAAGAACGAACCTCTTCAAATTTTGTGTCCTTGATCTTTAATTTCTGTCTTGTCCTTTACATTTCTGTTTATGAGCTTTATTTACTTTTATGTGAAATGACTTGATAAATGATTTGCATACTTTTGTGATACATCAGTTGTGCCTTGTCAGTTGTATCATTCCATTTTCAACCACTTATACTGCCCTACTCTTTATAATTCAGTTTGGCCAAAACCGCAAAACTCCGCTGTGCATTTTATCTGAGCGGTTCTAGTGATTTAAACCGCAATAGACCAAACTGATAAGCACTTGCTTGATTTTCAAGGGTATTTCGAAAAAGTTTTTAAACTGCTATTCACCCCCCCCCTCTAGCGGTTCTATACCCTTGTTGCCCTTTGGGACCAACAAGTGGTATCAGAGCTTATCCTCCAAAAATTATTTTACAAGCTTAACCACTTGGGTGCTGATCCAATGGCAAACATAAACTCCCATATGATGCAGACATCCAACTCTAATCACTTACCTATTCTTAATGAAGATAGTTTCATCTTCTGGAAAGATAGGATGAAGAAGCACATGATATCTGAGGATCGCAGATTATGGACTGCAATTGTTAATGGACCCTATGTCCCGATGAAGGCTAACCCTGATGCAGGTACTGCTGGACAAACCGCGGAAATCAAGAAGCCGGAAGCTGAATGGACCGAAACTGATCAACGGAATGTGGACTTTGATGGTAGAGCTATGTCCATGCTTGTATCAGCTATTGATCTAAGAACTCACTCAAAGGTTCTAGATTGCAATACCGCAAAGGAAACATGGGATGGCATCATTGACTTTCTGGAAGGAGATGCCGACACCAAGAAGAACCGCCTCTACCAACAGAGAAGGCTCTTTGATTACTTTGTCAAAGACCCAAAGGAATCTCTTCGCCAATGCTATGAGCGGTTCGTGGAAATTGTCAATGTATGTTTCTCTCTAGGGCACAAGTATTCCAATACTAACCTGAACATGAGATTCATGCAATCTCTTGGTAGCAAATGGCTAATCAAAACTACCAACATTGAAGAAAACAAATATCTGGAAGCTCTTGATCTTCGTCATCTTTATGCCATGCTAAGGGTATTTGAATTCAAGCTTGAGGAAGCTCATGAAACCGAAAACAGATTCAAGTCTCTTTCTCTTGCCGCTTTCAACAATGCCACATCTCCAGTTTACAATCCAGATCACCATCAAACCGCATCTAATATCCATTTACAAACCTCCTCTTTTGATCCAAATATTCCAAGATATATTCCTCAAACCGCACCTCCAGAGTATTACCAACCGCCTCATCAACCTTACCCTCAACATCATCAACCCTACTCTCAACCTCAGCAATCGCATCAATCCTACACTCCATCTCAAAATTCTCAAAGTGTAGCATCCAGTTCTACTCAAGTTGACTTTGATGACATGGATGATGACGAGTTTGCTCTCTATGTGAAAAACTACACCAAGTTCAGAAAGACCAGAGCTCAATCTCAGTCAGGCGGCCCTGCAAAGTTTGTCCCTCCAACCAGATTCAACAAAGCAACTGATGCTAAGAAAAGGGATGATCTTGTTTGTTACAACTGCAGACAACCAGGTCATTTTGCCTCCAGTTGTCCCAAACCGCGCTATGAAGCCGCTCCTGCCAAGAAACCGTTCAACAAGAAGTTTTTCAAGAGAAGAGGAATGGTTGCTGAACAAGGAGAACAACCATTAACATGGATGGGTTCTGATACAGATGATAGTGATGAAGATGAAGGAGTTGCAAATCTTTGCCTAATGGGATTTGAAGAAAAAGTTGAAATTGACGAAAGCCTTCCACTTCCACTCTATCAAATGAAGTCAGTTTCACCAAGAACTCCTGAAGCTAAACAAGGCAAAACTCCTACTTCACCAAACTACTCTCCTGAGGATCAAACCGAACAAAGCCATGATGACCAGGTACTTGAACGTGCTAATGTTATTTGTCAACAACATACTGTGCTTAAAAAGGCATATAAATTAATGGCTGCGGAACTTGAATATTCCCAAAAAGAGTGCAAGTCCCATAAGGAGGAAATTGAAAAACTCAAGCTCCAAATTGTTGGGATAGCTTCTATTGTGGAAGAAAACCGCTACCTTAAGGACAGAACCGAGGTACTTCACACCCGAATCCATGATCTTACTGCACAAAGGGATGAACTTCAAAAAGTGACCGATGTGTGGACTAAGTCTGGTGTCACCATGGAACAAATCGTTAATTCACAAATTCTCTCTAAGGAGAAAAGTGGGTTAGGATTTAAAACTGACGATGGGTGTAAGTGTCCTTGTCTCTGTGCTGAAGGTGGTGTGAAACCAACTGAACAAACCAAAGAAATTCCTAAGGTGAATCATGCTGGTAAAAAGGGCTCAACACAAGAAATTAAAAAGCAAAATTATTTCTATGAGTATCCTAAAAACCAAACTGGGAGAGATCCAAAGTGGAAAGAGAAATCCACAGCGGCTGAGGCAACCAAGGAAGTATTGAGTGATGAAACCGCTCCTAGTCGGTTTAAGGAATATCCTGTTATATTTCCTAAAGCCGCACCTAAGAGAAAGGTTGAGCTCAAGAAGGTTAATTTTGTTAAAGCCAAAACCGCTGACCCAGTAAAACATGAGAAACCGAAGGTCAGTAAAGGGTTTGTAAAACCGCAACCACAACCTGGCTTAATTCATTGTTCTATTTGTGCCGATTTTGGTCATAGTGCTGGTCATTGTCTTTTAAGATTCACACCCAATGCCAAGGGACGTAAAAATCCTAAGGTCAAACAGGTGTGGGTCCCAAAAAGCAGCTAACCCTAGGACCCAAGGAATAAGGGGGACCAAAACCTTTCATGTTTATTTTTCAGATTTCATGTTTTATGGCTGGAACCGCTAAGAAGAAGAAGGATCTCTGGTATTTGGATAGTGGATGCTCACGACACATGACTGGAGATTCCGAACTACTCTGCAGTTTCATCCAAATGAAAGGTCCCCCAGTAGTGTTTGGTAACAACAAGAAAGGAGAAACAGTAGGATATGGAGCAATCAAACGAGGAAAGGTGACTATTGAAAATGTGTCACTAGTAGAAGGACTCAAGCACAAACTTCTCTCCATATCTCAGTTTTAGGACAAGGAATGAACTGCATCTTCACATCAACTAGCTGTTATATCAAAGATGCTTCCTCTGGAGTCACTCTACTGACTGGCAACAGAACATGTGATGTTTATATGATAGATTTAAGCAATATTGTTTCTATTGCTGACCTCTGTTTTGTAGCCAAAAATATAAGTGAAAGCAGCTGGTTATGGCATAAGCGGCTCAGCCACTTGAACTTCAAGTATCTAGCAAAACTGCACAAGGATGGTCTAGTAAAAGGACTACCCAAAGTGGCTGACCATCATGATGAAAAGTGTAAAGCATACCAGCTTGGAAAGCAGCCCAAACAGTCATTTCCCAGTAAAACCGCACCTTCAACGAACCGTTGTTTGCAACTGCTGCACATGGATTTATTTGGACCTGTCCCAACCGCCAGTATTGGAGGAAACCGCTATACACTTGTGGTGGTTGATGATTATTCAAGATATACATGGGTGGAAATGATGGCCTCTAAAGATGATACTTATGGCATCATAACCGCTCTCTTTAGACAGCTCCAAACTTAGAAATTGGATGACATTGTTGCCGTGCTTTCAGATAATGGAACCGAATTTACAAACAATGGTGTTGCCCAATATTGTGATGATCATAGAATTGATCATAATTTCTCTGCCGCTAGAGTTCCACAACAGAATGGAGTAGTGGAAAGAAAGAACAGAACTTTGATTGTGTTAGTACCCGATCTGAAAATGAGTTTATTAGGACTTTCCCAAAAATACAAGGACTTTATAGGAATTAGAAACCTTGCAAAGACTTGTCCCGGATTCCCAAAATATCTCATTTATGACAAAATATATCAAAATAGGTAACAAATGGTTTCCTTAAAACCATGCAGAAACCCTAGCTTAAGAATCAAGTCAGCCTGCAACCTTGGCCACGCGGCCAACCTTGCTGCGCGTTGATCTTGGCCACGCGGTCACTCTTGTCACCGGCTTCAACCATGGCCAGGCGGCCAACCTTGCGCTGGATGATCCTGGCCGTCAGATCTTCCCATCAGTTTACTATATAAACCATTCCATTCCATTGGTTTAAGGGTCCGATTTTGAGAGCTCTAAATACGAATTTTGGAGTTCTTAAACACTATTTTGCTCTCTAATTAGCATTCAAACCTCCAAGAAGATCAAGGTTTATTTCTTGCCAACATAGGTAAGTTTTCTAACCTTTTCTTCATGTTCTTGCATCATTTTTAATGTAGATCTTTAATATTCATGTTCTTACATGTTTATTCATAGTTTCTTCATATTCCTTGCATGTTTATTCATATGCTTTGCATGTTTATAATATGTTCTTTGCATGTTCTTCGTGTTCATAGATTAAAACCTCATTTATGCTATATTTAGGGTTGCGATCTTCATGTTTGCATGTTATTTCATAGCCGATGATGATCTAGGGATCATCAACCCGAGGATGATCTAGGAACTACTTCTAAACCCTAAACTTTAGGTAATTCCCCCTCATCATGCATGATCCCGATTCTTCTGCCTATTCTAAATTCTTCTCGAACTACGCTGACCTGAGCTTCTCACATTGAGAGGAACGTAGGCAATCTTCGGATCCGGTCTCAAACACTAACACACTACTAACACATTCATCATGATAGAAAGACCAATCATTCGGGCAATAGGAGTGATAACGTCCAATATTCTTCTCTTGTTGTAATTTGACCCCCGAACCCATTAACATGCTTTTTCTCAATGTTTTGGCTATAACTAAAACGGCGTGGCGACTCTCATAATTTTAATGTTGCTATGAATATTCTCAAATTCAAACACACGTATTCATAGATTGAAGCAGGAAAGACTATGATTGCAGAAGCCAAGCTTCCCAAGTACTTCTGGGCCGAAGCTGTCAATACCGCATGTTTCACCCAGAACCGCTCCCTCATCATCAAAGTTCACAACAAGACTCCTTATGAATTGTGGAGAGGCAGATCACCCAACATTTCCTTCTTCAAGATATTTGGATGCAAGTGTTACATCTTGTACAATGGCAAAGAGCATCGAGGTAAATTTGATGCTAAGGCCGATGAAGGTATTTTTGTTGGTTATTCTAAACACTCCAAAGCTTTTCGTTGTTTCAATAAGACATCTTTAAAAATTGTAGAGTCAGTCCATGTTACATTTGATGAACATGCTCTCCTTGAGCCACATATGGCTCCAAATGTTGCTAATGATTTTAGTGATTTTGAGACAGGCACTAGACATAGAGCAACTGACAACCATCCTACTGAAACCGCTACATCCAGTTCTTCAGCCGCACCTACTCAAACCGCTGATGGTGTAACTGTTGAACCGCTGTCCTCTGATCCCATTCAAACTGTTGAACCAGTTCCAAATTTAACCTTCAATGAAGATTTCAATGATTATCAAGATGATCCTCCTCTGGAAAATCTTCAATAAATAGTGGTTCAAGACAACCTCTCTCCTGAAATTAATGAGCATAGAGACCATCCAACTGTCAACGTTATTGGTCCTATCAGTACTGGTGTCCAAACCAGAGGGAGTTTGACTCACAGAGATGATCACAGTTTATTCTCAACTGCTCTGTTATCTCAGATGGAACCGAAGAAGGTAGATGAAGCTCTAAGTGATCCAAGTTGGGTAATTGCAATACAAGAAGAGCTTAATCAGTTTGAAAGATGCAAAGTTTGGACTCTAGTTCCAAGGCCCAGAGATCACACTGTAATTGGAACAAAATGGGTATATAGAAACAAGATGGATGAAAGTGGTGCTATAACTAGAAACAAAGCTAGGTTGGTTGCTCAAGGTTATAGGCAAGAAGAAGGGATTAACTATGATGAAACCTTTGCCACTGTAGCCAGACTCGAAGCCATAAGATTGTTCCTGGCCTATGTCTCCTTCAAAAAATTCAAGTTATATCAAATGGATGTGAAGAGTGCATTTCTGAATGGTGAACTACTAGAAGAAGTTTATGTAGCCCAACCGCCAGGATTTGAAGACAACAAACTTCCAAATCATGTCTTCAAACTCAAAAAAGCATTGTATGGACTCAAACAAGCTCCAAGAGCATGGTATGACACTCTATCAAAATTTCTTATTAAACAAGGCTTCTCTCGAGGTAAAATTGATACAACTCTATTTATAGCTAAACACAAAAGTCATTCATTATTAGTTCAAATATATGTTGATGATATTATTTTCGGTTCTACTAATGAAACTATGTGTGTTAAGTTTGAGAAGCTAATGAAGAGTAAATTTGAAATGAGTATGATGGGAGAGTTGACATTCTTTCTTGGACTCCAAGTCAAGCAATGCCATGATGGGATCTTTATCAACCAAGCCAAATACACTAAAGATTTGATAAAGATGTTCGGGCTTAAAACCGCTAAACCAGTTGATACCCCAATACCTAAGGCCTGCAGTTTGGATCGAGATGAACATGGTAAGAAAGTTGATCAAACTCTCTACCGAGGTATGATTGGCTCTCTACTTTACTTAACTGCTAGTAGGCCAGATATCATGTTTAGTGTTTGTGTTTGTGCTAGATTTCAAGCTGACCCTAGAGAATCTCATCTTATTGCTGTTAAACGTATTATTAGATTTTTATGTGGATCTGTTAACCTTAGACTTTGGTACTCCAAAGAATCTTCATTTGATCTATTAGGTTATTCAGATGCTGACTTTGCAGCATGTAAGATAAGCAGAAAGAGCACAAGTGGTACTTGTCAGTTCCTTGGAACGCGGCTTGTGTCATGGTCCAGCAAGAAACAAGCGTCGGTTTCAGTCTCAACCGCTGAAGCTGAATATATAGCGGTTGGAAGCTGTTGCTCTCAAATTCTCTGGATGAAACAACATTTGGAGGACTACGGGATATTTGAACAAAACTGCCCTATCTACTGTGATAGCACTGCTGCAATATCCATCTCCAACAATCTAGTTCAGCACTCAAAAACCAAGCACATCGACATAAGATATCATTTCCTCAAAGACCATGTTGAAAAGAAAAACATTTTTCTAGCAAAGGTGGGAACAGATGATCAAATTGCTGATATTCTCACCAAACGGCTTGAAAATTCCAGGTTCTATCATTTACGAGGAGAAATGGGTATGTTAGAACTAACTTAAGATATCATATCTATATATATTATTTCTAATATCTTTTGTTTAAGTGTTTTGGCTATGCTTAGAAAAGTCATCTAGTGTGCGGTTCTGTCATCATTGAAACCGCATCAATAAATGGTTCGGTACAAGATACTCCATCAAACTGACGAGTCAAAATAAATGAAATCGGTTCTTTCAAAACCGACAAGAAAGCAAAGCCATTCGGTTTAAACATATAAACCGCCATCAGATTAGAGAGCCATCAGTTTCATGAAAACCGCTGAAGATGTAAGGTAAGTCGGTTTGCTCAATCAAACTGCTCAGGTACGAAATTGCATTTTAGTCCCTACTTTATGTCATATCAATTATAAGGACCTTTGTGCAATTTTCTCTGCCGCATTAAATTCTATGTGACGTGGGACGCCAACTGTAGACAATCGTGCGCCGTTCTCGTCGGTCCATTACCCAAGGAACAATTATTTGAGTATAAAAGACAAAGTTTATTTCTTTTTACCTCTTTACCTTCTTTATCATTCATCTCTCTCTTCTGCACTCTGCTTTCTACCTCCAAAATTTCTCTTACTCTTTTCGAAATTCAAATGGCACCTAAGAAATCATCCGACCCTTCTGCTCCATCTACATCTAAAACATCCAAAGGCGATATGGTATGATTTCTTGAACCCTTCTCTCTAGCATTTCATCATTTTCCGCCATTGTTGCTCGTAAAATCTTATTTATATTCTAATATTTTTTTTGCTTTTTCGTTCAATTTTTGGTTGATTATTGCTTACATATGTTCATATATGCTGGATTTGATGTTTATTTCTTGTTTTTTGTTTAATTTTTGAGAAATTTTGATTTTTGGGTTTTCGGGTGTTCTTTCGTATTTCTTTTGATACTATGTTCTGGGTTTGTTATTTGAACTTGTTCTTTTAGAACTATGTTAGTATCTGCTCTTTTCGAATCTTTTGGTATACTTCTTTCATGTTTTGGTTAAGTTTTTGTTCTGCATGTTTATCCCCTGTTCATCATGTCCTTCATGCATTCAAATCCTTTTTCAAATTGTTTTCATGTCTAGTTTTGGGTGTTTACCATTTTACCCCTATTTTGCTTAAACCGCCTATTTCATTGTTAGAATTCCTTGTAGCAGTTTGAATGCTTGATTTATTCAAACTGCTTGCACCAATCTCTTACTAACTTTGATTATTTTTAGGATGAATCCAACTTTGTACCTGGATCTCAAATCATCAAAGCCGAATTCGAAGCTGATGCAGTTGGAAGAAAACTGCTTGCCCTACTTGAATCGTCAAAATTGCTGCCTCTGTTTCAGTTGGATGAACCGAAGTTTGACAAAAGGCTTTGTGCAGAATTCTTTGACAATGGGCTTGTCTGTATGGTACCTCTATTGAATGGTAAAGGTGAAGAAATCAGAGATTTAGAGTCTGGAGAAGTGAAGACTGAAAATGCCATCAAGTCCACTGTCAGGACAAAGGATGTAGTTCTATCTGCTTCAAAAGTGGCTATTCTGGCTGGTTTAGAAAACTCCGGAATTCTTTCCATCAAACCAGAGTTAGTCAGCCGAACTACTGATGAGCTCTTAGGGGTTTCTGTCTTCAACACTAAGTCCACCCCCAAGAAGGAGTTTGGAGAAATTATGGCAATGTTGTGTGATTTAGTAGATACTGGAGTGATGTGCAAGAATGGCAATCACAACAACTTCACTTCTGAGCAGTACAACTACTGCGTGGATATCTACAAAGGGAAGAAGCTGCACTGGCCAAGGATCATCATGCAAGAAATGATCAATGCCCTCAGCCGCCATACTTCTGCCAAAGCCGCTGGAAAAACAAAGATCAGAACTCACTGCAGACTTTTAACAAAGTTCCTTCATTAGGATTCTGTGATCTTTAAGGCTTCTGTGGCAAACGAAGCTGAGTGGGTGCAACCGAATGAGAAGACCTTATTTGGTGCTTCAAAGCTTGATGCTTTCAGAATAGGGTTTAGATGGCGGTTTGCACAAGCGGTATGGAATGCTGATCCTTTGACTGAAGAACAGAGAGGACCTTATCCTGAGGCTCGGCTCAATAAGTCAGGCAAACCTTATGCCGGTGCCATGGCAGATCAAGCCGCAGCTACAAGAGCTAGAGAAGCAGCTCAAACTGCCACCTTGAATAGGCTAGGAGTTAGCCTGGATGGAACTGAGGCTCCAGTTGAGGGGAGTCTGCGGTTGAGGGGGAGCCTGCAATCCCTGCGTCTCAACCCAGGGAAACTGCGGCTCCAAGAAAGAAGAAAGCCAAAGTTACTGACTCTTCCAAACCCTCATCCAATCTTCCTCAAAAACCATCCTTACCAAAATCCTTCCTTATTCTATCCAATCCCTCTTCTGAACCGCTTCCATCTCTATCTAAACCTATTCCCTTCACTAAATCAACTCCTCCTACTTCATCTAAACCCCAGATAAAACCCCTTTCCCCAATCAAGCCAAATGTTGTAAAATCCATGAATTTTGCACAAGATGTGAATCTCTTGAGAAAACTGAAAGCCACCACCTCTGAACCCAAACCTATCTCACCTCCAAAATCCCCTCTCAAACTGGCAACTGTTCAATTCACTGAAGAACAGTTACAGCTAATCTTTTCTACCCTTCCCAACCTCAAACCCTCCACTCAAACTGAGCCTGAACAGACTGACAAGTCTGAGGCCGCGGTTCAGCCTGATCAAACTGCGGAACAGTTTGTAGCTGAGGTTATTGTGGATGTAGATGAGCCTGAGCAGACCGAAGTGTCTAAGGCTGAGGTTCTAGTTGAACAAACCGAGGTATCTACAAGTGTGGTTCAGCCTGAGCAAACCGATGAGTTTGAAGCTGCAGTATTGCCTGAGCAGACTGATGTGTCTGAGGCAGTTCAAGATGAACCTGAGCAAGATGATGACAATCTTGAGGTTCAACCGCTGAAGAAGAAGAGAAGATTAATCAAGAAATATGATTTTGTGGAGCACTGGCAATCAAGGCCACCTGGTGCAGTGGACTTCACTGAAGCTCATGACAAGAAGGATCACTCACCCATTGAAGGCCCATTTGCAAAGGAATTGAGAGAAAGAGCTGAACTGAGAAAGGCCGGAATAGACCCCATATTGGTTGAAACCGCTCCTCCTTCATTGAAACGAAAGCTAGAGTTTGACTCACCAGAGCACACTCCTTCACCTTCTGGATCCCCTACACTTCCTTTTGCTCCATTAGGTCCACAGTCGGCTCAACCGCAACTGATCAATATCTCTGCCCCTTCGGTTTTGCCTGAGTTCAAAGTTGCTGTTAGGACTCCCAAACCGCGTGGTTTGAAAAGGAAGTGTGCACAGGACATCGCGGCTTACCTAAAGAAGTTTAGAGCTACTACTTCCAAAGCCAACCGCCATGGAGCCATCATCAGAGCCGCTAACAAGCATGAAGAGCAACGGCTCAAGTCTGGTCGTCCAAATCCTTTTGCAATCTTTCCAGCCGATGAGTCTTAGGCTGCTTCAGATCAACTCATTGCTTCAACTCTTGATCAAATTATTGAAGATCTGGCAGTTGAGTTCATCTTTTCTCTCTGCTCTCAATTTTTCTTTAGGATAAACTGCATTGTCTTTCCTTATCTTTATAGATGGCAGTTCTCTCCTTATACTTCCATTCCTCTCTCCTATACCCAACTTCTTTCCATTTCCCCTTCTCTTCCCTACACTTCATTTTCTATCATTCCTTTCCCTTCCTCCCTTTTTGAAACTGATCCAGTAAGGATTCAATGTATTCTGGAGTCAGTTTTTACCCAATCTGCATTTCTTTCCTCTCCGCCCTTCCTTGTTGATGCCATTAAGAGGGAGAATGCTATTGACCCTCGGATTGGAAGAATGGAATTCAAGATTGAAACCCTTCTGGAGAACCAGCTCAAATTAGAACATAATCTTGAAACTCTGAATGAGCTGACTTCTCTCAGACTTGAAGCGGCCCAAAAATGAATGAGGCTCTGGAGAAGAAGTTAGACCAACTAGCTGATCGAACGGTTTCATCAACTGACTAATTAGTTCATTATGCCAACGACCTGAAGAAGCTTTCTGAAAAAATCTTACAGAAGGTTAATGAACCGACCCATCTTCGTCTTAAGTCAGCTGAATATGTGTTTGAAACCGCCAGCTTAGTTGAGCCTTCTGATGCTGCTCAAACCGCAGACCAAGCCGCCGCCAGGGTTCCTGATAGAATTGACTAGATTTCTTTCTATCCTTTTGTAATCAATTTTGCCTTTCATTATTTTCCTTGTAATTTTGTAACTTCCAAAACCTTTAAAGGATTATAATGAAAATGAATGCATTGCATCCAATATTCCAAAACTTTGTTTATTCAAACTACTTGTTTGTGGAACAATGCATTTCTAAAAACTCATGCACTATTCATCATGAAAACATTTTCTAAGTGTATGTGTTTTAAACATTCAGTTTAAACATGCATATCTGATTTTCACAAACATATCTCTTTCTATGCATCTGAATGTATTTCTTTTCTATCTGTCCTTCATTTCCTTTGTTTGTTGATAGATTAGAAATCTATGATCTAGCATTGTGTGTGCATTTGACTTGGGACATGCAGTTTCAATACATACTCATTTGAGCATGTTCTTACCAAGTACAATGTTTTCTCTATCATAGTGTGGTAATGGCATCAATCAAATAGGGGGAGATTGTTAGGATTCATTGTTAGTACACCCACCTGATTTGATTGACCCATTCCACGTGTCTTTTTGTGGACTTTAGGTTTACATGTAATGAAGTTATACTTCAATTTTTAGACAAGTCCATTTCTAGAAGTTTAGTAGTTAGGCTGAGTTATGATCAGTTTATCCTTAGCGGTTTAGTATCCATCAAGCCGCCGTCTTCAAACCACCAGCATGGTGCCTTAAGTCCTTTATCAAACCGCAGTTTATGTCTTTGATGAAACCGCACTTCACGTTCATTCATGAAACCGCACATGCATCTGGTGGAACCGCCGACCAAGATATTGAAGAAGTTATTGCTGTCATTTACTGCTTGAAGAAAAACATTCTCTTTTCAACCGTAAATGAATGACTGGTGACTTGTCCTTAAACTTCAAATCATGTTTTAGTTATTCTCGGAATGTCGGTTTGTCTCGCTTTTTGAAAAGTTACCGTTGTACTTTTCTAACAACTAAAAGGACAAGCAAAAGCAAAGGACGACAGTGACAGGTCAACCAATGGGATTGTGACAACGCATAAAACCGCCATACAATGACTCACCTCTTTGTCCAACGGTCACTAATGCCTTCACTATAAATACCCTTCATTTTTCAACAATGAAGGTTGCTGAGCTTCAAAGAGAATATCCCAAGTATTCAAGTTTGCTTTGAAGATTGAAAACCCAGATATTCATATCTTCTTCATCTCCTTAGCAAACCTAGAGTTCTTCATCAAAGCTTTAAGCCTTCAAATCATCACAACTCAGCCTTGCACAGAAAGTAATCACTTGCTCGCCATCACTTAGATATTTTGAGCTCTTGATTTCTTTCCACACTACACACCCGGAGTATATTTTCTTATAGATTATATACCTCGAAAACACAGGTTGTTATAATAGCATTGTTAGGTTAGATTGTTTATTTAGAGTTTAAATTCTTTTGTAATCTTGTAAAAACTCCTCTAAATCAATACAAGTCTAGTAGCTATTAGAAAATCCTAGGCTAACCACCTAGGTAGAGAACGTAGTTCTTTCAAGAACGAACCTCTTCAAATTGTGTGTCCTTGATCTTTAATTTCTGTCTTGTCCTTTACATTTCTGTTTATGAGCTTTATTTACTTTTATATGAAATGACTTGATAAATGATTTGCATACTTTTGTGATACATCAATTGTGCCTTGTCAGTTGCATCATTCCATTTTCAACCACTTATACTGCCCTACTCTTTATAATTCAGTTTGGCCAAAACCGCAAAACTCCGCTGTGCATTTTATCTGAGCGGTTCTAGTGATTTAAACCGCAATAGACCAAGCTGATAAGCACTTGGTTGATTTTTAAGGGTATTTCGAAAAAGTTTTTAAACCGCTATTCACCCCCCCCCTCTAGCGGTTCTATACCCTTGTTGCCCTTTGGGACCAACAAGTCGCATTCCCTCCAAACCCTAGCCTCAAGCCTAGGAAGTCGTATCCTCTCCAAACCCTATCCTCAAAGCCTAGGAAATTTCTAAACCCCCATATACAACATCCTTTCCAAATTCCCGAAACCCTAGTCTCAAAACCTAGGAAATTTACAATCTCAATTCCCCATCTTATTGAATCCTATCCTTACGCCTAGGATACAATGCCCTTTCCAAAACTTAATCAACCCCAGCGTCGAGCCTAGGAAACTGCATTCGCTCCAAAACCTAGCTTCAAGCCTAGGAATTCACATCCTTTCCAAACCCTAGCCTCAAGCCTAGGAAGTCGAATTCTCTCCAAACCCTAGCCCCAAGCCTAGGAAGTCAAATTATCTCTAAACCCTAGACTTAAGCCTAGGAAGTCGCATTCTCTCCAAACCCTATCCGTGAGCCTAGGAAGCTGCATTCTCTCCAACCTATCACCGAGTATAGGAAACCACATCGTTCTCTCCAAACCCTAGCCTCAAGCCTAGGAAGCCGCTTCTGATCTCCAAACCCTATCTCTAAGCCTAGGAAGTCGCATTCCTCTCCAAACCCTAGATGTCACGACCCGAAATCTAGGCTCTATTTTATTAGTAATAAATAATTATTATTTATTTATTTGCTTATTTATTTATTTAAATTATTATTTATTTAAATAATTATGTGTGCATTTTATGTGTCATAATATTTATGCTTAGCATTTTATTTGGGTCATTAGTGCTAGTGTAGAATATTGGGTCTTAGTTGTTAGTGGGGAGTATTGAGTTGGGTAGTATTAGAGGAGGGGGTCTTTGTGTAAGTTTTTAAATCATACTCCTACCCTCTCCCTACACCTCCTTCTCCCTCATACACTCCACCTCCCTCATCATTTTCCCAGCCATCTCTCTCCCTCTCTCTCTATCTTGGGGTAAGTTTTATTTCTTTACTTCTCTCTTCATTTTCTTCATCTTCTTCTAGTTATTTCTCATTTCTTAAAACGTGAAATGTGTTTAGATCGTCGATAGGATCGCGCAGAACCAAAAAGAATTGAATTCCGTCAACTTTGTGAAATCCGAGTAAGTTACTTTTCCCCCATTTTGATGCTAAAATGTTCATACAATGTTTAGATAATGCTTGATGTGTTATATTTGAAGTTTGGTTGGGTTTTGAATTTGTTTAGAATTTATTTTGAATTTATTTGAGTTTTGGGTAAAAATGGTGGATTGATGAATGTTGGGTTTGATTCTTGGTTTTGGGTTGATAAATGTTGTATTTGGATTCCCATTCTAGTTATAAGTGGTTGTGGTTCATATTTATGCTTGGTGGAAGATTGATGGTGTTTGATTTTGAGAATTTGGTGTTTTGGGTCGAAATTTGGTAATGCCCAGCTCTGTTTCCCGACCTTGAACCCAGACCAGGCGCCCGCCCGCCTTGACCCGAGCGCCCACCTGCCCCCCTTTTTCCAGCGACCCAAACCTACTGGCCAAACAAGCGCGCGCCCGCCTTGACCCGAGCGCCCGCCCGCCCCCTGTTCCAGGAATTTGACCTTTTTGCTTGGTTTAAGACTTAAGGCTTAACTAGTTGAGGTTTATTTCTTCTAATTAACTTAAGATAACACCGTGGAACACTTTATTGATTAGATTTGATTCTTTTGTGAATAAATATGATATGGAATTTGATTTAGTATCATTTTGGGAATGTGGTTCATCTTTGATGTGCGGTTTGTATTGGTTTACCTTTGTGGTGATTTAATTGGATTGGTTCCCTACTTTGGAATCCTTTGTTGTTTATCGTGCTAGTATTTTATTACTTAGCCTTTACGTGAAAGTCCAGCTGGTATTTTGTGTGTGTTTGGGCGATGCGAAACATTATGATGGCACGGCCAAGTCCATTGTGATGTTGACCATTGTTTTGCCCCATTATTACCCTCCTCCAGATTGGCCTTGGATGTGAGAAGAGCTAGCTCCTTTGTGTGCATTTTAGCTTTACTTGGAGCATGACTTTGTGGCATGTCTCCCGTCCCTTGTGACACTTCTTTGGTTATTGGTTCCGGTACCGGGGATTTCTCTTCGGCTTTCATGCTATTATGAAGATGTTGATTGGTTGATCATTGAAGCTGCGCAGCGATCCTTTTTTTGGATGTTCCGGTTTGGAAAACCTTGGCTATATCCTTTGTTATGTGTTTATTTCCGCTGCTATCTGTTATGTGATAAATGCTATGTGCTATGTGATATTTATTATTGCTTATTGTATATTGCATCATAGCATGTCATGTAGTTGCATTAGTGACTTATTGAGATTTATCTCACCCCCTTTTCTTTTATCTTTGTTTTTCCTTAACCCCCCCAGGTGCTAAGGATTAGTCTCGCTGATCACGAGAAAGAGGACGTCAAGTGTGGATCCATTCTTTTGGGGAAGGTTGTTATAGGTTGGTTTACATTATGTAAATGTGTAACCATTTTGGGATAGTTGTACCAAAGAATGACGTCACTAAGAATTGTGTATTTGTATTTTGTTGGGCATAAACTTGTGGAAGTTTATGATAGTTGTAATTGGTTTTTATCAAACTTGGTTTTGTAAAACTTTGGATCATCACCTTTTGGTATCAAATGGAATTTTTAACTTCGGTATTTCACAGTTTTGGTTTTAGAGTCGACGTCCAGATCGCGGTCTCGGGCCCGCGGGGTCCGGGGTCGCGACAGTTGGTATCAGAGCTATGGCATTAGCTCTATGTATAAGTCTAGGTGGATTAGTATGACCTAGGTGGGTAGTAGTGTGCGGAGTGATTAACGGTTGATGTTTTATGCTGGTACTTTTTTACAATGGTTCGTAGAAGGAGTGGTGAAGGTAGTACCGGTAATGCAAATCAGAATGATACAAGGGAAGAAGCACGTGCCATGTTTCAAGGCATGTTTGAGGCGGCCATGAAGGCCATACATGATTAAGGTCCGAGGGTAGAACAAGCACCACCCCGCTATGGATTGGAGCAATTTCTGAAGTTGAAACCGGTTGAATTCAATGGGGAGCCCGATGTTTGGAAAGCTGAGTTGTGGATTGAGTCGATGGAGAAGATTTATGATGTATTTGGGTGTTCGGATGAGGACAAGGTCCGGTTTGCGGCTTACAAGCTTGTGGGAGCCGCCGAGCATTGGTGGAAAGGTGTTAAGGCTACTTGGGATGATACTCACACGGTGTATGCGTGGGAGTTGTTTGTGCGCAAATTCAAGGAGCATTTCATTCCGGTTGTTGATCAAAACCGAAAGGAGATCGAGCTACTCAACCTGGAGCAAGGTGTGTTGTCTATAGCACAATACTCGGCTAAGTTCATAGAATTAGCGGTATTGCGACTATTTGGTGAGGACCGAGGAACAAAAAGCTATGAGATTTATTCGGGGATTGAAGACCTCCATCCGTACTCAACTGATTACTCAACGGATTGTGACTTTCTAAGATGCGGTGGACCGAGCCTACTTAATAGAGCAAGATATCGGGGAGCACAAAAGGAAAACCGAGGTTGTGGGTATGGGTAAACCGGGAAGCCATGCTAAATCTCAACCTCAGCACCGTTCCGATACTCGAGGTAACTTTGGGGGACAATCTCAGTCCCGAGGGCAACCGATTCCAAGGAACCTGGGTACCACTTCCAGGAACCAAGGGAGCCAAATTAGGAGGCTTTGTTCGTATTGTCAAAAGGAAGGTCATTCTGAGGACCGGTGTTGGAAGAAGCAAGGAAGGTGCACCAATTGTGGTCAAATGGGTCACTTTGTAAAAGATTGCCCGAGAGGTAGAGGACAAGCATCCGGGTCAGGAGTTGGTAATAATCAGGGTCAGAAAAGGGATGCTAATGGGAAGCCCAAAGTTCAAGGGAAGGTTTATGCCATGAATCAACAACAAGCTACCGATGATCCATCCGTTATTGGAGGTATTGTTTCTGTGTCTAATGTGAGCGCACGAGCGTTAGTAGATCCAGGATCATCTCATTCATACATTTCTGTGCAATTTACTTCCATGTTAAATGCTGCATTTGAGTCCTTACCGTACGTGCTAGAGGTGTCGACCCCTATAGGAGAATGCTTGATTTCTGATCGAGTCTTTCTTGCTTGTGATGTGGTTATTTGTGGTCGTGTTCTTTGTGCGGATTTGGTAGTTCTTCCTATCCAAGACTTTGATGTCATTTTGGGTATGGATTGGTTGTGCAAGTTTCATGCTTCCGTTGATTGCCGTAAGAAAACTGTTACTTTTTCTATTCCCGATGTGCCTAAATTTGTGTTTGAGGCTAGTCCTCTAAGTAGAAGGGTTCGCTTAATTTCTTATTTGAAAGCGAGAAAATTATTGCATAGTGGTTGTGAGGGGTATTTGGCTAGTGTTCTTGATACTAGGAAAGAATCCCCTAGTTTTGATAGTGTTCGGGTAGTTCGGGAATTTCCCGATGTTTTCTCTACCGAGTATGATATGCCTCCCGATCGTGAGATTGAGTTTTGTATAGATCTTTTGCCGGGTACGGCTCCAATTTCGAAAGCACCTTATAGGTTAGCTCCCGCAGAGTTGAAGGAACTAAAGGTTCAGTTGCAAGAGTTGCTTGATCGAGGGTTTATCCGCCCTAGTGTTTCCCCGTGGGGAGCGCCGGTTTTGTTTGTGCGGAAGAAAGATGGTTCCTTGAGATTGTGCATCGATTACCGGAAGTTGAACCAGGTTACGGTGAAGAATAAGTATCCTCTACCCCATATCGATGATTTATTTGATCAGCTTCAAGGTTCCGTGGTTTTCTCTAAACTTGATTTGAGGAGTTGGTACCATCAGTTGAAGGTTCGATCGGAGGATATTCCGAAGACTGCTTTTCGCACTCGTTATGGTCATTATGAGTTCTTGGTTATGCCGTTTGGGTTGACTAACGCGCCGGCCGTATTTATGGATTTGATGAACCGTGTTTTCCATCCTTATCTTGATTCTTTCGTGGTGGTCTTTATTGATGATATACTCGTCTACTCTAATCTCGAGAGGAGCACGAGCAGCACTTGAGGACAGTTTTATCCGTTCTTGCGAGGGAGAAATTATTTGCGAAGTTCAGTAAATGCGAATTTTGGCTCGAGAAGGTGTCATTTCTGGGTCATGTGATTTCTAAAGATGGGATTTCGGTGGATCCGTCAAAGATAGAGGCTATAGTGGATTGGAAGAGACCCGAATCAGTGACAGAGATTAGAAGCTTTCTTGGTTTATCCGGTTATTACAGAAGATTTATTGAGGGGTTTTCGAGGATTGCTACTCCGATGACTCAGTTGACCAGAAAGAATGTTCCGTTTGTGTGGACCGAGAAATGTGACAAGAGTTTCGAGGACTTGAAGAAGAGGTTGACTACCGCACCAATCTTGAGTTTGCCTAATGGGAGCGATGGCCTAGTGATCTACAGTGATGCTTTGAAAAGGGTTTGGGTTGTGTGTTGATGCAGAATGGGAAAGTAATTACGTATGCTTTGAGGAAGTTGACCCCGAGTGAACAAAATTACCCGACTCATGATATGGAGTTGGCTGCAATAGTATTTGCGTTGCACAAGTGGAAGCACTATCTTTATGGAGCGAAGTTTGAGATTTTTACGGATCACAAGAGTTTGAAGTACCTTTTCTCCCAGAAAGAGTTGAACAACCGACAGCGCCGATGGATGGAATTGTTGAAGGATTATGATTGTACGATTTCTTATCACCCGGGAAAGGCGAATGTGGTAGCCGATGCGATTAGTAGAAAGTCTTATGTGGCTTCTATGATGGTCCGTGAATGGAAAATGCTTGAGGACGTTCGAGATTGGTCTCCTCGTGAATCGAGACATGGGGCTATTTTTGCGAATATTAGGGTGTCTCCGACCCTAATTCAGAGGATAAAGGAAGCTCAGAAAGAAGATCCCGAGTTGGTGAAGATAATGGGTAAATTGAAGGAAAAGAATTTCGAGGATTTTTCATTGAGCTCGAGTGGAGTTTTGACTTTCCGTGGTCGTTTGTGCGTGCCCGATGTTGATGGAATTAAACAGAAAGTTCTTGATGAGGGTCACAAATCGAGGTATACCATTCATCCGGGCAGTACGAAGATGTATCAGGATTTGAAGCAACAATTTTGGTGGATTAATATGAAAAGGGAAGTAGCGGAGTATGTATCGAGGTGTTTAACTTGTCAGCAGGTCAAAGCCGAGCATCAGAGACCCGCGGGATTACTTCAGCCGTTAGAGATTCTCGAGTGGAAATGGGAGCATGTGACTATGGATTTTGTTACGGGACTGCCTCGTACCCGTAGGAAGTATGACAGTGTTTGGGTAATAGTGGATAGATTGACCAAGAGTGCCCATTTCTTACCTATTGACATCAGATATTCGATGGAGAAGCTTGCGACCCTTTATATCGATGAGATCGTTAGATTGCATGGGGTTCCGGTTAGCATTGTGTCAGATCGAGACCCGAGGTTTACTTCTAGATTCTGGAAGGCGTTTCAGGAAGCTTTGGGTACAGATTTGCGATTCAGTACAGCTTTTCATCCTCAGACAGACGGTCAATCCGAGAGGACTATTCAGATTTTGGAGGATATGTTGAGAGCTTGTTCGATAGACTTTTCTGATTCTTGGGATTCGCACCTACCGTTAGTGGAATTCTCTTACAACAACAGTTATCAGGCTAGTATCGAGATGGCACCGTTTGAGGCTTTGTATGGAAGAAAATGTAGATCGCCTATTTGTTGGGATGAGGTCGGTGAAGCGAAAGTTTTGGGTATTGATTTGCTTCAGGATTCAGTTGGAAAGGTCAAAGTTATCCGGGATAGATTGAAAACAGCCCAGAGTAGACATAAGAGCTATGCAGATAACCGAAGGCGAGATCTTAGCTTTCAGACCGGTGATTTGGTGTTCTTGAAAGTGTCTCCAAAGGTGGGTATTCGTAGGTTTGGGAAGAAAGGCAAATTGGCTCCGAGGTTTATTGGACCGTTTGAGATTTTGGGAAAGGTTGGACTTCTAGCGTATCGTCTTGCGTTACCGCCATCTTTGGACCGGTTGCACAACGTTTTCCACGTTTCTATGCTTCGGAAGTATGTTCATGATCCATCGCACGTGTTACCGAGGATACCGGAGGATATTGAGCCCGATATGACTTATGAGGAACGACCGGTTCGGATCCTAGATTCCAAAGTCTAAGAGTTGAGGAGGAAGAGCATCGCGTTGGTTCGAGTTCTTTGGAGGAATCATAACATCGAGGAGTCGACGTGGGAGCTTCGTGATGAGATCGAGAGGAAATTTCCGTGGCTTTTTGTTTAAGGTGAGTCTCGTTAAAATTCGGGTCGAATTTTCTTTAAGGGGGAGTGAATGTCACGACCCGAAATCTAGGCTCTATTTTATTAGTAATAAATAATTATTATTTATTTATTTGCTTATTTATTTATTTAAATTATTATTTATTTAAATAATTATGTGTGCATTTTATGTGTCATAATATTTATGCTTAGCATTTTATTTGGGTCATTAGTGCTAGTGTAGAATATTGGGTCTTAGTTGTTAGTGGGGAGTACTGAGTTGGGTAGTATTAGAGGAGGGGGTCTTTGTGTAAGTTTTTATATCATACTCCTACCCTCTCCCTACACCTCCTTCTCCCTCATACACTCCACCTCCCTCATCATTTTCCCAGCCATCTCTCTCCCTCTCTCTCTAGCTTGGGGTAAGTTTTCTTTCTTTACTTCTCTCTTCATTTTCTTCATCTTCTTCTAGTTATTTCTCATTTCTTAAAACGTGAAATGTGTTTAGATCGTCGATAGGATCGCGCAGAACCAAAAAGAATTGAATTCCGTCAACTTTGTGAAATCCGAGTAAGTTACTTTTCCCCCATTTTGATGCTAAAATGTTCATACAATGTTTAGATAATGCTTGATGTGTTATATTTGAAGTTTGGTTGGGTTTTGAATTTGTTTAGAATTTATTTTGAATTTATTTGAGTTTTGGGTAAAAATGGTGGATTGATGAATGTTGGGTTTGATTCTTGGTTTTGGGTTGATAAATGTTGTATTTGGATTCCCATTCTAGTTATAAGTGGTTGTGGTTCATATTTATGCTTGGTGGAAGATTGATGGTGTTTGATTTTGAGAATTTAGTATTTTGGGTCGAAATTTGGTAATGCCCAGCTCTGTTTCCCGACCTTGAACCCAGACCAGGCGCCCGCCCGCCTTGACCCGAGCGCCCGCCTGCCCCCTTTTTCCAGCGACCCAAACCTACTGGCCAAACAAGCGCGCGCCCGCCTTGACCCGAGCGCCCGCCCGCCCCCTGTTCCAGGAATTTGACCTTTTTGCTTGGTTTAAGACTTAAGGCTTAACTAGTTGAGGTTTATTTCTTCTAATTAACTTAAGATAACACCGTGGAACACTTTATTGATTAGATTTGATTCTTTTGTGAATAAATATGATATGGAATTTGATTTAGTATCATTTTGGGAATGTGGTTCATCTTTGATGTGCGGTTTGTATTGGTTTACCTTTGTGGTGATTTAATTGGATTGGTTCCCTACTTTGGAATCCTTTGTTGTTTATCGTGCTAGTATTTTATTACTTAGCCTTTACGTGAAAGTCCAGCTGGTATTTTGTGTGTGTTTGGGCGATGCGAAACATTATGATGGCACGGCCAAGTCCATTGTGATGTTGACCATTGTTTTGCCCCATTATTACCCTCCTCCAGATTGGCCTTGGATGTGAGAAGAGCTAGCTCCTTTGTGTGCATTTTAGCTTTACTTGGAGCATGACTTTGTGGCATGTCTCCCGTCCCTTGTGACACTTCTTTGGTTATTGGTTCCGGTACCGGGGATTTCTCTTCGGCTTTCATGCTATTATGAAGATGTTGATTGGTTGATCATTGAAGCTGCGCAGCGATCCTTTTTTTGGATGTTCCGGTTTGGAAAACCTTGGCTATATCCTTTGTTATGTGTTTATTTCCGCTGCTATCTGTTATGTGATAAATGCTATGTGCTATGTGATATTTATTATTGCTTATTGTATATTGCATCATAGCATGTCATGTAGTTGCATTAGTGACTTATTGAGATTTATCTCACCCCCTTTTCTTTTATCTTTGTTTTTCCTTAACCCCCCCAGGTGCTAAGGATTAGTCTCGCTGATCACGAGAAAGAGGATGTCAAGTGTGGATCCATTCTTTTGGGGAAGGTTGTTATAGGTTGGTTTACATTATGTAAATGTGTAACCATTTTGGGATAGTTGTACCAAACAATGACGTCACTAAGAATTGTGTATTTGTATTTTTTTGGGCATAAACTTGTGGAAGTTTATGATAGTTGTAATTGGTTTTTATCAAACTTGGTTTTGTAAAACTTTGGATCATCACCTTTTGGTATCAAATGGAATTTTTAACTTCGGTATTTCACAATTTTGGTTTTAGAGTCGACGTCCAGATCGCGGTCTCGGGCCCGCGGGGTCCGGGGTCGCGGCACTAGATGTGAGCAAACTCGCATCCTCTCTAATCCCTAGCCTCAAGCCTAGGAAGTCGCATTCGCCCCATACCCTAGCCTCAAGCCTAGGAAACCACATCATCCTCTCTAAACCCTAGCATCGTGCCTAGGATTCAACACTCCATTCAAACCCTAGTCCTAGACCTAGGAAATTTCTGCACCTTAGTCTCAAAATATAGGAAGCTTACAATCCCTAGACTAAAACCCTAGCCTAAGGCCTAGGTTACAACGTTCATTTCCAAGCCATAGTCACCAATCCTAGAAAATGGTGAACCATAAACGTCAATCTTAGTGAACCTTCCAACCTAGGAAGCTATACCCTTCCCAACAATCCCTAGTCTCAAGCCTAGGAAGTCATAACATTTCCAACTGCCAGCCTTATGTCTGAAGCTAAAACATCTTTGAAACCTCTAAACCTACCACAACTCTAAACCCTAGCCTCGAAGCCTAGGATATTTCTAAACCCTAGTTTTAAAATCTAGAAAATTCCCAATCATTAACCCCAACCCCTCCAAGCCCTAGCACTAAGCCTAGGATACAATATCCTCCTCATACTTAGTGAAGTCCAATCCCTAGCCTGAAAGCCTAGGAAACCCACGTTATCTCCAAGACATAATCCCAAGCCTGAGAAACCATAACGTCATTGGCATCCGTATCTCAAGACTAGGAGATTACCATCTTTATTATCCACTCTTTCCTTAAACAGCTTTAGGTCCTACCCCTAGGCAACCAAGAAAATTGTCCCTTACCTAATGCCTTGGTCTCAATGGCTCGTAGCCTCATATTATGCACGCCCTCCTAATTTAGGATAAGTGGAGACCCAGTCACTATGCTTCCTATATTAGCGACTCCCCTAGAGTCCATCTCTTTTGTGACTCCCGAGAGTCCATCGCTTTAGCGACTCCCCAAGAGTCCATCGCCTTTGTGACCCCCCGAGAGTCCATCACTTTTACGACTCCCCGAGAGTCTATCGTTTTCGCGACTCCCCAAGAGTCCTTCACCTTTATGACTCCTCTAGAGTCTATCACCTTTGTGAATACCTGAGAGTTCATTCCGTTTGCGACATCATAACAATCCATTATATTTGCCTCCACATGCAAATTTTCCCCTGGTTTATTTCTTGTTTGTTCAATTTAGGTATACTTAACCTATTTTAACCGAAATTCATTACCTTTGGGTCCAAAAAGCCCCTTAAAATTTCTATCTCTCCCGAATCTTCGCCGCAATTGATAGAAACCCGTCTATTTCTATATTGTGTGCACCCCAAGCACTTATTTAGGATAATCATGATTGATAGAGACCCGTCTATCTCTATATCATATGTGTCCTGGTTCTATCGCAATTGATAGAAACCCGTCTATTTCTATATTGCGTGCACCTCAAACACTTGCTTAGGACCATCATGATTGACAGAGACCCGTCTATCTCTATATTATGTGTCTCCTGGTTCTATCTCGATTGACAGAAGCTCATTCGTTTCTATATCACGTAAATTCCAGTAATTGCCATTTTTATCTTGGGATTATTTAGACCCCGTTGTCTTTATGTCCCGCACCATTATTGTTCGTCTCCGAACTACGACCAGCTTAATTCCTCCGAGGATACTTAGGAAGCCTGAAAAGGTTCAGCCACTCGACTGACATGGTCATTTCTCATCCCCAGCAGATGTTTCCCTCGCAACTCGAAGTTATCCCCAGCGGAAGGCGTTGCTCTCCACCAGAGGACAATCATTTACAATTTCCCCAATAGATTTGAACTACGTTTGGCTTGATTCCCCCGCGGATACGTAGGTCGCCTGCAAAGGTTCAGCCGTCCCATCACCCTTCATCTGTATTGAAACTCATGTTTCAGAACGGATCCTTTTTTTATCATCGACCCCCCATTGCCTTGCAAGAAGCGTCACCGAGGGGCTACTGTTAGTACCCGATCTGAAAATGAGTTTATTAGAGCTTTCCCAAATATACAAGGACTTTATAGGAATTAGAAACCTTGCAAAGACTTGTCCCGGATTCGCAAAATTTATCTCATCATTCTAGAACATCTAAAAATGGCCAAAATAGGGTTTCCATAAACCAAATAAAATCCTAGCTTGAAAATCACGTCAGCCAGGAATGATGGCCACGCGGCCACATTCGACCTTAGCCACGCGGCCACATTCGACCATGGCCAGGCGGCCATCTTCACCTCAGGAAATCTCAGCCGTCTGATCCCTCCATCAGATGGCTATAAAAGGCCATTCCATTCTCTTGGTTAAATATCCGAATTTTATAGCTCTTAAGTGGCGATTTTACTCCCAAATCAAGTCATTCAAGCATTCAAGAACACTCCCAAGAATCCCAAGAAGATCTAGGTTTATTTTTTGCCAACATAGGTAAGTTTTCTAACTTTTTCTTCACGTTCTTGCCATGTTCTTAGTTTAGGTCCATAATATTCATGTTCCTAACATGTTTATTCATATGTTCATCATATTATTCATATGTTCATAATATGTTCTTCGCATGTTCTTAGATTGAAACCTTATTTATGCCATATTTAGGGTTGCGATCTTCATGTTAACGTGTTATTTCATAGCCGATGATGATCTAGGGTTCATCAACCCGAACACGATCTAGGAACTACTTCTACACCCTAATATTTAGGTATTTTCCCCCTCATTACGCATGATCCCGATCCTTCTACCTATTCTAAATTCTTCTCGAACTACGCTGACCTGAGCTTCTTACATTGAGAGGAACGTAGGCAATCTTCGGATCCGGTCTCAAACACATTGCACACAACCTACACCGCATCATGATAGAAAAACTGATCATTCGGGCGATAGGAGTGATAACGCTTAATATTCTTCTCTTGTCGTAATTTGACCCCCGAACCCATTTACATGGTTTTTCCCAATATTTTGGCTGTAATTAAAACGGCGTGGCGACCCTCATATTTTTATGTTGCTATGAATATCTCAATTTTAAACACATGTATTTACAAACACATCATAGGTTTTCATTAAATCTTAGTAATAGGATTTGATAGAAGTATTTTCATAATCTTTTCATATTTCACTTATTATGTTTTGATCTGTAAAATAGTTTTATATAGTGAAATCTTTTTAGTCGTAAGGCTAGTTTGTTGAAGTTGAACCAACAGACGATTAAACTAATTATGTTCTTTTTATTTCTATTGTACAAAGATAGGTTGTGTGATTAGTTTTGAACACATCTGCACACACATCCACGTACTATTTTTTAGTGAGTTTTTATTACTGACTATCCTAGCTACACCAAAACTTTCAATTGGCGTCAGAGCCAACACTCGACTACGCTGAGTTTCGATCAGAAAGAGTAGTCATAATGGATTGTTAGTTAAATCATGGTAATAAACCTCTTGTTTTAGATGGATCTAATTATTCACCGTGGAAAGCCAAAATGCGCATCTACATCAAAGAAATTGATGAAATAGCATGGATGAGCATTCTTGTAGTATGGAAACCTCCTACAAAGGAAGTTAGACTTGCTAAAAATGAGGCTGGGAAAAGTAAGGTTATTTTTTAAAAGAAACCTGAACATGAATGGACTGCTGAAGAAATCAATTTGGCTAAATTTAGGGTTAATTGCAATTTGGTTACCTGAGTTTTACAAAATTCTGTGATCGGTTACTGAATTTGTCAAAGTTGCGAATGGGTTCCTGAATTTGCTGAACCGGAGCAATCTGGTGTAAAATCCGTTAACTTGTTAAAATTCTAACAAATTCGTCACATGTGCCAAACGACATTTAACTGAGGTTAAAATTGTCTTTTCTTAACCAAATTGCAATTAACCCTTCGTTGTCTTTTCTCATCTCCAGCCAAGATTGTCTTCTCTGATCAGAAGCCATTGCCACAGCCCGCCTTCATCTCCCCTTGCTCCGGCGTTCTTCTAGTGCCGACATCGATCGCCGTGAGTCTTTCTGTTGTCCCCGCCGCCAATCCCTCTCCATTCTCGCCGGTCAACAAACACCGCAGATCCGGCAACCCCATCCAGACGACTGCAACTTTTCCGTTTCATCCAGGCTGTCGTACGTCGGGTGAATTTTATGCAATTCAACCCAAGATTTGGTTCACCTGGGCAATTCTAGTCACCACTATGCTGCAAAATCCCAAGGTACAATCTCAATTCAGTCAACAATAGTGGAATTAAGCACTTGAATTTTCTGTTGAGATTTGGTCCCGGTGGTAGTGATTGTGAATTATTGTTGGGAAATTCTAGTTGGGTTTGATATTTAAGAGAAAATCGATTTGGTCCCGGTGGTGGTGATTGTGAATGCCGAGGGAATCTTTTGGGCGATGAGGGAAAGAGGGAGGGACTTTGAGGGTTCGGATTTGATGAGGTTCTTGAGGTTGAGCATGGGTTTGAGGTCTCGTTCTTTCTCGACGGCGTGGTCGAGGGCTCGGTCATGAACCCAGTTGATGGTGGTGACATCGAGGAAGGTACGGCGGCTCTGGTGGTAGTGGTGGTGATCTGGGTTTGATGATAGCGAAGGTGGTGGTGGGTAGATGGTGGCGGTAGGATGATGGTGGCTGTTTTGGGTGGGGGGATTAGGCTAGAGGTTGAAGATGAAGCATATTTACATTTCGACCCCTAATCTTTTATTTTTAACACTTGAAACTAAAATATTTGTAAGTGAGATTCATTTACGAGTGGGAATGACATATTTTCCCTCATTAAAAGTCACATGTTTCGCACATGATATACATTTCGTTATTTTTTTAACTAGCTAACGAGTTTTACACCTGATTGCTCCGGTTCAGCAAACTCAGGAACCGGATCGCAACTTTGACAAATTTAATAACCAATTGCAGAATTTTGTAAAACTCAGGTAACTAAATTGCAATTAACCCCTAAATTTAATTCAAAAGATATGGGAGCTATATCTAGATATGTTGATGTTAACATGTTTAGGATTATCAACAATCAAACTATAGCCAAAACAGCTTGGGACACTTTGCAAATGCAATATGAAGGAACCCTTAGTGTTAGAGCTACCAGATTGAGGATTCTTATGGATAAATTTGAAAATCTCGGAATGGAAGAAACTGAAAACATCCCTACGTATTCTGCTAGAATGTTAGAAATTTCAAATTAGTCTCTTGGTCTAGGAGAAGCTATTTAAAATGCTAGACTTGTTAGCAAAATACTAAGATCTGTTCCTAAAAAATTTAACATAAAAGTAGCAGTTATTGAGGAAACAAATGATGTTAGCACTGTTAGTCTAGACACTATTGTTGGTATTCTTACTGTCTTTGAATTAAATCTTGAGCAACAAAAGAAAAACAAAGATACCAGTCTAGCTTTAGCCAGTTCTGCTGCCATCCCTATGTGAATACCCCTTTCCGATGAAGCGACGTATGGGAAGTATCTTGTGATTATTTTTATTTACAAAAGGAATATTCTTAACGACATTAAAATTATGAGAGTCGCCACGCCGTTTTAATTAAAGCCAAAACATTGAAAAAAAGCATTTTTAGTGGGTTCGGGGGTCAAATTACAACAAGAGAAGAATATTGAACGTTATCACTCCTATTGCCCGAATTGATCGGTCTTTCTATCATGATGAATGTGTTAGTAGTGTGTTAGTGATTTAGACCGGATCCGAAGATTGCCTACGTTCCTCTCAATGTGAGAAGCTCAGGTCAGCGTAGTTCGTACATAATTAGAATGTGGAGAGAGAATAGGGGTCATGCATAATGAAGAGGGAGGAGAAAGAAACATGCAGGATGATCACATCCTAGAATAATGACTATGCCATCAATGAGATCTCAATGAACATTCATCACATTCGTCATGGGTGGATTATTGACCATGGGAGTAATTACCTAAAGTTTAGGGTTTAGAAATAGTTCCTAGATCATTCTTGGGTTGATGAACCCTAGATCATCATCGGCTATGAAATAACATGTAATTATGAAGATCGCAACCCTAAATATAGCATAAACAAGGCTTTAATCTATGAACACGAAGAACATGCGAAGAACATATTATGAACATATGAATGAACATGCAAAGCATATGAAGAAACTATGAATAAACATGTAAGAACATGAATATTAAAGATCTACATTAGAAATAATGCAAGAACGTGAATAAATAAGTTAGAAAACTTACCTATGTTGGAAAGAAATAAACCTTGATCTCCTTGGAGGTTTGAATGCTAATTAGAGAGCAAAATAGTGTTTAAGAACTCTCAAATTCGGGTCCCCAAACCAATGGAATGGAATGAGTTTATATAGTAAACTAAGGGGAAGATCTGACGGTCAGGATCATCCGGAGCAAGGTTGGCCGCCTGGCCATGACTTAAGCCGGTGCAAGAGTGGCCGCGTGGCCAAGGTTAAGGCGTGGCAAGGTTGGCCGCGTGGCCAATTCGGCTGGCTGACTTGATTCTTAAGCTAGGGTTTCTGCATGGTTTTAAGGAAACCATAAGTTACCTATTTTGATAGATTTTGTCATAAATGAGGTATTTCGGGAATCCAGGACAAGTCTTTGCAAGGTTTCTAATTCCTATAAAGTCCTTGTATATTTGGGAAAGCCCTAATAAACTCATTTTCAGATCGGGTACTAACAGTAGCCCCTCGGCGATGCTTCTTGCAAGGCAATGGAGGGTCGACGATAAAATAAGGATCCGTCTGAAACATAAGTTTCAAAAGGTAAGGGAACGGCTGAACCTTGACAGGCGACCTACGTATCCGCGGGGGAATCAAGCCAAACGTAGTTCAAATCTGATGGGGAAATTGAGAATGATTGTCCTCTGATGGGGAGCAACGTCTTCTGCTGGGGAAAGTGCATCTGCTGGGGATGATAGATGACCACGTCGATCGGATGGCTGAACCTTTTTAGGTTTCCTACGTATCCTCGGAGGAATCAAGCCGGTCGTAGTTCTGAGCGACTGGGGATAAAACGAGACATCGGACTTCTGATAGGGATAATAAACCTACGGGCACTATCCTGTACGAAGAACGAACATTCGTTAGGAAATGAAGTCATTTGAACCAAGAGGGATAATGGGACAATAAAGACTACGTTGTCTAAATAATCCCGAGGTGGAGTAATGAACGCTGAGGTAAACGCAAACAGAAACGCCCGGGTTTCTGCCGATCGCGCTAAAATAATGGATGCTGGATCTTTCGCAAACAGAAACGCCAAGGCTTCTGCCAATCACGATCGATCTAGGATGCGTATGTCATAGAGGCGCCGAAGTCTCTATAATCATACGAATCCTAAGCCAATGTTTGGAAATTTTAAACGCAATCAGAAACGCCCGGGTTTCTGCCGATCGCGTTAAAATAATAGATGCTGGATCTCTCATAATTAGAAATGCCCGGGTCTCTGCCAATCACGATCGATCTAGGATGCGTATGTCATAGAGGCGCCGAAGTCTCTACAACCATACGAATCCTAAGCAAATATTAGGAAGTGCTAAAATAATATATGCTGGATCTCTCGCAAATAGAAACGCCGAGGCTTCTGCCAATCGCGATCGATCTAGGATGCGTATGTCATAGAGGCGCCGAAGTCTCTACAACCATACGAATCCTAAGCAAATATTAGGAAATGCTAAAATAATAGATGCTGGATCTCTCGCAAACAGAAACGCCGAGGCTTCTGCCAATCGCGATCGATCTAGGATGCGTATGTCATAGAGGCGCCGAGGTCTCTACAACCATACGAATCCTAAGCAAATATTAGGAAATGCTAAAATAATAGATGCTGGATCTCTCGCAAACAGAAACGCCGAGGCTTCTGCCAATCGCGATCGATCTAGGATGCGTATGTCATAGAGGCGCCAAAGTCTCTACAACCATACGAATCCTAAGCAAATATTCGGTGAAGAATGGAAATTTTAAGAGGCTTCCCGTACCCAAAGATAACGAACATCAGTCAAAATAGCGCTAAGGGTACCTAAAATGAATCAAAGGGGAATGTACTAGGGGTAAAACTGAAATTTTGCATGTGGAGGCAAAGATGACGGATTGTTATGAAGTCGCAAACGGGATGAACTCTCGGGGAGTCACAAAGGTGATAGACTCTCGGGGAGTCACAAGGGTGACGGACTCTCGGGGAGTCACAAAGGTGATAGACTCTCGGGGAGTCACAAAGGACTCTTTGGTGAGTCACAAGGGCAAAGGACCTTTAGGGAGACGCGAAGGAGATGGACTCTCGGGGTTGCTAATATGGGAAACATGATCTGGGTTCCGCTTATCCTAATTTAGAAGGGAATGAGGCTACGAGCCATTGAGACCCAGGTGTTAGGTAAGGGACATTTTTCTTGGTTGCCTAGAGGTAGGACCTAAGGCTTTTTAAGGAAAGGGAATAAGAAAGATGGTGATCTCCTAATCTTGAGATAGGGATGCCAAAGCTGTCATGGCTTCTTGGGCTTTAGATTATGTCTTGGAGATAATGTGGGTTTCCTAGGATTACAGGCTAGGGATTGGAGTTTATTTAAGCATGAGGAGAGTATTCTATCCTAGGCTTAGTGCTAAGGCTTGGAAAGGTTGAGGTTTGGGAACTTCCTAGATGGTAGGGTTTCGAACAAGGGTTTGGAAACTGGTGTTTAAGGACCATGACTCTCCTAGGTTTGGGACTAGGGTTTAGGAATTTCCTAGGTCTAGGAGGCTAGGGCTTGGAGTTGTGGTAGGCTCAGAGGTTACAAAGGCGTTGGCTTTTAGACATAAGGCTGGGAGTTGGAAAGGTTGTGACTTCCTAGGCTTGAGACCATGGACCGTTGGGAAGAGGGATTGCTTTTGTGGAAGGTCCACTAAGCTTGATGTTAGGGTTCACCATTTTCTGGGATTGGTGACTATGGCTTGGAAATGTTCGTGGTAACCTAGGCTTTAGGCTAGGTTTTAAGGCTAAGGACTGTAAACTTCCTATATTTTGAGACTAAGGTGAAGGAATTTCCTAGGTCTAGGACTAGGGTTTGAAGGGAATGTTGAATCCTAGGCTCGATGATAGAGTTTAGTGAGGATATAGTCTCCTAGGCCCTGCGGCTAGGGTTTAGAAAGAGTGCGACTACCTAGGCTTGAGGCTAGGGTTTGGAGCGAATGCGAGTACCTAGGCTCGAGGCTAGGGCTTAGAGCGAATGCGACTACCTAGGCTCGAGGCTAGGGTTTAGAGCGAATGCGGCTTCCTAGGCCTGAGGCTAGGGTTGATTAAGTTTTAGACAGGGCATTGTATCCTAGGTTTTGGGTTAGGGTTTAATAAGACGGGGGATTAAGATTGTAAATTTCCTAGGTTTCGAGACTAGGGTTTCGGGAATTTGGAAATGATGTTGCATGCGGGGCTTTGGAAATTCCCTAGAACTTGGGCTAGGGTTAAAGAGGATGTTGTGGTTTCCTAGGCTTAAGGCTAGGGTTTAGAGAGGATATGTGACTACCTAGGATCAAGGCTAGGGTTTAGGAAGGGTGTAGCTACCTAGGATCAAGGCTAGGGTTTAAGAAAGATGTAACTTCCTAGGCTTTAGGCTAGGGTTTGGAAGGATGTAATTACCTAGGCTTGAGGCTAGGGTTCAGAGAGAATGATATGACTACCTAGGCTTGAGGCTAGGGTTTAGAGAGGATACGTGACTACCTAGGATCAAGGCTAGGGTTTAGGAAGGGTGTAAATACCTAGGCTCTAAGCTAGGGTTTGGAAGGGATGTAACTACCTAGGTTAGGGGCTAGGGTTTAGGAAGGATGTAATTACCTAGGCTTGGGGCTAGGGTTCAGAGAGAATGATATGACTACCTAGGCTTGAGGCTAGGGTTTAGAGAATGTGTTTACCTAGGTTTAAGGCTAGGGTTTGGAGCCCGAAAGCATTTGAAGGTTTGTGTTGGTTTAGACCGAGCAAGTTTGAGGTCTAAGAGTGTTGTGGTTTGGGGAAAATGAGCTTGATACCTCGTGGCTGGATAGGCTTGATAGATTAGACCTAGGCTAAAGTTCTAGGGTTTAACTAGGGTAAGACTCAGACATGTGTTAAGGAGACCGGGGCCTAATGGAATGGTAGGCGTGAGATCTAGGAGATCGAAGGCTAGGCAGGGTAGCGTTGGGACATAAGGCTTTCAAGCGGGTAAGTCTTTTGTCCTAGAGAAACCGCGTTATGGATTAGGACCAAGCAGGCTTGAGGTCGGCCAAGGAGCAATGGATTGGGATTGGATGATCCTAGTACCTAATACGCATGTCGGGTTTGGGCTCTAAGGTGTGCTAGGTGTGAGCCATGTGTGAGAAATGGGTCTGGACGTGTGACCATGTTGGCGCTTTAGGTAAAGGGATTGAGTGTCCAAGACTTTACTCGAGTACAATAGGTGCCTAAGTTGGATTGGGTATGCTTAGGACTTAATTTTGTCTTAGAGGTCATGCGTGTGACTAAGCTCGTTTGGCAATTGTGAAGCTAGGTTAGGGATGGGACCAGAGGTGCTAAGGACAAGAGTCTTGACCGGATGGGTTTTGAGATCCTTAAGGCATGTCGCGGTGCACAGGAGATCCTATGTGTTTTGAGCAGGTTCAAGGTTTGGACTCGTCGGGGGAGCGATGTTTGAGATCCATGGAGTTCAAGGGTGGACCTTGTAGGTGGCGAGGTTTGGACTCGGCTTGGATTAAGTAGGTTAGAGTCCTTAAGGGGTTGAAGGTCAGACTAGGAAGTCTTTTAAGGCTAATGGGTGACACTAGGTTGGTACTTGGTAGGTTTAAGAGTGGTAGGGTCATGGCTTGGACATGACGGGAGTCGGGAGACGTAGATGTGTCTCTTTTAGTCGGACCAAGTAGGCTTGGGAATTAAAGAGTCCAAAGGGTGGAGGTCTAAGGTTATAGACCTAGAGAGTGGACAGTTTTGTGATCTAAAGGGTTTAGGAGTTGAGACCTAATGTGTGGATCGGATATGCTAGAGACTTAAAAGATAGGCGTTTGGTAGACTCGAGTGGTCTTGGGATCTAAAGGATCGGTCAACAGGTTAGACTGAGTAGACCTAAGAGGTTGGACCTAGGCGGATAAGAGAGCTATTGCTTAGACAAGGTAAGGATGAGTATGTGTTGGTAGGTTTGAGATCTAGGAGATCGGGTTGGCTCGGGACCGGTAGGTTCGGGACCTAATGGGTCACCCTAAGGATTTGGCTTTGGTTAACTGGTTTAAGGTCTGAAGTTTTGGGTAGAACCGGTTTGAGGCCGAAGGGGTCATGCTACGAACTTGCGGAAGGTCGAGCTAAGATGTTATGATGTAACCTAGGTAAGACTCACCGGGTAGGTTTGGGACCTAGGTAAGACTGATCGGGTAGGCTCGGGACCTAGAGAGTTTATGGTGTAACTTAGGCAAGACTGACCGGGTAGGCTTGGGACCTAAGGTTTTGAACTAGGTAGGTTGGGACCTAAGGGTATCCTATTGTGTAGGAAATAGGGTGAAGGACCGAGTCGGTTCAAGAATCACAAAGATGGGTCTCAGAGTGGACCGAGGAGGTTTATACAAATTTTGTGGAGACCGAGAGTGCGGGTTTATAAACAAAGTGTCGTGGAAGAGAAAACTTTTGAAAGTGTTATGATCTTATACAGATGCCTTATAATTAATTATGATTCTAATCAATCCAAATAGGTCGTCGCGTGCCGAGTTTGACGATGAGGGGTGCCCTTCTTCTAAGTGTATCCTTATTGACGCCTCGGTATTCTCTGGGAAACCAGATAGTCGACCCATTCCGTTGGGGATTATCTAATTTGGTGAGCGGGTACCCTCCCTCCTTTGAGAAACTCTACGTCAAGCTTAATGATGAGGGATGCCCTTCTTCTAAGTATATTCTTGTTGGGACCTCGGTATTCTCCGATAAAACACATAGTCGACCCATTCTGTTAGGGAAGCCCCATTTCGATAAGGGTGTAGAGCGGGGTATCCTACCTCCTTTAAGACGCATCCTTTTTCTACCTACACTGCCCTTTCGAGTTTTCAATCTAGCGGGCATCTCTTTTGCGTCATTTTTTTTTTTTTTTTTTTTAAATCATTCAGTCGACTCAAAAAAGGAAAAAAGAATTGTTTGAAAACATGCGGGGTCATTTTGGGGAGAGTAAGAGAGAGATAGATAGTACTCACATTTTGACTCTTTGGGCAACTGAGTGTATATATGTACAAAAGGGAGGAAGCCCCTGCTTGACAGAAAGTAAGTGTTTAGCTCTTTCCTAGATTGTAGAACGGAAGACTTGTCGAGACATTTGAAAATTGTTTTATTTAAGATTCTCATTTGATTGCTCGAGAATGGACCTCGTTGATTAGTTATGCATCTTATGGTTATGTTTTAGACAAGTAGTCTCGAAATAATAAATGTTTTGATCAATTGTGAGTGAAGAAGTCAGGAGTAGAAATATGGGGCAAGAGAGAAGAGAAGGAAAATTGGCTACGAGGTGGGTTGTGTATATTTCGGACCGGACCCTAAGGTTGCCTACGTTCTCCTCAAGGTGATAAGCTCAGGTCCGCGTAGTTCGGGGATGACCCGCTTGACGATGGTGTCGGGTTTCAGTGGGTATGTGTGGGAGGAAAGAAAAGAAAGAAAGTTGGCCCAAGGTAGGTTATGTTTGGCTTTGAGTGGTTGCCTGGTTGACGATGAAGTTGGGTTTTGAGTTTAGGGGTGTGAGGTTCATTTGAGGTGAGTTGTTCTTTATAGCTCATTGCGGTGGATTACTCCTTTGTAGTTGTTGCAGTGGATTGCTCCATTGTAGTTGTCATGGGTTGCTGCCGTTTATCTACTTTGTAAGAAAAGAAAGGAAAATAGAACATTTGAGGTGAAAAGAAAATGGGACTTTTACTTTTCCATGGTGATAGCCCCTTCTATTTTTCTTTTTTTTTTTTATCTCTTTGTGCACACCCTTTTTTTTTTTGCCTAGGCCGCCCTTTCGGGTTTTCAACCTAGCGGGCTTCTTTTTGTGCAATGCTCTAACTTTTGCCTAGGTCGCCCTTTTGGGTTTCAACCTAGCGAGCCATTTTTTTTTTTTTTTTTTTTTATATTTGTACATGAAACATTGGGCAAGACAAGCCCTAGTTTGCTTTCGCCTCTCTCGATTGCGAGGTAGCTTCCTTATAGTTCAAGCGGCCTTTTGCTGGCGGCGGGCATCCTAGCCCTTGGTTTTCACTGGTAGAGCTCCATTGGATTATTACGTGCACCAATTAATGGCATGAATGACTTCGTGCACTTGTCTTACATTTGCGACGGAATACGGACAGCCCCAGTGTAACGGCATGTAGTACTCATGAAGGGAACAAACCAACCCTTTAAATTGTGGCAGCATGGATGTCTATTTGATGATGAGCAACCGCAATCCATTTCTTTGTCACGACCTTATAAAAAGGGGTCTAATGGTGGGATGAGAGGCTTATGAGGATAGTGTATGGGAGAAGGTGTATATAGAGAGTGTACATGAAGTGTGTACAAGGGGTGAGTGTATAGAGAGAGTGTATGGGGTAGAATGTAGAGAGAAGAGAAAGTGATTCGTTCATCCCAATTGATCGAAGCATTTGTTATTTTGGGATTAATCGTTTACTTAGTTATGTGAATGGTTTGTGGGTCCATTTACCTTTTAGTGAGTCGTCATTAATAAGTAAGATTAAGATTAATTCATCATATAAAGATATAGCAATCAAGCGAAAATGGTGAATAAGACAATTTTCATGAAATTGATATATGCAAGCTTATGTCTCAAGTCTAGAGAGAAAAGAAAAGAAATAAATACCCTTTTATTGGAACTAAAAGATTTAAACTGACTAGTCCAGGGTGGACTTTTACTTAAAGAAACAAAAATCGTCCAAGGTGGACTTTTGACTAAGGACATTCTAGAACCTACGAAGACTGAATGACCCTTTTCTTTTCTTTTATTTAAAGGAGGTAGCCCCAATTTCCTCTTTTGCCCATGCCCATGTATTCCGTTGGCGGGTGATGGCTCCGCTGTCAATGAGGCTTTGAATCTTTCTCCTCAATTGGAGGCAATCTTCGGTGTCATGCCCAATGTACTGGTGGTATTGGCAGTGTTTGGAGGGATCCAAGCCTTGCTTCACCCTACTTGGTTCATAGTTGAACAAAGGAGACAACTTGCCGGCTTGAACTAGACTCTTGAAGAGTTTGGCTAACGGCATACCCAAGTCATTCTACTCGCGTTCGTCCTTCCGAACTGTCTTTGAGGGTGGTTTAGGTACCGGTACCTGTCGTTGATGAGTAGTCTTAGGAGGCATCCCAACGGGGGAAATCTGTGATGGCCCATACATTTGAGGAGCGTACGGGTGTTGAAATTGAGCAAGAGGGAGAACTCGGCCGAGGTAATCATAAATGCAATAAATATCAGAGTGAAGGCGCTTCTCGGTGTCCTTTAGAGCCTTGCACATCTCTTTTTGAAAGCGGTCGACTTGCTTGAGGAGGACAGTCTCAAAGTAGGCTTCTTGTTCGCCGAGAGCGGTCCGGAAGAGGGTTGCTTGCTCGTTGAGGATGGTCTCGAAATGGAGCGCTTGCTCATTGAGATCAGTATTGGTGTGGAGAGTTGTCTCGAGACCTTGGGTAATAGCTTCATTTGCAACTTCGATGTTCCTTTCAACAGACATGATGCAGGATCTACAATAGTTGTGGGGGAATTATGTCTTTGAATTGAGCTTAGATTTATAATTAATGACAAGGCATCGTTATAAAATCACTTTTGGAAAAGAGTCGATCTCCACACTTTGAAATGCATTTTTGACAAGAATTTGAAAGTTTGACCGGGCCGAAGTTGCCTACGTTCCCCTTACCATAAGGGAGAGGTCCCACACAATAAGAGGCTCAAGTCGCCGTAGTTCGAGTCAAGTTAGACTTTTAAAAAGAGGTGAGAGGTGACCATAGGGGTCAAGAAGAGGGAGACGACTCGGTCCTTGGCCAAGCATGGGTGAAGAAGACCTACAGGATTCGGGTAAGGCTTGACTTACGGTTTGACCTAAATTTGACCTAAGGTTTGACCTAAGGTTTGAGACAAGAAATGGTTCAAGCTAGGATGCAACGATAATGGTGGGTTGACCTAGATGGGTAAAGGATAGGTCGACCTAAATAAGAAGGGTTGGATTGACCTATATGGTGAATGAATCAAGATAGCGGGTTGTAGCGGTTTGCCTATGCGATGATCTAAACGGGATAGGCATGGCTTGACCTAAGCGAGTCTAAGGTTGACCTATTCGGGTTGGTGGACCAAGGAAGGTTGGAGATTGACCTAGATGGATCCAAGATAGGTAAGTCGACCTAAGCGGGTCACGGGGTGTGACCTTGACGGGTCAAAGGTGAAGGGGTAGTTTTAACCTAAGACGGACAAGTTGACCTAAATGGGTCAAGGATGGTGTGTGGACCTAAACGGGTTGACCTAGGTTGGTCTGGACGACGGTGGGTCAAATAATGACCTAGGTGGGTCAAGATGACGGTTTGACCTAAGCGGGTTAGAACCAAAGGTAATTGGGTTCACCTATGGAATCAAAGATTGACCTAAGAAGTCGAAAACGGATAAGGTTGACCTAGGAGTCCAAGTTTGACCTAAGAGGTCAAAGGTGATTGGGTTGACCTAGGACGTCAAAGGTTGAACTAAGAGGTCAACGGGTGATAATGTTGACCGAGGGGGTCAAAGGTTTACCTAAGAGGTCAAAGGTGATAAGGTTGACCTAGGAGGATGGGGTTGACCAAGGGGGTCAAGGGTAGACCTAAGAGGTCAAAGGCGGATAAAGTTGACCTATGGGGTCAAAGGTTGACCTAAGAGGTCAAAGGTGATAAGGTTGACCTAGGAGGTCAAGGGTTGACCTAGGAGTATGAGGTTGACCTAGGGGGTCAAAGGTTGACCTAAGAGGTCAAAGATGATTAAGTTGACCTAGAGGGTCAAAGGTTGACCTAAGAGGTCGAAGGCGGATGAGGTTGACCTAAGGGGTCAAAGGTTGACCTAAGAGGTCGAGGGGTGATAAAGTTTACCTAAGGGGTCCAAGGTTTGACCTAAGAGGTCAAAGGCGGATGAGGTTGACCTATGGGGTCAAAGGTTGACCTAGGAGGTCGAAGGCGATAGGGTTGACCAAGGGGGTCAAGGGTTCACCTAAGAGGTCAAAGGTGATAAGGTTGACCTAGGAGGATGAGGTTAACCTAGGGGGTCAAAGGTTGACCTAAGAGGTCAAAGATGATTATGTTGACCTAGAGGGTCAAAGGTTGACCTAAGAGGTCGAAGGTTTGACCTAAGAGGTCAAAGGCGGATGAGGTTGACCAATGGGGTTAAAGGTTGCGAAGGTTGACCTAAGCGGTCGAAGGTGAAGGGTAGACCCAAATGGATCGCAATGATGGCCCAACGGATGAGCGATGGACCTTAGAGATCGCCTAGATGCAATGCACATTTTATTTTGCGAAAAGTTTTGCATTTATTTACATCCTAAATGGGTGGTCCGAGGAGTGTTCTAATCTCTATGTGTGGGTTGACACGGGTTAGGTTAAAGGTTCCCACCGCTCGCGGAACGTACACGGTGAGTGGAGTAGACGAGTGACTCGAAAAGAGGGCGGCAGTAGCGCACAAATTCCCGCACATCAAATACTCCGGGTGATAGGGACATGTGCAGTGCTGACACGGACTAGTGGTAGTGTGAGGCAAGAAACTAATTCTTCTTAGGGAGAAAAGAGAGAAGTTTTTAATGTTAGGATGATGTAAATGCAATGCATGAGAGAGAGAGAGAGAGAGAGAGAGAAAGAATCATGTACAAGGGAGCATAGCAGAGTTTTGTTTGACCCTAATACTAAAGCGGAGATAACAAGGGTACATGGTACAAGGTACAAGGTACAAGTATCAACATGGCGGAGTGCGCGGGTGCATGTGTAAACATGGCTTACCTGTAGGGGGCACGTGAAAATATGGCAAGTGTGCATGTGTAAACATGGCAGGTGTGTGCATGTGTAAACATGGCAGGTGTGTGCATGTGAAAACATGGCAGGTGTGTGCATGTGCAAACATGGCAGGTGTGTGCACGTGCAAACATGGCAGGTGTGTGCACGTGCAAACATGGCAGGTGTGTGCACGTGTAAATATGGCAGGTGTGTGCACGTGTAAACATGGCAGGTGTGTGCACGTGTAAACATGGCAGGTGTATGCATGTGTAAACATGGCAAGCATCATGATGTGATGAAAGTTAGACCCACTAAGTTTGAAAAAGTTTCAAAGCAGTCCCCAGCAGAGTCGCCACTGTGAATACCCCTTTCCGATGAAGCGACGCATGGGAAGTATCTTGTGATTATTTTTATTTACAAAAGGAATATTCTTAACGACATTAAAATTATGAGAGTCGCCACGCCGTTTTAATTAAAGCCAAAACATTGAAAAAAAACATTTTTAGTGGGTTCGAGGGTCAAATTACAACAAGAGAAGAATATTGAACGTTATCACTCCTATCGCCCGAATTGATCGGTCTTTCTATCATGATGAATGTGTTAGTAGTGTGTTAGTGATTTAGACCGGATCCGAAGATTGCCTACGTTCCCTCAATGTGAGAAGCTCAGGTCAGCGTAGTTCGCACATAATTAGAATGTGGAGAGAGAATAGGGATCATGCATAATGAAGAGGGAGGAGAAAGAAACATGCAGGATGATCACATCCTAGAATAATGACTATGCCATCAATGAGATCTCAATGAACATTCATCACATTCGTCATGGGAGGATTATTGACCATGGGAGTAATTACCTAAAGTTTAGGGTTTAGAAATAATTCCTAGATCATTCTTGGGTTGATGAACCCTAGATCATCATCGGCTATGAAATAACATGTAATTATGAAGATCGCAACCCTACATATAGCATAAATAAGGCTTTATTCTATGAACACGAAGAACATGCGAAGAACATATTATGAACATATGAATGAACATGCAAAGCATATGAAGAAACTATGAATAAACATGTAAGAACATGAATATTAAAGATCTACATTAGAAATAATGCAAGAACGTGAATAAATAAGTTAGAAAACTTACCTATGTTGGCAAGAAATAAACCTTGATCTCCTTGGAGGTTTGAATGCTAATTAGAGAGCAAAATAGTGTTTAAGAACTCTCAAATTCGGGTCCCCAAACCAATGGAATGGAATGAGTTTATATAGTAAACTGAGGGGAAGATCTGACGGTCAGGATCATCCGGAGCAAGGTTGGCCGCCTGGCCATGACTTAAGCCGGTGCAAGAGTGGCCGCGTGGCCAAGGTTAAGGCGTGGCAAGGTTGGCCGCGTGGCCAATTCGGCTGGCTGACTTGATTCTTAAGCTAGGGTTTCTGCATGGTTTTAAGGAAACCATAAGTTACCTATTTTGATAGATTTTGTCATAAATGAGGTATTTCGGGAATCCGGGACAAGTCTTTGCAAGGTTTCTAATTCCTATAAAGTCCTTGTATATTTGGGAAAGCCCTAATAAACTCATTTTCAGATCGGGTACTAACACCCTAGAGAAATAGTTGATCTGTCCTCCAAAAATAGAGAAATCCAGTTTAGAAGAAGAGGACATGGTTCTCATGACCAAGAAATTTGGACCATCCTAAGAAATAAAAGAAACTTCAAATCTCCTGGAGATTATAATCAGTCAAAGAATAACAATTCATCTGAGTCTACTTTTAAAAATCAATCTTTAAAAAAAGGGGGATTGAATCTGTTCAGTGTAAAGCCTGTCATGGTAGTGGTCATTATGCAAATGAATGTGTAGATACCCCGGGGGAACCACGGCTTGGCTAGAGCGGTGAATTATCTTAGGATGTCTAACTTGTTTTAGAGTCGCCACCTATGTTTTGAGGAACATAAGAAAAACCTATTGATTGTAGCCTAAGTTTAATTACGAAAACAGAGATTCTTTGTTTTGAGGTTCGGGGGTTAGATTACGAGATGGGAAGTACCGAAACACCCATCTCGCCCAACTAAAGTTGGTCTTGCTTGATCAAAATCTACATGAATAATAACGTTCTTCTTCTTCTTCTTTAAGTCATGAAAAGGGGTTTAAAATAGAGTTTGGAATGTAGGAGATAACTCCTTAACCAACCTCAATGAGATGAGGTGATCATTAGAGTCATGTCCCAAAATGATTTGGGTGATTGCACATTTGATTAGAGTAAAAGAGAGAGAGGAGATGAAGTAGAAAAGAAAGGAAAAGATAGACTTTTACCTACAATTTGAAGAACTTCAAATATTGCTTGAAGAAGTCCTTGGAGAACCTTTAGAAAGTGATTTTGGTATAGTTTTTGTAAGTTCAATCTTCGGTCCTTGAAAATGGAGGTAAAGGGAGGTTTTTATAGGTGAAAGAGGGGTGTTTTTGGTGCCAAAACTCAGTCACCAAGAAATCCTTCCCGGGCAAAATCCTGTAAATTGAGCAAGGGAGGGAATCCTGGCCAGAAATCTGTAACTGACGCCCAGAGGCGCGCGCTTCCTGCTTTGGGGGCGGGAGGCGCGCGCGCCTGGCTCCTCCTGTCGGAGGCGCGCGACTCAGAGGGCAATTTTGACAGAATGGACTAGAAAGTCAGCCCTATCATTCAGTTTAGTCCCTGGACTTAACGAAGTCAGTCAGGAACTTAACGGAAGTGACAGAAACTAACGAGAAACACTTAAAATGGGGAGAAACACAAAATCAAATGTGCAATCGGGGTGAGCGGTCCAAGGCGGGGTGTCTACAGAGCCCCTCGGCGATGTGGACTGCAAAGCAAAACGCGTCGACGAAAGTTAAAAACACCTGCCGAGGACATCACCAAGAAAAAGCAAAGACTCGATGAAAGCAGGAATTTGAAATTGCGAGAGATAGTGGTGCGCTCCTTGTGTGAGCGGCTTTTGTTGATAGAGGGGGTGGCATGATCCGTTAGGTGAACCTGCCGGCTGAATGTTTTGAATGAGGCCGTTAGTGAACCAGTTTGATGAATCCGTTAGTGAATCCGTTTGATGAATCCGTTAGTGAATCCCTTGGATGAGTCCGTTGGTGAACCCTTGTTGACGAATCCGTTAGTGAATCCGTTTGATGAATCCGTTAGTGAATCCCTTGGATGAGTCCGTTGGTGAACCCTTGTTGACGAATCCGTTAGTGAATCCGTTTGATGAATCCCTTAGATGAGTCGGTTGGTGAACCCTTGTTGACGAATCCGTTAGTGAATCCGTTTGATGAATCCGTTAGTGAATCCCTTAGATGAGTCCGTTGGTGAACCCTTGTTGACGAATCCGTTAGTGAATCCATTTGATGAATCTGTTAGTGAATCCCTTGGATGAGTCCGTTGGTGAACCCTTGTTGACGAATCCGTTAGTGAATCCGTTTGATGAATCCGTTAGTGAATCCCTTGGATGAGTCCGTTGGTGAACCCTTGTTGACGAATCCGTTGGTGAATCCGTTTGATGAATCCGTTAGTGAATCCCTTGGATGAGTCCGTTGGTGAACCCTTGTTGACGAATCCGTTAGTGAAATCCGTTGATGAAATATTGCTTTGAAGTCTCATGCCACTTGGAGTCACACTGGACTTTTTGAATTGTGGGGTGCGGGCACAGTTGGCCGCGACTAGAAAAATGTTCCTGCTGGGGATGAAATGTTGAGATTGACTCTTGAGGGGGGTGTGGCACCCGTGACAGAACTTAGGGGGTTCGGAATCCGTGGGAGGACGGCCTACTTTTGAGTGGGAGTTTTTATCCTACTTTCAATTTTTTTTGACATGCCTTAAGGGCGGACCAGAAGAATGTGTGCCCAACTGGGTGTTCGAGGACAGGGGCTGTGCCTTGATTTAAGCTGGAGATCTCTGACAAGGCCTTTTCTTGAAGTGATTTATACTTGGGAGGCGCGCGCTTTCCTATGTAGGCTTGGGACGCGCGCGCATTTGATACTACTGGCGGGTGGCGCGCGCGTCTGGGAGGCGGAATTCCGGGCTTGACATTTGCTGACCAAAAGAGCCCCCAACAGCTATAATATCATCTTCTGTTCGACCACTTGATTCTCACAGCTCCTTTCTGCCATTCTTAAACATCATATTATTGCTTAACTTTGCTTGTGATCGACATTTTCCATGGCTTCCAATTCTTTTGCCCTTGATGCCAAGGTTGTTAGTGAGTATGAAAAGGACTTGGGCACTTTTGTGTATTCTTTCAAGACCCATCCCAAGAAAGCTTTCATCAAAGACTTCGGGTTCCGGATTCTTTTCACTTTGCGGACGTTGAAGCCGGATTGGAATTTGTTGAGAGCTGCCGCGGCTTTCTGGGATTGTGACAGCCATACCTTCAACTTTTCGGCTAATGAAATGGTGCCGACTGTTGATGATTTCGGGGCCATCCTCGGCATGCCTTTGGCCGGTCGGATTGCTGTCCCTAAATATCACCGTGGTGCCATTGACTCTTGGGTTGAGTTACTGAATCTCCCTGTTGAGGACGTGAGGAAGATGTTGTACGGTATTGTGGTCGACATAACTGAGTTGCCGATGTTCTTCAGTTTACACTCGGAGGATCCGGTGGTTCAATCTTTCAAGAGGAATGCCATGGCCGCTTGTCTCTTTAGTGAAGTACTGTTTGTTGCACCCTTTGGGACTGCGGATGCGCATTTGGCTGAGATTATTTTGTAAGCCAAGGAGCAACAATTTAGTATAATCCCTCTTATCGTAGGGGAGACGTTGCACGGCCTTGATGAGTTACATAGGATGGGCAAGATGTGTCGGGGAAGCCCTTTGCTCTTGACTATATGGCTCCGGGAACACTTCAAGATGTATTCCACGGATGGTGATTTGTCTCCCTTTGTTGTTCATAGGAGGAAGCTGTTGACCCGGGATTTATCTGAAGATGGTTGAAAGAAATTCTTTGCCTCTCGGGTGACCGTTGATATTGAGTGGTGTCCTTCTTCTTGGGGTCTTCGTCCTTTTGTGGAGTGGACTCTTGGTTTTCAGCACGTGGTTGTACCCGGTTTGAGAGATTCTTCATTTTACCAGCCAGAGCGGGTTCTGCGGCAGTTCGGTCGCCAACAGACAATTCCTTTCCCGAGGGGCGGAATGCTTCGTCCAGTTGCTTACATGGGTCCTGACTTCTCGAGTGAGCTTCAGTCGGCTTGGGGAGATGACCGCAACCGTTGGGATTTTGCTCCTCTGCATCGGGGGAGTGTCTTCCTTCCCGAGAGCTACTTGGATTATTTATTTGGCACCCTTTACCGTGGCATCACTTGGGTTGATGTGCTTCGTGCCGAGTTGTTGGGAAAGGGTTTTGAGCCTAGCAGCACTTTGAGATATAGGGAGGCTGCTGCTGATTCGAGTAACATTCTCGCTGACCCTTTCGGTACTCCTTTGGATGACTTTTATGCTAGGAGACGTGTTGCAACACAGAAGGTTTCGGTGCGTATTAGTGCTCCTTTGTTACCCAAGAAGAAAAGGATTGAGAGACGATCGGGTGGTCCTTTGAAAGCTAAGAGAAAATTGGATTTTTCTTAGTACCCTAAGAGATTTCAATTAGACCACTTTGTTTTAGGATTTAATATTTTGATGTCTTTTGTTGCTCAATAAATCCGTTGTAATGGCTCGAATAATTCATTGAATGAATAAGAATTGCATTTTGTTATTTGAAGTGAATTGGGTATTTTTGATATGTTTTAGACCGCACCCGAAGGTTGCCTACGTTCCTCCAGTTGGGAGGCTCAGGTCTTCGTAGTTCAAACAAACAAAGACCATTTTTTTTTTTTTGCCTAGACCGCCCTTTCGGATTTTCAATCTGGCGGGCTTCTTTTTTGCACGTGCTCTAATTTTTGCCTAGGCCGTCCTTGCGGGTTTTCAACCTAGCGAGCGATTTTTTTTTATTTTTTTTTTTATGGTCTTTGTTTATTAAGCGTAGAACCTCTTGAGCTTGTCGAAGTTGACCTCCTTTGGCAGCTGGTCACCATCTAAATCCACGAGCCGGACTGCACCACCGCTTAGTATCTTTTTGACCACGTACGGACCGATCCATCGGGGTCCCCATTTCCCCAGGGGGTTCATGGCATTAGGAGGATGTTGTCTTAAGACCAAATCTCCCACATTGATGTTTCGAGGCTTCACCTTTTTGTTGAAAGCTCTTGCCATCCTTTGCTGATACGCCCTTGTGCGTTCGAGTGCTCTTAACCTTTTCTCGTCGAGCAAGGCTAGTTGTTCATATCGACTTTGCATCCAGTCGACCTCGTTGACTTGATTCTCGAGGAGGACCCGTAGAGATGGGACTTCAAGTTCGATAGGGAGTGCGGCTTCAGAACCATAGACTAATGCATAGGGAGTTTCTCCTGTTGCAGACCGTATTGATGTGCGGTAGTCCCACAATGCTAGAGGTAGCTTCTCGGGCCAATCCCTTCCTGTTGAGGCCATTTTCTTGACGATGGTCTCGATGGTTTTATTTGCTGCTTCGACCGCGCCATTTGCTTGGGGACGGTAAGGAGATGACTTGTGCTTGGTGATCTTGTATTCTAACAAAAGTGCATCCATTTCTTTCTCAAAGTGAGAGCCGTTGTCGGAAATGATTTCATGAGGCACGCCGTATCGGCACATGATGTTAATTTTTACAAATTCGGCCACTTTCTTTGCGTTGAGGGTCCGATAGGCTTGTGCTTCGACCCACTTTGTGAAGTAGTCGACTGCCACTAGGACGAATGACTGCTCATTGCTCCCGGCAGGATGAACTTTACCGATGATGTCTATCCCCCAACAAGAGAAAGGCCAAGGTGTGACCAGGTTGTAAAGTTGCGAGGGTGGAGCATGTTGTAGATTAGCGTGGAATTGGCACTTAGTACACCTTTTGACTTTCTCGATACAGTCTCGTTCCATAGTGCTCCAATAGTAACCAATGCGGAGTATCTTCTTGACTAGCATAAACCCATTCATGTGGGGTCCACACTCTCCTTCGTGCACTTCACACATTATTTCTTGAGCTTTGGCCTCATTGGCGCATAAGAGATTGATCCCGTCGTGGTGCCTTTTATAGACTCGGTCCCCAATCAGTACGTACCGAGAGGCTAACCTTTGCAGAGCTGCTTGAGACTTCTTATTGATATTCTCGGGATAAGTGCCATCTTTGAGGAAATTCATGATATCCGAATACCACGGAGAGTTTGTTTGAACTTCGTTGATCTCGATACTCATGCAATATGCCGGACTGTTCCTTCGAGCAATTTTGAAGGGTTTCACCATTTTCCCTTTGGGTATTTCGACTAATGAAGCTATAGTGGCCAGTGCATCGGCGAAGCGATTCTTATCCCTTGGCAGGTAGTTGAAAGTGATCTCTTGGAATTGTTCAACCAGTTCTTCAAGGTGCTGACCATACTGTTGGAGAGTCGGGTCTTGGGTTCGCCACTTTCCCGATTGTTGATTGATAAGGAGCAAAGAGTCGCCGAATACTTCTAGTTCTGTGATGTTTCTGTCGAGAGCTGCTTCGAGCCCTGCTATACATGCTTCGTACTCGGCAATGTTGTTGGTAGCTTCGAATTCCAGGCGGATGGCAATGGGAGTGTAGATGTCTTTTGGATCGACAAGCAATACACCTATACCAAACCATGTTTATTGGCGGCGCCATCGAAAAAAAGTTGCCACTTAATTTCCTCGGTTGCAGTACAAATTAAATGCTCGTCGGGGAACTGTACATCTTCCCCCTTCACTTCGTCACACGGGAATTCGGCAAGCTGGTCACTAAACACTTTCCCCCTGATGGATTTTAGTGTGACGTAAGTGATATCATAGCCGGCGAGCATGAAGTACCATTTGGCTATTCTTGTTGACATGAAAGGCTTCTCGAAGATGTAGCGGAGCGGGTCCACCTTTGCTACTAGCTTGATCGGAAAAGCATCCATATAGTGTTTGAGCTTTTGAGTGACCCAGACCAATGCTGCACATGACTTCTCTAAGAAAGAGTAGTTCTTTTCGCCTCCTTGGAATCGGCGACTGACAAAATAAATGGCGTTCTCCTTTGTGGACTCTCGTTGCTCTTGTGCTAACATAGCCCCTAGGGCTTCATCATTGACAGTGAGATAGAGCAAAAGAGGTTTCTCCTTGTGCGGCGGAACTAGAACAGGAGGGCACGTCAAGTAATGCTTCACTTGATCGAAGGCTTCTTGGCACGCGTCGGTCCATTCTAAAGCCACATTCTTCTTTGGTAGCTTAAAGATTGGCTCGCACATGGAAGTGAGTTGGTGTACAAACCGACTGATGTATTGTAGTCTGCCCATTAAACCTTTAATCTCTTTCTGCGTCTTTAGAGGAGGCATGTCAATGATTGCCTTGATTTTGGAGGGGTCTACTTCAATTCCCCTTTCAGTGACCATATAACCAAGAACTTTGCCTCGGATAACCCCGAACGTGCACTTTGCAGGGTTGAGCCTCATCTTGTGTTGACAAAGCCTTTCGAAGAACTTGCGGAGATCGATTAAATGTTGACCATCGGTCCCTTTGGAGTGAATGATCATGTAGTCTACATAGACCTCGATTTCTTTGTGGATCATATCGTGGAACAAGTCTGTCACGGCTCTTTGGTAGGAAGCCCCAGCATTTCTTAACCCAAATGGCATGACTGTGTAGCAAAAGGTACCCCACGGTGTTGTGAAGGCTGTCTTATGTTGATCTTCTTCGGCCATGAGAATCTGATTGTACCCAGCGAACCCATCCACGAATGAGCGAACCTCGTAGGCAGCAGTGGAGTCGACCAGCATGTCGATATTAGGGAGTGGAAAATCATCCTTTGGGGAAGCTTTGTTTAAATCCCGGAAGTCTACACAAACTCGAACCTTGCCGTTTGCCTTCCTGACTGTCACAATGTTGGCTAACCATGTCGGATACTCGATAACCTTGATGAAACCCACACTGAGGAGCTTCTCAATCTCTTCTTTGACCTGCAGAGACCATTCTGGCTTGATCTTTCTGAGCTTCTGCTTTACTGGCTTGGCATCTTCTCTGATCGGAATCTTGTGCTCTGCTACCTTTCTGTCCAAACCCGGCATGTCTTTGTATGACCATGCGAACACATCCACGAACTCCCGTAGTAGTGCAGTCAATCTGTCTTTGTCGTCCCCCTTGAAGAAGCTTCCAATCTTAGTTTCTTTTGGCTCTTCTTCGGTACCCAGATTAACAACAACATGCAATTCTTCGTCAGCCTTTGGACCGTTCTCACCACGACTACGGACTTGTTGAGCAAGTTCATTTAAGTATGTTGTGTTTTCGTGGTCTATTTCATCATAATTTGAATCGTCATTAACTTGTTCGTTAAGTTCATTATTAGTTAATTCATCATTTATGATGTTTGCAATCTCAGGGTACTCAGAAATATCAAATTTTTCATTAGCAAAGAAAGGAAACACACGCTCGGCTATGGCCTCCAAATCCTCTTGGGTGAGGGTATTAGGGACACTCTCGGACTCGAAAGTAAGTGTGAGCCGCTCTTCCTTCGTTGCTGTGTGGGGTATGCAACCCATTTCTCAGACTAAGAATTCTTCGGATACCACGGGCCCTTTCGTTGAATACCAATTGTTGATCGGCTCGGAGCTTGGCGGGATCTCACTGATAGTCTCGTTCATGATGACAGTGTCATGGATGGCGTTGACTTGGCATTCATTCATCGTGGCAAGCTCTTCGAACATGGAGGCTAAATCTGTCAGTTCTTCTCCCACGGTAATTTCTGTCTCGGATTCTATAGTCATCTTCCTTCCCCACCATTCACGGGGCGACATAGGAGTTGGTTCCCTTTCAGATTTTTGGATCTCACAATCGGAGAAGATTTCGAGGCCAGGCTTTTTGATACCCTTATTGTTAACCCATGGCTCGGGAAAGATCATGTATGGAACGTCTTCCCCTTGGCGGACAAAATAACCATTCAACGTCTTGCGGTAAGGCCTTAGATTAGGGACTTCATAACGACGGCCTTCTTTACGAGCTCGGGCCTTTTCGCTCTTGATCGCTTGCTCTTGTTTCAAGTCTTCTTTGGAAGGCTCGTACCCCAAACCAAATGTGTTCTTTACAAATGGGACTTGCACGGGATGTAGGATTCCTTGTTGATATCTCCCTAATCCTAAACCAGGGAAGTAGTCCATATTCCTCATCATGCGGAGGACTTTGTGATTGCTGGGGGTCCATGATCTGTTTCCCCCTTCTTTGTCAATGGCGTTGATTGAGACGCCGGAGAGAGTGGAGTCTGGTAAACCATGCTGAACTTGGTGGACGGGCTCACCTTTTCTGTGGATAGTGACGTTTTCAGCCATGACGGTCACTATTTCATCACCATTTCGGATCTTGACACATTGGTGGAGAGTTGATGGTACGGCATTAGCACTGTGAATCCATGGTCGTCCCAAAAGTAAGTTGAACGAGGCCGGGATATCAAGCACTTGGAATGGAACGGACATAACCATGCTTCCAAACTCGATGTCTATTTCGATCATACCCATGACTGTACGGGCGGTGCTGTCATAACCTCGGATTACTTGAGTAGAAGGCTTCAAATCGGAATCCTTAAGCCCCAGTATGCCCATGATTCTGCCAGGCATGAGATTGAGTGCGGAACCACCGTCCACTAAGACTCTTGAGACGGGCCTCCCCCTTGCTCGTACCTTGAGGTAAATAGCTTCGTTGTGGCTGGAACCAAATGGTGGAAGGTCCATATCGGCAAAGGTGATGACGTTGCCAAAATGAATGTGACCAATCATTGCCGTGAGGTCCTCGGGGGTAGTATCGGGAGAAACTGATGTATCATCGAGATTGCGGATGACAAGATCTCGGTGTTTCTTTGAGGATGCAATGAGGTCCCAAATAGAGATGTTGGCTTGAGTTTTCTTGAGTTGGACAAGTAGAAGATCTTCGGGAGTGTCGCGAGCTTGCGGTCTTTGAGAAGAGGAGCTTGGTGCGGAAGTGGAAGGGTTGCTTGCTATGACTCGACCGGATCGAGTTAGCATGTTGACGTTCCCATCTTGCTTCTTTTTCCTATTCTCTAGTACTTCCCTCATTACCTCATCGTAAGTCACTACATAACAAGAATTGTCAAGTTTATTCATAACATTGGGGCCCCCATTCACAATTGGGATTGAATGGGTGGTCCCCTCGAGTTCTCCTATCTCTATTACATTGACATGCTCGTCATTAGTCACTACAAATTCTTTCTTATCTATGAGATCTTGAATGACATTGCGGAGAACGAAGCAATCCTCGGTGGTGTGGCCACTATATTGGTGGTAGCCACAATATTTGTGGTGAGCATGATTGGGGTGGATCATCTTGGGTTGGTACCCTTGCACGGGTGTGACTTGACCCTTTGCCTTAAGGACCTCGAACACTTCGGTTTGAGTCATGCCTTGGAGAGGCGTGTAGACACAGTCACTTCGGGACTTCTTCCCTTGAGGTGGAGGAACCTTTTTGTAATTCCCCTTGTCAATAGTGACGGCGTTGACCGAGGCCTCTTTTGTGGAGTTGGAAGCGGCCTTGTAGAGGTAAGTAGGAGTGGCCTTCTTAATCTCCTTGAGCAAGTTATCCATGCGTACCCCCGCCTCATACATTTGGGAGAAGTCGGAGTAGCAAGCCCCACTTAGGTGGGTGCGGAGATCAATCTTGAGACACTTGAGAAAGATGTCCATTTGCTCTTTTGTGTTTGGCCTCTCAACAATTTCAGAGAGTTTATCATTCCATCTCCTTGTGAAGTCGATGAAGGACTCATTGTCTCGTTGAGTAGTGTTCTCTAGCTCTTTCCTTGTGAGCCGGTGAGTGGTGTTGCCTTGGTATTGGTTCTTGAAGGCAAGCATGGCGGAGTCCCAATCAAGACGGACAGTGAGCGGGAGAGTAGCATACCAATCTTTTTCCGCCCCCTCGAGAGTGAGAGGAAAGCATTGAGCCATCACCTTGGGGGAAACCTTCTTCGGAACCATTGCCCAAATATAAGTCTCAATGTGAGCCATGGGACAAGAGTTGCCATTGAATTTGCTTATGTCGGGCATCTTGAACTTATCGGGAAGAGCGGCGATAGTACTCATGAGGATGGATGATTGATAAAGGCTTGTGTCGGAGCCTTTCCCCATGTTGAGCCCATTGAATTTTTGGTCGATGTAGGCCATGATAGAATCCACCATTTTGGGCTCATTGTTCTCGGAACTTGGTTCCCCCATTTTCTTAGTGCGGGTGTTGACATAAGGACTTTTGAACAAACCCTCGGTCCACTCGGATTCATCGTCATTGTTCTTGTTCTTCCCCTTGGCAAGGTTAGTGAGCTTTTCTTTCATTAGCTCCATCTCGGCCTCGTGGGCCTCCCTTTGGCTGTCGAAATGGGATTGCCAAATGTCGTCTTTGCTTTGTGCCTCCTTATTAAGGGTGGAGACTTGCTCTTGGAGGAGTTGGACCATAGTTGAGAGCTGTTCGAGAGACATGGTGTTGCTGCTGCCGGTCATGGCTGATGTTGGAGCTGTTGGAGTGATCTCTTCACGGACTAACCGATTTGCTGAATCCCGGTAGACTCTGTAAGTACCAATTGAACCTATATTGCAGAAGAGGCCCTTGTCAGTCTTGAGTAACACTTGCGGTCCATGAAGAGGCTTAGAACACACAGTTGGGCACACGACTCGAACCACATAAGAAAAGACTCCTTTTTTTTTTTTTTATAAGTCGGAGGGAATGAATCCCTTTTGGGGTTTCTAAAAAAATAATGGAATCGTCACACTAGTATATAGACCATCTCGCGGTCCCATATACTCATCGGATTCCATCGCGCTTGTGAATCCTACATGTATCGGGATCAAACTAAATTAATGTAGTAAAGCATACATACGGGGACGGGTTTTTATTTTCGTCCAAAATAACCACTTTTGGGGACGGATTTTTATTGCGTCCATTTCAACAAGTTGGCATGTATGATTTGAAGACATTAGTTTAGGGAAATCTCGGTACATGGAAACCGACTTGTGCGACTCGATAGTGAGCAGTTCATAGGAATATGTGCACGTAGTGTGAGGTCTAACAAGTGACAAAAAAAAATTATTTTTTTTTTATTTTGAAAAGAAAGAAAACAAACACATAAGCACATAAATTACAACTCCCGAATCACCCGTGTGACCGGTAAATAAAACACAAAATTAAAACAGTCCGAGGGTTCAATTCTGTTCTGATGCAGGCAACTGTGCCCACACCCCACTGTTCTGCTCAGTCACTGAAACCTGTTTCTGTTTTGGGAATCAACCCAGAAGCGTGCGCCTCTGAGTGCTGATGTGGGATGCGCGCGCATGGCGCAATGCTTATGGGAGGCGCGCACTTCTGGGCACACCTGTCAGAATGTCAGACTTTGGACTCAGGGGATTGCCCTGGTCCTATGTTCAAATTGCAACCCCTGCAGAAGTGATTAGTGCAGAATAACAGAAGAAGAAGATGAAGGATATGAAGAAGTGGGCGATTCTGGTTCTTGATGTGGGATGCGCGCGCCTTAGGCTTAAAAAGCCCGACGCGCGCGCCTCCCCCATCAGGAATCAGAATGCCCAGAAAAGATGTAGATTTCGATCAGAATGCAAGTTTAACCCTCAAATGTCCCCAGCGGAGTTGCCACTGTAGATACCCCGGGGGAACCACGGCTTGGCTAGAGCGGTGAATTATCCTAGGATGTCTAACTTGTTTTAGAGTCGCCACCTATGTTTTGAGGAACATAAGAAAAACCTATTGATTGTAGCCTAAGTTTAATTACGAAAACAGAGATTCTTTGTTTTGAGGTTCGGGGGTTAGATTACGAGATGGGAAGTACCGAAACACCCATCTCGCCCAACTAAAGTTGGTCTTGCTTGATCAAAATCTACATGAATAATAACGTTCTTCTTCTTCTTCTTTAAGTCATGAAAAGGGGGTTTAAAATAGAGTTTGGAATGTAGGAGATAACTCCTTAACCAACCTCAATGAGATGAGGTGATCATTAGAGTCATGTCCCAAAATGATTTGGGTGATTGCACATTTGATTAGAGTAAAAAGAGAGAGAGGAGATGAAGTAGAAAAGAAAGGAAAAGATAGACTTTTACCTACAATTTGAAGAACTTCAAATATTGCTTGAAGAAGTCCTTGGAGAACCTTTAGAAAGTGATTTTGGTATAGTTTTTGTAAGTTCAATCTTCGGTCCTTGAAAATGGAGGTAAAGGGAGGTTTTTATAGGTGAAAGAGGGGTGTTTTTGGTGCCAAAACTCAGTCACCAAGAAATCCTTCCCGGGCAAAATCCTGTAAATTGAGCAAGGGAGGGAATCCTGGCCAGAAATCTGTAACTGACGCCCAGAGGCGCGCGCTTCCTGCTTTGGGGGCGGGAGGCGCGCGCGCCTGGCTCCTCCTGTCGGAGGCGCACGACTCAGAGAAGGCAATTTTGACAGAATGGACTAGAAAGTCAGCCCTGTCATTCAGTTTAGTCCCTGGACTTAACGAAGTCAGTCAGGAACTTAACGGAAGTGACAGAAACTAACGAGAAACACTTAAAATGGGGAGAAACACAAAATCAAATGTGCAATCGGGGTGAGCGGTCCAAGGCGGGGTGTCTACAGAATGTGCTAAGACTCTCAAGAAAAAGGGAATAAGGTTTACTTCCACTCTTAGTGACAGTGATGAAGAGGACAATACTTCTAACATGTCTGTTATGATATCTTCATCTTATTCCACAGGTACAGAAGACACATAATCTGAAAATAACTCAGATATGGACCCAGATGTGACCACAACCGGGAGGACTGTAGGATGCTATACTACAACAGAAGAATCTGATGATTAGAACTTTCCAGACATCACTTATGGCCAGTTGTTCAGACATACAAAGAACTCCATGATGACTGGCAAAACTGGATAAAGAATATGGAGGTAATGTATAAGTTACAACAAAGTATTTTTGAAAGAATTTGTATGCTTGAAAAAGAAAGAAGTAGTCTTGTTTCTAAAAATATGAGTCATAGAGAAACTATTGAAATTCTTAAAGATGCAGTGAACAAAAGGGCTGAAAAAATGGAAAATTCAAATGACAACCTTGAAAAAGTTGACTTTCAATTATCCATGCTATATAAAGGGAAAAAAGAAATTGTTAAAAACCTTGTATCTGGAAGAATTGGTATTCATGGTCCTAGATATTTAGAGTCAACATCTATGAAAGAACGGTATGTGTCTCAAAATTTTGCTAAAAATAAAAATAGGAAGACTTGGAAAAAACACTATGTGTGTCACTATTGCCTAAATCCTGGACACATTGGACCTATGTGTAACGGCCCGAATTTCAAAGTATCATAATATCTTTAAATAATATAAATCCTTCCCCAAAATAAAGGAATAACGGTCATAACTACAATTCAAATCTTCACGGCTAGTATATCTAACTAACCACAATCCAAAATAAATAACGGAAGCGTAACAATTGTCTTTCACTACTAACGGCTAGTAGCCATCAAAACTAGTTCATGGCATTTATTATAATCTAAATAAAAGTCTACTTAAAATATGAAAATCACTACTTTAATTATTCGGGTCCGCCTCAAAGATGTCTCCACTGAAAGTCCTGCTTTCCTACTTATAACCTGAAGAAATAGAATTCGAGAAAGGGTGAGCGAACAATGCTCAGTAAGGTCCTACGTCGCCCATTCGGTTTCTAAGAAGGGGTGACCTCAAAGAATGTATCAATAAACAATTTTCGATGAAACGGACAAATTAATAAATCCAAACAATGATCTTCTTCTTAATACAAAGAAAGGAAATCATGGCACAATTCCATATTCGATAATGCGTAAAATCAATTATGATCACTTAATATTCTTCTCATCAATTCAATATTCAAAAGTGACCCAAAGGGGTACAATAGTCGATGTATCAATGTTTCGGTATATCCGGATAACCTATATAACCACAATTTCAGTGGTGTCGATATCGATGGTTAATGCCACATAGGCATGTCATGAACTAACCCTCATGACCGGGTATCAATAGTATATCAATATTAACCCACAAATAATGGGTGTCATTAAGTGATCATTCTTTTATCAATGAAGTTCTTTAATTGACCAATAATCCAATATCAATTTAAAGTCAGATTTAAATTAACCGACGGAAACGCTTTAGAGTGAATTCCAATAAAAATTACCAGCCATAACGGTAAAACAATAATTACTCTAGGAACGGAGGGTCAATAAATAACGATATACAATAGGACTAAGAGACGTAAATCCCTTACCTGATTGCAGTAGCTAGCTCTCGAAACGTACGAACGATACACTCAACAACGCCCCGCAAAATCTATTCATGTGCAAGTAGAACATAATTAATATTAACTTTATACTAATACCAAGTCAGCTTTATAAACTGACCACTACCCATAATTAAGTCAACAGCCCTTTTATCTTCCTTCGGACAGTCTACAACCAAATTAGGCTGATTAAAAAGAATTCACCCCTTTGTCCGGTAGATAAAAATTCTCATTATTCTTTCTCTCTCACCATCCACACACTAATACACGTGCACACATATTTTATTTTCAATATTAGTCCCTCAACCTATACATACACATATTGTTTATATACGTGTTCCTCTGTGGTCCTTTTTTAATTGCAAAAAGGTCCTTCATATACATACACATATTGTTTATATACATTTTCCTCTATAGTCCTTTTTTAATTGCAGAAAGGTCCTTAACATTTTCACTTTAACCCTTATTTCCATCACTATCCCTCTCCTTTCTTCTCTCTCACACGTCTCTTTATCTCTCTCTCGCTCTCTCTTCTTTTCTCTTTTCTTTTCTTTCTTTCCCTCTCACAGCACTCTTTCTCCTTCGATTTCTATTCTCTCTCTATTTTCTCTATTATTTTCTCTCACCTGACACACTAACATTATCACAACTATAATACACCCATCAAATTTTCGGTTCTTTTATCAATAGCAATAACAGTACTATTCTCATAAATCGATGCATACACCATATTAACAAAATGGGAAAAATGATCAGACTTTTACCTCTGTCATGGCTGCCCTTCTTTCTCCCTTTTGCGCTGCCCTCTCTCACTCTTCTCTCTCTTTTTTTGGAAATAACAATGGTGACTGACAAGTCTAAGGGTTAAGGTGGAAGGTCATTTTTATACTTCAAAGGAAAAACTCTCCCTCTTCTCATAACTAGGCTACGGGCCTTATCAATTTAGCAACCCAAAATACCTAGTTAACCCTTTTTATTCATAACTAATTAGCCCGGTCCACTATTTAAAATAATGGCCAATTAATTTATTTAGTTATTTTATATAACTAATAGAAAATTTTCCGTATATTACACTATGCTCCTCCACTCTGGTTGACTTTGACTTCGCCTTTGACTATTTTTGATCCTTGAGACAAGACTTTGAAGCTCACCAAAAATTACATCCGGACAAATAAATACATAAAAACGATAATTCTACCCCCGGATTACAATAAAGCCCAAATGATAAAATAATACCCCAAATACATCAAATATAGTCTAAGTACATCAAAATTAATCATAATACATAGGAAAATAAGGGAAATAATATATACAAAATCCGACACATCAATCTCATATCCAGAAGGCTTTATATTGATATCCAGAACCGTTGGAAGTTTCAATTATTTACAAAAATGACCCTTCTGGCTATTACTTTCAAAGGTTCTGGCTATTAATCTCATATCCAGAAGGTTTTATATTGATATCCAGAAAGCTTTATATTTATATCCAGGACCCTTCTAGCTATCACTTTCAAAGGTTCTGGCTATCAATCTCATGTCCATAAGGCTTTATATTGATATCCAGAACCGTTGGAAGTTTTAATTATTTACAAAAATGACCCTTGTGGCTATTACTTTCAAATGTTCTGGCCATCAATCTCATATCCAGAAGGTTTTATATTGATATCCAGAACCGTTGAGAAGTTCTGATTATTTACAAAAATGCCACATCGCATTTTTTAAAAGAAGTTCCACATATTTAAAAAAATGCCACCGCGTTTTTTTTAAACATTTTTCCTGGGAGTTAGGAAAAACGCGTTTTTTCCAAGATTTTGTGTATTCAAAATATGTTAGTTTCTTATTCTTAGTTATTAATTATTTATGTACTTATATTATATTACAATCTAATTATTATTTAGGTTAATATACTAACCTACTAACCCTAAAAGATCTTCCTAGTATTTTATGTGAATCCGACTTGTGTAGGGCTCGGCTTGCTTGGAGTCCAAGGGAGAAAAAAATGGAAAGGATTTACACATGGAAAGGAAGATCAAGTCCAAGATGAATAAGGATTCCTAAGTCTATAAAAGAAGACCACATTATTCGTTCTTGTTCACGCATTCTTGAAGCAATTCTTCTGAGATCTCATTATTCCTCTTAGCTTCAAGTTTGTATTTGACAAGTGTGTTGCAACCTTGTGCAACACATCATAGGTTTTCATTAAATCTTAGCAATATGATATGATAGAAGTATTTTCATAAATCTTTTCATATTTCACTTATTATGTTTTGTTCTGTAAAATAGTTTTATATAGTGAAATAATTTTAGTCATAAGGCTAGTTTGTTGGAGTTGAACCAACAGACAATTAAACTAATTGTGTTCTTTTTATTTCCGATGTGCAAAGATAGGTTGTCCGATTAGTTGTGAACACATCTGCACACTCATCCACGTACTGTTTTTGAGTGAGTTTTTATTACTGAGTATCCTAGCTACACCAGAACTTTCAAATATTTACTAAATCTCTAGGAATATATGATCAGCAAAAACCGGAATCTCCCCATATCAGTCGAATATCTCTCCATAAATGGAGAGATATTATCAAATCATTCAAGTAATATCTCGGCATATCATTACCGATATTTGATGAAATCCTACACTCCTCCTCAAGTTGGCGAGTGAAGGTTACAAGCGCCCAACTTGCCAATTATGAGCATTAAAATGGTTGCATAAACCATTCCAACCAGAGAATTCTGTTCGCTTGCGCCTTGTCAGCGAGGAGTTAGATCAACTGCTTGTACTAATGCTCAACAGTGGCCCTAGCATTGGACTCCTCTCTCCTGCTACAAGGTGTCTCATAATTTGCGTTGCCCCTTCACGTTGTTTTCTTTCGTCCTTCGGATAGCAGTTTCCCACAGATTGGTATATCTTTCCAAAGCACATACACTTGGGCTTATCTGTTTGTAGAACTGGTTGCACACCTGACTGAACAAACGATTGCAAAACTTACCAAACAACTGGTTGCACAACTCACTGTCTGCTGCATACCAGCTGTACTGATTTGTTTCATCCCTTGGTTCGTTCGAGTTACAGCACGCTTTAGCTGATATGACCTATGCACGCTCTTACTCCCAACATGTTACTGCAAGTCTCCCTAAATCTCTTATGCCATTTTTGCAAGCTTGACTCTGTCTCGAATTTCCTTCTTCATGGAACCCTTCACCATCGCATTGCATCTTATCCAAACCGTTAGTTCTGAAACTCGGCTTTGGTTTCACTGCAGTCGTCATGGTTGTGGGAAAAGGGAATAAAAAACCGAACAAAAAAATGAGAGAAAAAATTTAAAAAATAAGAAACTAATGTTCGAAAGGGATTTAGGTTAATATCAACCGGGCTCTGACATCATGATAAATTTGGCATAAATGAGGATGAATAAGAAAAGAAGTTTCATCTTTCTTATTTATCAATAAAATTTACTTAAACTTCTTGATAAATAGAAAATGTGTACAAGAGACCTATTTATATTACTTGTACTACCTAAAAATAAAGAAACAAATATTAGCTAAATATTTAAGAAGATATGATCTACCAAAGCTGAATCTCCCCATATCAGCTGAATATCTCTCCATGAATGGACAGATATAATCAGATCATTCAAGTAATATCTCGACATATCACTACCTAGATTTGATAAATTAGATGAAATCCTACAATCTCTTAACTATAAAATTGATAAACTTTATATTTGGCATTTTCAATTTTGGATTAAGAATTCAAATATCAGAATGAACTTTGCAAATTTTAAGGTTTACGTTTCAATTTCAAGTTTTGGAATTAGTTTAGGCTTCACAAACTATGAAAGATTACATAGTGAATCTTGATGTCATTTTCAAACTTTAACCTTCAATTACAATATAAATTCTTGAACATTCGCAATATAATGACAAAATTATGATATGAGGAGATGTAGAAAATTTAGGAAGTCAGATATGAAAAAGAGATTGAGAAGGATACCGACAAATTCCATCTCGAATTGGGGAAGATGCAACTGTTGTGGAATTGTGGTTTACGAGCAGTACTTGCCTCATACCAAGTGACGAAGAAACAACATGCATGCAATATCTATATCAATAGTAATAAAAGAGGAGAAACACAATATTTGTTCACCCAATTCGTCACATGATCGAACTACGCCCAAGTGAGGATATTCAATAATATTATGATATGTGGTGTTACAACAAAACCCATGCGCTCACCCTACAGAGTCATCACTTTGATCCTATTTCTTCGAAGTAACGTAAACCCATTGGAATCTCTGCAGGCCCTAAATATGATCTCTGTTCATACACCCCATATATACTTATTTCGAGCTTCCCTCATCATCCAACCTAAGTTCATGATCTTCCAACTTAGTGGATGGCCCGATACTGTGGACCTGATGTGTGCAATGTGTGGGATTCCCCACTGTGTGACTTTTGCGAACAGAGAGCCTTGTGTCAAAAGTCTTCTCGATATGGTGATCGGGTGGCATGTCATGTAGGTGGTGATAGCGGCGGTGCAAGTTTTCTAGAGGTACTTGGTTTAAGGCGAGGTTTGTTGGAGTGTCAACCAAGTCCCACATCGGCAATTGAAAGGAGAATTGTCTAAAATAAATATGTGTCCACCTACTTCATTATTATGAGGTCTTTTATCAGATGCCAAAAAAAAAATCTGTGCAATCTAGCTCCAAATCGAATAATATCATACTAATGTGAAGTGATGGTGGTGAAGGTGGTCGCGATTCCAACAACAACTAAGTATTAATCGCGCTCTGTAATATTGTAGTGGTGAGCTTGCAACAACGATTTTGTCCGATACTATCAGATAGTAATGAATAATTGAAAGACAAGAATTTAAAAAAATAAAAAAAATGAGAATTATGAAAAGATGTTAAAAAGTAAATGTTGTGAAAAAAAATAGGTTAATAAATAATAAAAAGATAACTGTTGTGATAATAGAACATTAAAAATAGTAAAATGAGTATTTATTATAAAACTGGAAAGGTATTTACCAACACACCCCTCTATTTTTTCAAGAGAAAATTTTGGGGGAAACTAGTTCTTTAATAAGTTATAAAAAGTCTTGTTTTTATAGGGTTTAAAGTTTAGGGTTTAAGGTTGTTTTCTAGGATTTACGGTTTAGGGTTTATGGTTTAAGGTTGTTTTATAGGGCTTAAAGTTTAAAATTTAGCGTTTAAGGTTAAGGGTTAAAAACAAAACTTTTTATAAATAGTTTAAAATTGTTTAACAACACCCTTTTTTGTACTATTTCCATTTGTTTTATGGTTATAATGTCCTTATTTAACTTACTAGAGCTTCTTTATGTTTTCGGTTTTCGTTAAGACGAGGTGATTAATATTTAATACCTTTAATTTTCATATTTATTTGAAAGCAATACCAGTGGCCAGCTCTTTTACCCTTTTCGTGAATTACACCGTTTGTATCATACTCCTCTATTTCCAAATTATTTTCTTATTTGTTACTCCCTCTGTCCCTAAATGAGTGTCCATTTCCAAGAAATCTTTGTCCCAAAATGAGTCTTTTTTTAGCATAACTTTGTCCCTAAATGTTTTTTTTTTTTTCGAATTTTTTTCACCGGTCTCTTTATACGTGCAAAATTAAATGGTTAGAAAGGAGATTACAAGGTTATAAATGAATCTTTCCCACCAAAGTTTACAAAAAGTTGACATTTTCAGATGTCCCATAAAATAAAATTTGGACACTCATTTAGGGACAGGTAGTATTTGCTATTTTTTGTTGTTTCTATTTTCTTTTTCTCATTTGTACAATGTAAGCTTAAATGTTCATGATCGAACAAAAAATGTGATCAAGCTCGGAACAACGGGTCGGATACCTAGAAAACTTGCTAAACCTGCAAAATGAACACCGTGAGCTTAGCCGGGGTTGCACTGGCGAAGACCCTCCGGCGTGAGAATAAATTAATCCGTTCAAGGATAAAAGAAAGGAGAGAGTAATTGAGAGTGAGAGTGTGAGTGTGAACCTGTGAAATGGAGGCTGGGGTCTCCTTTTATAGTGGGCTGGCTTGCCGTCCAAGCGGAGAGTAAGGTGAGGTAAGCCTGTCCTTGTATGAGGTCAGCTAGACGGAGGTCGCCCCTGGGCTCTTCTAGAAGACTCGTTGCTGACCTGACGGAACGAGCTGGACCACTAATCGAGCTGGGCCAATAACCGAGCTGGGCCAACGCTCGGTTATCATACGATTGAGCTGGTCCTTGTGTTTCCATTCGGACGCCTATGGAGGACAGATTAGCTCGTGGCTGATCTCAGCCCGTTGAATGAGGTGAGATTGGGCCCATTCGGGCTGGGCTTTACTCATGGATCGCGAAACTCATACGGGTGTGGCCCGTGGATCAGACCATTCAGGTCGTTCCTCTCAGTGGCCCCCTGCTTTTTGGTCGAACCGAGGTGAGAGCTAGAAGCATAAGCTTCTGGTAGCCCGACCTCCTCGTTGAAGTGTAGAGATAAGGATCCAGGTGTCCCGGGAAGACACATGGCAATAGCCAATAGGTTCCGTGCTCTGACGACTGGCATAGGGGAGGTTGTCGCGACCCCGAACCCCGCGGGCCCGAGACCGCGATCTGAACGTCGACTTAAAACCAAAACTCTAAAATATAGAAGTTAAAAATTTCATTTTGAACCAAAAGATAATAACACAAGGTTTTACAAATCCAAGTTTAAATCAACAAAGTACATCCAACATAAGCTCCACAGCTTACACCCAAAAGAATAAAATATACAATTCTTAATGACGTCAATAATGGTAAAACTATCCCCAAAAGGTTATACATTTAAATAATGTAAACCGATCCATAACAACCTGCCCCAAAATCTCAAACCTCTCGGCGTCCTCCTCGATCCGCGAATCCTAATCCTTTTCCTCCTAGGGGGGGGTTAAGGAAAAACAAAGATGGAAATAAACGGGGTGAGATAAAATCTCAGTAAGTTACTAATGCAACTACATGACATGCTAATATGCAATGACCAATAGCAATTAACATAAGATAGATAGCAGCGGAATAATAAGTGACATGCTGTCGAACCGTAACATCCAATAATCAATCATATAAATAAACATATAACAACAAATGAGAGGCTCCCTATCGCCAACCGTCCCATACCGGTTGGAAATAACGACCAGCTCATCATGCAACACATAAAGCTGAAATAAACACTCATAAGTGGATACATAGCCAAGGTTTCACCCAACTGAAGAACCAAATAAAGGTCGCTGCGCAGCTTCAATAATCAACAATCAACATCTTCATAGCAGCATGAAAGCTCGAAGAGAAAACCCCGGTACCGGAACCAATAACCATAAAAGTGTCACAAAGGACAAGGACCATAACACAAAGTCATCCCCGTTAGCTAGATACATTCACAGAGGAACGCTAACTTGACTTTTCCAAGGCCAATCTGGAAAAGGGGTATAGAAGGGGGCAAAACAATGGTCAACATTATAATGGACTTGGCTTTGCCATTATAATCTTTCCCATCGCCCGATGCAACAAATATGCCAGCTGGGCTTCCAAATAAATGCTAAGTAATAATAATTTAGCATGAATAAACAACTTAAGGTTCCAAAGTAGGGAACCATTCCAATTAAATCACCACAAATGTAAACCAATCCAAACCGCACATTAAAGATGCCCAACATTACCAAAACGGTACTTAATCAAATTCCATATCGTATTTATTCACAAAAGAATCAAATCCAAGCAATAAAGTGTTCCACGGTGTTATCTTAAGTTGATTAGAAGGAATAAACCTAAACTAGTTAAGCCATTAGTCTTAAACCAAGCAAAAGGTCAAATTCCTGGAACAGGGGGCGGGCGGGCGCCTGGGCATAGGCAGGCGCGCGCTTGAATGGACAGAAGGTCAGGCGCTGGAAAAAGTGGGAGTAGGCGGGCGCCTGGTCTACGGGCTGGGAAGAATTCCCAGCTGGGTTCTTCAAATCTCCTTACCATTTTCATACCATTTTCATAACACCCAAAATTAACACTCCCAACAAGGTTTCTAAGGTACCCAAACATCTTTTAACTAGAAAGGGGATCTTAACAACACCCTTTATCAATCAAATTCAAGAATCAAAACCAACATTCAAGATTTCACTATTTTTAACCAAAAACTCAAATAAATTCCAAACAAATTCAAAACCCAACCAAACTTCAAATATAACACATTAATCATTATCTAAACATGATATGAACATTTTAACATCAAAATGGTGGAAAAGTAACTTACTTGAAAATTCTCAAAGTTGCCGGAATTCAATTCTTTTTGGTTCTACGCGATCCTATCGACGATCTAAACAAGGTTCACGTTTTAAGAAATGAGAAATTATGAGAGGAAGATGGAGGAAATGAAGAGAGAAGGAAGAAGATGAGAAAACTTACCTTTTGTAGAGAGAGAGAGATTGAGCTGGGAATGGGATGGAGAGAGTGAGGGAGAAGGTGAGGGAGAAGGGAAATTATTTCAAAATGTTGCACTTAGGGCCCCTCCCCTACACTACTCAAAATAAACCACTTCCCACTAATAATTAAGACCCAACAATACTACACTAGCACAAATGACTCAATTAAAATGCTAGGCATAATTATTATGACACATAAAATGCACACATAATTATTTAAATAAATAATAATTTAAATAAATAAATAAGCAAATAATTAAATAATAATCATTTAATTACTAATAAAATAGAGCCTAGATTTCGGGTCGTGACAGAGGTGATGGGACAGTTGGGCATATGAAAGGTTGCTGCGTCAGATCATAATTAAGGCGCAGGAAACGAGGCAGACGTGACTTTGGGAAGGGACATCTTCCACTAACTTGTCCGCCCCTAGCCTTCGGGTCTTTGGTTTGATCGGGTCGCTCCATGGGTTTTACCCACTTTAAGGGTTATAAAACCCTTGATTTCGCCTTCCACCCTCACTTTTGCACGATGCCAAAGATTTTGAAGAGAGAGTTACTTGCAGCTTCGCCGGTGACAACGATTTCCGACGCATCTTCACTTTCTGACTAATTTCTTACTAGTCAATCCTTTCATACGAAGGTAAATTGCTTTTAACTCTCATTTTTACCGTTTATTTTCAAGTTTTTTCTCCCCTTTTTGCGCTTTTCTGGGAAGTTTTCCGCCGGAAATTTTGAATTTTCCTGCGGCGGTGGGAGCTTATCGGTTAGTGACCATCTATTCCTTCAGCAATGCCGTCGGAGTTTTGTTATCAAGAGCAGACCAATTTGGTATATAAGGGTAGAGAAGATGGTTGGAAAAAATTAGGCTTGGGGGCTGTTCGGAAGTTTCTAGAGTCCCAACGAATTAGGAAAGACTTGAGGTTGCCCATCTTCGACAGCGAGGACCAGATGAGACCCGACCACTCTGGTGTGGTTCGCTTCATGAGCTTGAGGCATCTCACCGAGCATTTAACCACACACTATACTTTTGGGGACAGACTCTCTTCCTCATTTGTCGCGGCGCGCACCGGATTAGGTGGAGTTTCTAGACCCCAAACAGGCCTTATCTCAGCTCTTAACACGGGGTCTGGCCCCCATGCTACTCTTGCAGGTATATCTCAGGAGGGTTCAGTATCAAGTGCTGTGGGCATCTCTCATGATCAGTTGTTTTTTGTTAACGTCCATAATGAAGTGGTAGAGCTCACGTCAGGTGAAGAGGTGTATGATGTGGATCCTATATCAATGTACCGTCCTGATGTAGGAACGAGCTCAAGGCCTTCTCCTCTAGAGGGTGATGATGAAGACGTTTCAAGGGATGAGTGTAACCCCCGTCCTAATTTCTGTTAAATTCTCAACTTGCATAATTATATGCTATTTTATTTGAGTTAATTATTTAACTAATTGAGCAAGTTTAGGTCCTAAGTGTTCAAAGTTGGAACTTTAGGGTCAGTTGTGAAAAATAAAGTTTAGGGGCTAAAATGCTCAAATTGAAACTTGAAGGGCTTAATTGCTCAAAGTGAAACTTGAGGGGCCTAATTGCAATTTCTTGAAACTTGCCATGTATATCTTGGTTTGTCTGAGGAAAGATCTCCACTTTCCCAATTAGTTTACGTTCTCTCTGTCTCAAAAGCTAGGGTTAAGTTTTATCCTATTCTTGATCCCTCTTGCTTAATTATGCCTCTGTTCGAAAATCCGACTTCTCATAAATGATCAGGGCAACGAATAGATCATTTCTAGCCGATCAGAAAAATATCTTTTCCGTCTAATTTTCGGAATAGGTAAGTCACTAGCTCCCCATTGCTTGTAATAACATGCCTATATGTTATTCTTGATACTTGTGCTTGTTAATTTCGTGTTTGTGATGAGTTTTGTGATACTTGTAATTTTGGGACAAGGGGAGTATTAGTCTGTTAATGCTATGTTCATAGAACTAGTAAAAGTATACTCTAGGAGTATGATAAAGTGTTAATAAAAAAATTGATACTTATACTTTTGGGACAGTGAAATATTAACTTGATTAAATGTTTATACAAGTATATTAGAAAAATTATACTTATAATAGTGGGATGGTGAAATGAATGAAAGTATCCCTAAATGAGTATATTAGTATATTAGAAAATTATGCTTATACTTTTGGGACGGTGAAATATTTAAATGGAATAAAGGAAAATTATTCTATTATTTGTGGGATGGTAAAAAGAATGAAATAAACTTGAAAGTAATGTTTTGAACTTGTTTGTATGTCCTGGGTATTGCCTAAGTATTAGTAAAAGTATACTCCTACACTTGGGACGGACAATTGTAAGCCTGGGAAAGAATTGAGCATTTGCAGTAAATCGCCCTAGTGTCCGACCGCACAAAAGCCTTGGGCGACCGCCCAACTATCTGAAGTATTTTTCAAAGGAGTCACCTACTAAGTGAGGGCCCGCCCGGTCAGGTTTGAGCGGCCGCCCGGTTGTCTGAAAATCAAAAAGCTTGTATAAAGTGAGATCAAGTTCGAAGTAACCCTAGTTAAGGTATATAGCCTTAGTATAAGATGTCCTAGCAAGTGTTGTGACACTTTAGGGGCATCAGAACTTGGTCTTGAACATGAATATTCAATGAATTGAATATAGAACTTGAGTATAAGAGTAACAACTCTTTTATATGTCTTGAAAGTGCTAAGAACAAGCACTAATGTGTTGTATATGTCTTGAATCAAATGTTTGTGCACCTTAGGGGCATTAGAACAATGTCCTGAGCTTGAACATCCTAAGAATAGGATCATGAACTTGTAAGTATGAGAAATATAACTCATCTACTTAGCTTGAACTCGAATGTAAGATGATTAACTCTTATATATGACTTGAATTTCCAAAGAATTGGAATGATAACTTGAGTATAAGACAATAAAATCTTGTACATGACTTGAACATCCAAAGAATTGGATTGAGAACTTGAATATAAGATGATAAAATCTTGTACATGACTTGAAACCAATACATGTGTATGGTAATGAACTTGAAAGTGCTATGAACAAGCACTAACGTGTTAGAACTATCCTTGGTGTGTATGTGCAAATCTTGCATATAGCTACTTGATAGAATGTGGCTTCTTGACTACTTGATATATGGTATGAATAACCAAAGAATTGGAATGTGGAACTAGATAGAGAATGAACAACTCTACAACATACTCGAATCTAATAAGTGTGTATTGAAAGTGCTATGAACAAGCACTAATGTGCTAGTAATTGATTTTAATCGTGCATATACTCAATGAAGTATATAAACTATAAAGAAGATATCCTGTTCCTGAGATAGGTTCCTAAAGAAATAGGGACTAGTGTAATATGAAGATAATTCATAAAACAATGATTATAGAACACAATATGTGTGGGAAAATGTATTCGATGATTAGCGATAAATATACGCGAGATAGGATTGTGACTAGGTACAATACGACCTATTCGACTACGTGCTTAGAGTCTAAGATGTTGGGCTCTACTTGGAAGTCAGGGTATCGTGATAGACATATTAGTGTGTTAAAGGTTATATGAATATGTACGTGAAAATTTTTCATATGACAAAGTGATATAGTATGACTTACCCTACTACTTGGTTGGGGTCTGTTATTAATAGACTCTAATTTGGCTTGATTGTGTTACGTGGACACATTATGTGCCATTGTTATACAGATTTGTATTCGTAATTATTGCGTACGTGTACTTGTATTTGGTGAGCACATGATTACATGGTTCATGAAGAGCTAGTCCACTACTTTTGGACTTAGTTCTACTCTCGTAGTTCAAGTAAATACCTACTTATGCATTCTTGTGTGAGTCCAGCTGGTCCTTGCTTGTTCGGAGATATATAGGTTCACGCTTATCGCGAGTGCTGGGGCTAAGTGATAATCGGGGATTTATATATCTGCGCTTGACCCCTTACTACCGATCATAGTAAGGGCATATAGCCTCCTTTATTAGAGCAATACGCTTGATAAAGTGACTGCTATACCTCTTGTCTTGAATCTTGTTCTCGAGTTTGACACTGGTTACCGGGTCCTCTTGTGTACTGCACAGCAGCAACTTGATTGATCGTGATTTGTCAACTGCAATAAGCAACAACAACAATGGTTTACTCTAGAGGAATAAGGTTGAAATATCCTTTGTAACGTGATAGTTTAGCCTTATGTGCTAGTTACTTGATGAGTTGGCTTAGCTTCTCATATACTTGTTACTTGATGACATCTTGAGCATGATTACTTGATAATCTTCTTGATTTGCATGATTACATGATAACATTCTATGTACTTGTATCTAGTAACTTACTGAGATTTATCTCATCTCGTTCCTTGTTTATTTGTCCCCCCCCCCAGGAAAGCAAGTGGTAATACGTTGTGAGGCTCGACTTAGCAAGGGCCTACTTGGCAGGTTGTTCTTGTTTGGGGATTGTTATCCTTTCCATTTTTGGTGAGGACGATCTTGTATCAGTTGTTTAGACTCAGTATATTGGGTAGTCTTGTATAGTTCTTGTAATGCTAGCTTATGTGCTAGGCATGTTTTCCGCTGTGTATAACCACATTTGGTTTAAATTTCTTGGTATAGAACTTGTAGTGAGCTATTTTAGCTCGTTCCTCTTGAGTATATATATGATGTCAGTTTGATATAAGCAGATGTCATTCAGTTTCTCGTTTCTTGTTAGTCACGCGCACCAGGTTCGAGGTTCTATTAGGGAATCCCAGGACTTGGGGGCGTGTCAGTTGGTATCTGAGCTATGGTTTAGCTCTAAGCCTGGATAGGGTCTATGGCCTAGGTTGGGTTAGTTTTGGGTGTGCTACCGACGTCGAGTGCTTCGTTACTTGTTGTTATACCAGGCATAGGACTGGTGTTGATAGTGTAGATCTAGTGGGGACTAGATGGTTTAAGAATTTAGAGCGCGAGTCTTTAAAGACTTAGGCGTATCTATCTTGTGCAGTGGACATTGTTTTGTGCTATATATGCATGCTTGTCCTCATTTCTTGATTTACGTGAAAGTGTATTCTCTAGTAAGAGACTACATGATTGATATCGTTATTTATAAGAGCTTGATAGAAGTATGGGTGATAACACCCTATACGTTATATGTTAACTTGGTCATGTTACCTATATGGGACATTGATGTGATACGTGTTATGGCTTGGCTTTTACGTGTTATGATTTGGCTCTCTATATGTTATGCCATTCTTGTTTGCCACAATAAATGGTTAATATTTCTATGCTAGTATGCTTGACTATTTATATGAGCATGATATAATTATGTATAATACTCATGTTCTGCATTGAAAGCTCGAAAATGATTGTTAAGGTTGTGCTGAATATTTAGCATATATGGTTGATGGAAGAATGTCTACACCAAAATTGAAGGATGTATCCATTCTTTATGAGATCTCAGATATAATTTCTACTGAGTAGTACATGATACATGATGAGAACCTTGGGCTATCTTGAGTTACTACAGTACAAATATAGTGCTGATATCTAAATCAATGTTCATGACATTGGTTGAGTTAAAAGAGTTGAAGATTCAACTTGAGGAATTTCTTGATAGAGGATTCACCCAGCTTAGTATAATTGCATGGGGCGTATCTGTATTGATTGGCATGAAGAGATATGGTACTTTGCGATTTCATATTGAATGCAAAGAGTTTAACCAGGTGACTATAATGAACCAGTACTTGTTATCGTGTATGGATGGTTTATTTGATTCTTGAAGCTAATCAGTGGTCTATTCAGTGTTTGATTGATAAGTGGCTACCATTAGTTGGAAAGTCAACTATGAGGATATATTGAAAACATCTTCTCATATCAGGTATGCTCGTTATGAATTCGTGATTATGCTATTTCGATTGATATGTGATCTAGCAGTATTGATGGATTTGATGAATAATATCTTCAAACCATAATTAGCTCTCTTTGCGATGAATTGATTAATGACCTGTTGGTGTATACAAAGTCGCAGACTGAGAATTGATTGTGTTGAAATTTTTCGAGAGAAACAATTATTTCCAAAGCTAGCAAGAGATAGGGGATCTATTATCTTGAAGTGGGTTTACTTCAGGCATCTTTGTTGACCTATATAAATGGAAATAACTGAGGTACGATTATTCTTGAGATTTTCTTGATCTTGATAGAGATTCATTAATGAATTTCGAAGGTAGCTCTATCATTAACTATTTGACACAGAAAGCTACACTTTCTGATGGATTGATAAATGTGAAGCCAATTTTTTTTAAATATTGAAATGATGGATGACCACAACTTTAGTATTTAACCTTGCCTAGTGAATTCGACTAATATGATGGTTATTTGGAGGATATGACCAGTGTTATTATTTTCTCATGTATGTGTCAATTTTCACCGATATAGTGGATATGATAAATTCATTATGCACAGTGAAGCTCGAACAAGAGATAAAACGTGTGTTAATTCAAAATGGTAACGTACTTGTATATGCTTCTAGGAGATTGAATCTTTATGAATAGAATAATTCTACTCATGACTTGAAATTGATTGTGATCCTATGGCTATTGTATTAGCGGATTCATTGAACATAAAGACTTGTATTTCATGATTGATGGTACTGAATGGGAGAAAATTTCTGAGTATTCAACTAAATCCTTGAATTGAGATTATTTGAAAGCAGAATATCAGATATCGTTTGATTTGTTATAATCCTTTGAGATTTGTAAGTATATATGAATGTATTGCGATGGATTTCGTGGAAGGATTATCATTTAATAGATAAGTCTCGATGATATTGGTTATAGTGGATTGATTAATCAAATTTGCTTGACTTTATGTGTTGTGATGTTATGATCGATACATCTTGATTACATGGGATACCTGTGGATATAACATATGACAGGAATTCTTGTTCTACATCTTGTTCTACACCTTGTTTTACATCTTGATTATGGTAATTTTTCTGAGCACTCTGGATATTTAACCGAGGTTGCTTCTTGATCATATGTTGCGAGCATCTGAAGTGGATTTCCTTGTGGCTATTGTATGAGCTTGATATTTAGTGGAAATTCCATCACACGAATTACTTAGTATATGGGTAATTTCTTGTATGGATACTTGATTCTAAAGAAAATGTCTTGAGCACGAATACTTCTTGTGAAAGTTTCATGGGAAAGTCACGGTATCGAGAAGGTTATGTGAGAATAATACTCGCAGATAATTGATAATATGGTGTGGTATACCATATTCTTGATATTCTTGAGTTCTATTTGTTATTTATATGTGTTATAATTTCGATCAGTAAAATTCGAGGACGAATTTTCTTTAAGCATGGGAGGATGTAACGCCCGTCCTAATTCCTGTTAAATTCTCGACTTGCATAATTATATGCTATTTTATTTGAGTTAATTATTTAACTAATTGAGCAAGTTTAGGTCCTAAGTGTTCAAAGTTGGAACTTTAGGGTCAGTTGTGAAAAATAAAGTTTAGGGGCTAAAATGCTCAAATTGAAACTTGAAGGGCTTAATTGCTCAAAGTGAAACTTGAGGGGCCTAATTGTAATTTCTTGAAACTTGCCATGTATATCTTGGTTTGTCTGAGGAAAGATCTCCACTTTCCCAATTAGTGTACGTTCTCTCTGTCTCAAAAGCTAGGGTTAAGTTTTACCCTATTCTTGATCCCTCTTGCTTAATTATTCCTCTGTTCGAAAATCCGACTTCGCATAAATGATCAGGGCAACGAGTAGATCATTTCTAGCCGATCAGAAAAATATATTTTCCGTCTAATTTTCGGAATAAGTAAGTCACTAGCTCCCCCTTGCTTGTTATAACATGCCTATATGTTATTCTTGATACTTGTGCTTGTTAATTTCGTGTTTGGGATGAGTTTTGTGATACTTGTAATTTTGGGACAAGGGGAGTATTAGTCTGTTAATGCTATGTTCATAGAACTAGTAAAAGTATACTCCTGGAGTATGATAAAGTGTTAATAAAAAATTGATACTTATACTTTTGGGACAATGAAATAATAACTTGATTAAATGTTTATACAAGTATATTAGAAAAATTATACTTATACTTGTGGGACGGTGAAATGAATGAAAGTATCCCTAAAAGAGTATATTAGTATATTAGAAAATTATACTTATACTTTTGGGACGGTGAAATATTTAAATGGAATAAAGGAAAATTATTCTATTATTTGTGGGACGGTAAAAATAATGAAATAAACTTGAAAGTAATGTTTTGAACTTGTTTGTATGTCCTGGGTATTGCCTAAGTATTAGTAAAAGTATACTCCTACACTTGGGACGGACAATTGTAAGCCTGGGAAAGAATTGAGCATTTGCGGTACAACGCCCTAGTGTGCGACCGCACAAAAGCCTTGGGCGACCGCCCAACTATCTGAAGTATTTTTCAAAGGAGTCACCTACTAAGTGAGCGCCCGCCCGGTCAGGTTTGAGCGGCCGCCCAATTGTCTGAAAATCAAAAAGCTTGTTTAAAGTGAGATCAAGTTAGAAGTAACCCTAGTTAAGGTATATAGCCTTAGTATAAGATGTCCTAGCAAGTGATGTGACTCCTTAGGGGCATCAGAACTTGGTCTTGAACATGAATATTCAATGAATTGAATATAGAACTTGAGTATAAGAGCAACAACTCTTTTATATGTCTTGAAAGTGCTAAGAACAAGCACTAATGTGTTGTATATGTCTTGAATCCAATGTTTGTGCACCTTAGGGGCATTAGAACAATGTCTTGAGCTTGAACATCCTAAGAATAGGATCATGAACTTTTAAGTATGAGAAATATAACTCATCTACTTAGCTTGAACTCGAATGTAAGATGATTAACTCTTATATATGACTTGAATGTCCAAAGAATTGGAATGATAACTTGAGTATAAGACAATAAAATCTTGTATATGACTTGAACATCCAAAGAATTGGATTGAGAACTTAAATGTAAGATGATAAAATCTTGTACATGACTTGAAACCAATACATGTGTATGGTAATGAACTTGAAAGTGCTATGAACAAGCACTAACGTGTTAGAACTATCCTTGGTGTGTATGTGAAAATCTTGCATATAGCTACTTGATAGAATTTGGCTTCTTGACTACTTGATATATGGTATGAATAACTAAATAATTGGAATGTGGAACTAGATAAAGAATGAACAACTCTACTACATACTCGAATCTAATTCGTGTGTATTGAAAGTGCTATGAACAAGCACTAATGTGCTAGTAATTGGTTTTAATCGTGCATATACTCAATAAAGTATATAAAGTATAAAAAAGATATCATGTTCCTGAGGTAGGTTCCTAAAGAAATAGGGACTAGTGTAATATGAATATAATTCATAAAACAATGATTATAGAACACAATATGTGTTGGAAAATTTATTCGATGATTAGCGATAAATATACGCGAGATAGGATTGTGACTAGGTACAATACGACCTATTTGACTACGTGCTTAGAGTCTAAGATGTTGGGCTTTACTTGGAAGTCAGGGTATCGTGATAGACACATTAGTGTGTTAAAGGTTATATGAATATGTACGTGCAAATATTTCATATGACAAAGTGATATAGTATGACTTACCCTACTACTTGGTTGGGGTCTGTTATTAAAAGACTCTAATTTGGCTTGATTGTGTTACGTGGACACATTATGTGCCATTGTTATACTGATTTGTATTCAAAATTATTGCGTACGTGTTCTTGTATTTGGTGAGCACATGATTATATGGTTCATGAAGAGCTAGTCCACTACTTTTGGACTTAGTTCTACTCTCGTAGTTCAAGTAAATACCTACTTGTGTGTTCTTGTGTGAGTCCAGCTGGTCCTTGCTTGTTCGGAGATATATAGGTTCACGCTTATCGCGAGTGCTGGGGCTAAGTGATAATTGGGGATCTATGTATCTGCGCTTGAACCCTTACTACCGATCATAGTAAGGGCATATAGCCTCCTTTATTAGAGCAATACGCCTGATAAAGTGACTGCTATACCTCTTGTCTTGAATCTTGTTCTTGAGTGTGACACTGGTTACAGGGTCCTCTTTTGTACTCCACAGCAGCAAGTTTATTGATCGTGATTTTTCAACTGCAATAAGCAATGACAACAATGGTTTACTTGGGAGGAATAAGGTTGAAATATCCTTTGTAACGTGATAGTTTAGCCTTATGTGCTAGTTACTTAATGAGTTGGCTTAGCCTCTCATATACTTGTTAATTGATGACATCTTGAGCATGATTACTTGATAATCTTCTTGATTTGCATGATTACATGATAACATGCTATGTATTTGTATCTAGTAACTTACTGAGATTTATCTCACCCCGTTCCTTGTTTATTTGTTTCCCCCCCAGGAAAGCAAGTGGTAATACGTTGTGAGGATCGACTTAGCAGGGGCCTACTTGGCAGGTTTTTCTTGTTTGGGGATTGTTATCCTTTCCAATTTTGGTGAGGACGATCTTGTATCAGTTGTTTAGACTCAGTATATTTGGTAGACCTGTATAGTTCTTGTAATGCCAGCTTATGTGCTAGGCATGTTTTCCGCTGTGTATAACCACATTTGGTTTAAATTTCTTGGTATAAAACTTGTGGTGAGCTATTTTAGCTCATTCCTCTTGAGTATATATATGATGTCAGTTTGATATAAGCAGATGTCATTCAGTTTCTCGTTTCTTGTTAGTCACGCACACTAGGTTCGAGGTTCTATTAGGGAATCCCCAGACTTGGGGGACATGTCAATGAGGATGGTGGGTGCGATGTGGAGGGTCAAGTGTATGTGGATGACGAGGATGAAGACAGGAACAAGGTGGATAGACAAATCATTAAGGACATGGGCTTCGATTATTTAGAGAAGGAACTTGCCCGTACGGCTGTGCCTTTATCTTCCCGTCAATTGGGAGCGGATCCCTTTCCTGGCAACGTGCAGCGCGTCATTCCTCATCAACAACCCACACCGGCTCAAATAAGGATCATCAATAAACTTTACTCTGAGTACAGAATAAGCTTAGCAGACTACAAAATAACGTATATTCCCAAAGGGAGCTTACCCATTGATTCTTTAATAAAATACAAGGAGAGAGTGGCCTTATACGTCGATCAATTTGAGTAGGGCCTTAGGTTTCCTTTTCATCCCTTCATCAATCAGTTTTTTACGGAAACCACGTCAGTGCCAATTCAACTTGTTGCCAATGCAATAAGGACGATCAACGGCTTTCTGTTCGTTTATCGTCACCTCGGCTTTGAGCCGTGTATGGGCGTTTTCAAGAAGTTTTTCAGGATATCTCGTGTAAAGAGTAAAGGAGCTGATCCTCCCTACAAAACTGTATGCTTAGGTGTAGATACCCCGGGGAACCACGGCTTGGCTAGAGCGGTGAATTATCCTAGGATGTCTAACTTGTTTTAGATTGTTTAGAGTCGCCACCTATGTTTTTAAAGGAACATAAGAAAAACCTAGAAATAGCCTAATTTATGTACAAAACCAGAGATTCGGGAGAGAAGGGTTCGGGGGTTAGGTGACGGAGTGGGAAGTACTTAAACACCCACTCCGCCCCGCTTACGCGGGTCTTGCTACTATTGGTGTTCTAATATTTACATGTCCTTCAATTAATTAAATAGAAATGTGCTAACAATTGTGATGAGAAGAAAAGGGGAAAATAAAGGGGAAATAAAATAGAATTGTTTTATTTATTTAATGATAAAGATTACATGTAACAAGTAATGTTAAAGAATTACATTAAGAGATGAAGAGAAATTAACATGGTGAATTAAAGTTAAGATTAAAATGTAGGGAGATAACCTTAACTAACTTCAATATATGAAGTAGTCATGTTGGTCATGTCCCATTAATGGGGATTGCATACTAGTAAGACTAGAATAAAAGAGAATAAAAGAAGAAGACTTGTACCTTTAGAAAGAAGACTTCAAACTTGGACTTGAAAATGATGTTGTTGTGTAGAGATTTGTGTAGAGTTTTGTTATGTAAAACTCTTGTTGGGATAATTTGTGTAGGGAAAATGATATAGAATTTGTGTAGAGAGAAAGTTCCAAGTCTAAAAAATGAGGTCCCCTTCCAAGGTAGAAGATGATGGTTTTTATAGGTAAAAAAGAGAGGGAAAGGTTGGAGGGAAAAGATGATCATCCATGTGAAATGGAATTGACCAATCAAAAATAAGATAAATAAAATAATGAATAAAAGAAATAAAAGAAAATCAAATAAAATAAAAAGGAAATATTTTGTTTTAATGAAAAGGCTAGAAGTGGGGGATTGGGAGTTAATGAGAAAAGGGGGGATGAATGTGGATGTAAAAAGATGGTTTTTTGTGATCAAGAAAAGATGTTTGTAAATAAGAAAAGGGAGGGAAATAAGGTGCAATCCGTTACTGCCAAAGTGGGAAGTGCGCGGGTCCGGCTTTTGGGGCGGGACGCGCGCGTGGCTCACTGGCAGTGCCGGAAGCGCCCGCGGGTGAAAAATGACAGAATGACAGAATGACCCTAAAATTAATTCTGTTATGCAGTTTAGTCCAAAACTAACGGAATCAGTTAAGAACTTAACCGAAGTAACAGAAATTAATAAAAAATAAGTTAAATAAAAATACTATGTATGCAATCGGGGTGAGAGGTCCAAGGCGGGGTGTCTACAGAGCCCCTCGGTGACGTGGATTGCGAAGCAAAACGCGTCGACGAAAGAAAGATAACCGTCGAGGACATCGACAAGAGAAAACAAAGACTCGATAAAGCAGGAATTTGAAATTACAAAGGATAGAAATGCGCTCCCTGTGTGAGCGACTTTTGCTGATGGAAGAGGTATGGTGATTTGAGCGGTCCACCATGGACCAAAATTGATGCGCGGTGCGGCATATTCTAATGCGATGTGCGGCGGTATGGTGATTTGAGCGGTCCATCATAGACCAAAATTGGTGCGCGGTGCGGCATATTCTGATGCGCTGTGCGGCGGTATGGTGATTTGAGCGGTCCACCATAGACCAAAAATTGGTGCGCGGTGCGGCATATTCTGATGCGTTGTGCGGCGGTATGGTGATTTGAGCGGTCCACCATAGACCAAAATTGGTGCGCGGTGCGGCATATTCTGATGCGCTGTGTGGCGGTATGGTGATTTGAGCGGTCCACCATAGACCAAAAATTGGTGCGCGGTGCGGCATATTCTGATGCGCTGTGCGGCACTTGTTGATTCTGGTACTCTGTGCGGTACCTGGTGCTCTGTGCGACACCTGTTGATTCTGGTACTCTGTGCGGTACCTGGTGCTCTGTGCGGCACCTGTTGATTCTGGTACTCTGTGCGGTACCTGGTGCTCTGTGCGGCACCTGTTGATTCTGGTACTCTGTGCGGCACCTGGTGCTCTGTGCGGCACCTGTTATGTGTATGCTTTGCAGATATATGCTTGTGCAAGAAGATGCATGAAGAGAGAAATTGTGCTCGTGGTGTGATATGATCTTGAAAGCACCTTTGTAATGAGAGAGAAGTAAGAATGTAAAGAGTGATCTTGTGTGCGGTGTGATTTTGAGGAAAGCATTGGATGTATTCATACCTTCACTTACCATTGCCGCTTGAGTGGAGATGGATTCTTGATGTCCGCGGAGGATGCTTTGATGGAGAATGTCCATTCTTTAGATGTTGATGAGAGAATGCCCTTGATGTTGGGTTGGCGAGATGGTACTCTGGATGATGGGTTGGTCGTGCCAAAAGGCTGCCTACGTATCCCTTTAAGAGAATCAGACCAGCGTAGTTCAAGGATGATGGAGAATGCTGGAGGAGAAGCTAGGAGCAAAGCAAAGTAAAGCAATTACTTTTGCACATAGAAGGAGAAGAAGAAAAAGAAAAATCTTTTTTTTTTTTTTTTTTTTTTTTTTTTTTTTAGAAAGGAAAGAATATGCACACATGTGAGGAAAATATTTTTTTTTTTTTTTTTTTAGTTCGTGGGTGAACCATTTTAACCATTGTGTGTTTGTAAAGCCAACCCAAGATCAAGTCATGCTCAGTCGAAGTCCGGATTGCCTCACTTGAATTCTGTTGTTGCTGGTGTGCCCAACGAATATTGATGTCTAGCCCCAAGAGATTTGTCGGTTATGGGGCTTCAAAAAGGCTTTTGATGCCGAGATGAGGGGTTGCTGATTGTAAAGCCCCTAGAATGCCTTTGATGCCAAATTTTGAGGGACTTGCATAGCTCCAAGATAAATCAGCTCTTGGCCCATTCGAGTAAATCGCCCTTTGTTGTTGTAGTGAGCAAGTCCCAAGAGGAGATCGTTGATGCCAAGCTTTGAGAGATTGCAAAGCCCCAAGTGTCGTGGGCTTGTAGATGGCGGGATGTGAAGACCTTTCATTGTAAGCCCCAAATTACCTCGTGATTGGCTCGGCATTGAGAACGGATGTACCGTTTTGGTAGAATTCTTGATAGATATCTCCTTCTTGCTCTTACTGGGGAGATGAATGGCCTCATTGTGGTCGATACCCAAATGGCTGAGGGCTTATGTCAAAGGATGCAGTAATGTCTTGCGGTGCCGTCGCGGTCGCGGAGGATAAGGTCTTGGCGTGATAAAGTCTCAAATGAGTATGCTTGCTTGACTCTTCTTGAGTTGAACTAATGACGGATCTTCGGATGCAACTAGTGCTGTGGCCCAACTTTATCTGAGCTGCACCTTGTGCTTTTGATCTTGGAGAAGGGGGTGCTGAATTGCAGAAACATTGGGATTGGCCGTGGTATTTCCCGCTATAACCCTGTTTTGATTAGAGTTTAGCATATTGAATCTTTTTCCTTTTCTCTAAGACTTCCTTCAAAATCTCGCTGTGAGTTCTAACAAAAATCATCAACTTCATTCATAACATCGGAGTCTTCATTTAAAACCAAGAGGCCTTTGACTTGAAGTGTTGAGAGACCCTTTGAAGCTTGATTGTTCTCATGGAGCCATAAGACTACTCCACATTGCACTTGCTCGAGTATTGTTGCCCAAAAGACTGTCGGTCGCGAATCCCTAATACTGCCCTTTGCTCGGATTACTGTAATGCCGTAGCCCAAAAGATTGTAGATTGCGAAGCCCGTTGAGACCTTCGGTGCCGAATTGAGGAAGCTTCCAATGTTGCACATGACTTGGCTGGGGATACTGCTGGGGAGTTAATTGCTCTTTGCCGAGGGAGCCTTTAAGACTTGACCGTAGCCCCTAGAGTGCCATCATTGATTGCGAGAAAGGTCCACCCTTGATTGGGGAAACGAGCACGGGTACACATGACAAGAGGGCTTTTTGACATCCCTTTTGAGGGGCTTTGAGGATAGTCTCACACATCTTTCTTGAGCATAGCCTCTAGGGCGTATTGATTGTCAAGTGAAGCAAAAGAAGTCCTTGTCCTTAAGTCACATAGCCCCTAGGGCGTCACCATTTGTTGAGCAAAGCAAGAGTGACTCATCCCCGTGCGAGGGAACAAACATGAGAGGACATGGCAAGAGCTACTCCATTTCTCGGTAGCCTTTCGGCGTACTTTAGAAGCACATACTTGAAGAAGCTTTGAAAACTGAGACACATGTTGTTGCTATTTGTTGCCCAAGCCAATTGACTAGTTAGGGATTATTTGTGCAACCTCGTGCCCTTTTATGATGGGCTCGTTCTCGGATGGGTCTTGGCTACCACGGGCCTTCTTCTCATGAACCCAAAAATGCACACTGCTAGAGAATGATGCCGATAACCCAAGACAACCTTTGATGGTGCTATATCTTGTCGAGCCTTTTGCAATCCCAAACTTGACTCGGTGGGGAATTAACTTGAGGAGATTCAATGTAGAACTTATCTTCTTTAGAGGCCGGGGATCTCCATTTCTCTTTCCCTTCTCTCTCTCACTCTCTCATTTTTTTTTATGACGCACCCTGTTTTTTGCCTAGACCGCCCTTTCGGGTTTTCAATCTAGCGGGCATCTCTTTTGCGTCTTCATTTTTTACTCGATTAATGAGGAAGTGTGCATTGACTCTAGCTGAGGATGAGAGACATGTGATTTTGCGGTGAAGACCCCTTGTCACTAAAGGTGAGTGACATTGACTTGACTAGGGAAGTGTCCCTAGTATTGACATGTATTTTTTATTGAATTGAATGACTCGCGAAGGCAAGTAAGTCATTAAGAGAGAAGAGAAGGAAAGCCCCAATTTGATTGCAAGAAATTGGGAGTATGCAGAAAGAATAGAAGTCCCTAGACTCGACAAGGAGCGCGAAATGATTCCAAATCTAAGAAAGTTGTTCAATCTTTTTGGTGATTAATTCATTGGTATATGAATCGTACAAAGATGTCTTGACAAGTTCGAGATGAAGGCCAATCACCATAACGCGCTAGCGCTAAACATATCTTCTTTCTTGCATGAGACCGGACCCGCAGGTTGCCTATGTTCCTCCAGTGTAGAGGCTCAGGTCACCGTAGTTCTTGTGAATTCTCCATTCTTCGTGATGGAATTGTTGCTTCGTAGCTTCGTCCTTTGTTGGTGGATGATGATGTTGATCTTCTTTGATTGAGGGGGATTTTTTTTTGTGCTCTAACTTTTGCCTAGGTTGATTTGATGGTTTCAACCTAGCGAGCTCTCTTTTTTTTTTTTTTTTTTTTTTTTTAATCCCCCCTTTGAACATTGCTTGATTTTTCTCCATGGTTGTTGCTTCACCTTTGATGTCTTGGCTTTGTCTTCGTCGTTGATGATGTTGCCTTCGTCACAATGTTTAGCCCCTAGGCGTTCAAGTGATGGCCTTCATTCCAAAACTCGTTTAGACATCTTTTCATCATTTTTCCAAGAATTAGATTGAACAACTTGGAAGAGTGTATAAGGACAAGAACGAATTTTATTTGATAAGAAGACTCGACACTTAACATGGGACGAGAGAAAACATTAATGCACACAAAAGAGGACTTTTGACTCTTTTTTTTTTTTTTTTTTATTCCTACTACTAGGTAGAGAAAGAGAAACGGAGATTGTTGTCATCATCCCCCATGTCATTGTAGTCCTCATTGTCGTTGTAGTCTTCCATGTCACTACATTCTTCCATGTCATTGTTTGGGAACCCTTTGTCGTTGAAGCTTGTGTCATAGGAGGACTCGGCCACTTCTCGGAGCAAATTGTCAATTCTAACCCCCGCATCATACATGCTTGAAAAATCGGAGTGAAAAGCCCCACTAAGATTAGTGCGGTAGTCCATTTTCAAACACTTAAAGAATATGTCCATTTGTTCCTTCTTGGAAGGCCTATCAACCATCTCGGCTAGCTTGTCGTTCCAACGGCGATAGAAGCCCCCAAATGATTCATCACCCATTTGCATGGTGCTCTCCAATTCTTTCTTGGTGGGACGGAACATGGAGTTGCCTTGGTATTGTGACTTGAAGGCAAGCATAGCGGCATCCCAATTGAGGCGGGTGGAAATCGGAAGACCCATGTACCAATCTTTTGCGACCCCATCGAGAGTAAGTGGGAAGCATTGTGCCATTATTTGAGGAGACACTTTCTTCGGCAGCATGGCCCAAATGTAGGAGTCGACATGAGCGTCGGGGCAAGAGGTGCCTTTGAACTTGCCAATATCGGGCATCTTGAACTTTTCGGGAAGAGCCTCCATTGTGTTCATGAGGAGAGAAGCTCGATGAAGATCGGTGCATGGGCCCTTGTGCAAATTTAGCCCACTAAGCCTTTGGTCAATGTAGAACATGAGAGTGTTGACCAAACCGGTATCAATGCTTTGGACCTTTATTTCACTCGTGAGCCCTTTCAATTGGTTCTTGAGTTTAGCAACTTCTTTCTTGTGGGCCATTTTCACATTCTCGTAACGGGCTCGCCATAAATCATCCTTGCGGTGGATATTCTCGGCTAGTGTATCAACTTGCCCTTTCAATGCTTCCACCATGCGGAATAACCCTTCGTTGGACACGGGAATGCCGTTGTCGTTGCCGTTTGAAGCCATTGGACCTATTGAGAGAACACGGTCGATCTTAGGATGGCCCCACAAACACCTTTTGAGTAAAATAATTTCACCCACAAACAAGAAAAGAATCAACCACATAAAGAAAAATGACTCTTTTTTTTTTTTTTTTTTTATTTACAAAGTCGGAAGGACGGAGTCCTTTTTTGGGGTTTCTAGAAAAAATAGTGGAATCGTCACACTAGTATATAGACCTTCCCGCGGTCCCATATACTCATCGGATTCCACCACGCTTGTGAGTCCTACATGTGTCGGGATTAAACTAAATTAATGTAGTAAATCATACATGCGGGGACGAATTTTTATTTTCGTCCAAAATAACCACTTTTGGGGACGGAGTTTTATTTCGTCCATTGCAACAAGTTGGCATGTATGATTTGAAGACATTAGTTTAGGGAAATCTCGGCACATGAAAAACCGACTTGGTCACGGAGTGTTAGACCCTAGACTAGAATTATGTGGTTTGTGCTCGGCTTGAATATGAGGCTTAAAGGTCACCCCCGACATGTAGTCATGAACTACGCCACGGGCTGAGGTTTACCGCTTCGAAAGAGCCAAGGTCGAGTGGAGCTTGAAACTTTCTAGGACGGGCCTCGACGGGTTTGGGGTTGGACTTGTGCGACTCGATAGTGAGCAGTTGATAAGAATATGTGCATGTAGTGTGAGGTCTAACATGTGACAAAACATTTTTTTTTTTTTTTCAAAAGAAAAAAAGAAATAAAAGCAAATAAGCACATAATTTACAATTTTCGAATCACCCGTGTGACCGATAAAAATGAACAGGAAATAAAAGATGTTCTGTGCAGGCCCGGTGCCCACACACTGTCAAAACTGTCCATTCTGTTCACTGTTTCTGTTCTGGGAATGCGCCCAGAAGCGTGCGCATTGGGTGGCCTATGCGGAAGGCGCGCGCGGTAGACAAAGAGGGGCAGAGGCGCCCGCATCTAGGTAACAACCTGTAAATCAGCGGGTTCAAGGGATTGCCTTGACCCTAAATAAAAATGCTTTCCCCTGCAGAATTTGTTAGCACAGAAACATGGAATTGAAGGACAAGAAAGGAGGCGGGCGATTCTGGTAATAAGGGTCGGACGCGCGCGCTTTAGGCCAAGAAGGCCGGAGGCGCGCGCTTCCTACCCTTTTTACCAGAATGCCTAGAAAACAGAATAAAAGAACACCAAAAATGAAAACGCAAGTTTAACCCTCTATCTTCCCCAGCGGAGTCACCACTATAGATACCCCGGGGAACCACGGCTTGGCTAGAGCGGTGAATTATCCTAGGATGTCTAACTTGTTTTAGATTGTTTAGAGTCGCCACCTATGTTTTTAAAGGAACATAAGAAAAACCTAGAAATAGCCTAATTTATGTACAAAACCAGAGATTCGGGAGAGAAGGGTTCGGGGGTTAGGTGACGGAGTGGGAAGTACTTAAACACCCACTCCGCCCCGCTTACGCGGGTCTCGCTACTATTGGTGTTCTAATATTTACATGTCCTTCAATTAATTAAATAGAAATGTGCTAACAATTGTGATGAGAAGAAAAGGGGAAAATAAAGGGGAAATAAAATATAATTGTTTTATTTATTTAATGATAAAGATTACATGTAACAAGTAATGTTAAAGAATTACATTAAGAGATGAAGAGAAATTAACATGGTGAATTAAAGTTAAGATTAAAATGTAGGGAGATAACCTTAACTAACTTCAATATATGAAGTAGTCATGTTGGTCATGTCCCATTAATGGGGATTGCATACTAGTAAGACTAGAATAAAAGAGAATAAAAGAAGAAGACTTGTACCTTTAGAAAGAAGACTTCAAACTTGGACTTGAAAATGATGTTGTTGTGTAGAGATTTGTGTAGAGTTTTGTTATGTAAAACTCTTGTTGGGAGAATTTGTGTAGGGAAAATGATATAGAATTTGTGTAGAGAGAAAGTTCCAAGTCTAAAAAATGAGGTCCCCTTCCAAGGTAGAAGATGATGTTTTTTATAGGTAAAAAAGAGAGGGAAAGGTTGGAGGGAAAAGATGATCATCCATGTGAAATGGAATTGACCAATCAAAAATAAGATAAATAAAATAATGAATAAAAGAAATAAAAGAAAATCAAATAAAATAAAAAGGAAATATTTTGTTTTAATGAAAAGGCTAGAAGTGGGGGATTGGGAGTTAATGAGAAAAGGGGGGATGAATGTGGATGTAAAAAGATGGTTTTTTGTGATCAAAAAAGTTGTTTGTAAATAAGAAAAGGGAGGGAAATAAGGTGCAATCCGTTACTGCCAAAGTGGGAAGCGCGCGGGTCCGACTTTTGGGGCGGGACGCGCGCGCGGCTCACTGGCAGTGCCGGAAGCGCCCGCGGGTGAAAAATGACAGAATGACAGAATGACCCTAAAATTAATTCTGTTATGCAGTTTAGTCCAAAACTAACGGATTCAGTTAAGAACTTAACCGAAGTAACAGAAATTAATAAAAAATAAGTTAAATAAAAATACTATGTATGCAATCGGGGTGAGAGGTCCAAGGCGGGGTGTCTACATTAGGGGCCATCCCCAATGCTCCTCGTTTGTTGTACGCGTTCGCTGGGAAGCTCAACACTTTTGCCAATCATATCGTAATGGTGGAGAGCATGAATGGTTGGGAGTTTGAGTGTTCCCAGGGTGTACTTGGTTGGATCTCAGGAGGGTGGGAACCCGAATGGAGTGAGGATTTGGAGAGTGCGTTGACCCGGTTGGTCGGGCCTTATGAAGGAGAGGACTGGGCTGTAAATTGGGAAGAGCTTGAGAGCCGAGCTTGCTACTTTGCTCGAGCTGGCTTGGCTGGTTGTTTTGAAAAAGAGGTGGAGCCTCTCGTCTCAATAGTTTCAGATAGGCGCTATCCTGGTTTGGTGATTCATGAGGAGTGCTCGTTCGAGGTGGATTGCACGTTGTGCTTGAGTTCACCTGCCCCGTGCTATAAATTTGAGCATTTTGGGGGTGAAGATCTAGACTCTGGTTTTAGTTGAACTTCTTTCATAAGTCTAATTACTTCTTCTTTTCTTCTGCAGCTTTCCACTCTTGCTATCCGCCTGACTCAGACCGGTGAAGAGTTAGAAGACCGTACTAACAACAAGGCGGCTACTCTCATAGAGAGAGAAAAGGAGCTGGCTGCCTACAACAAGGAGTTTGAGGAAGAAAAGAAGAGGTCCGTTGATGCTGAGAGTTTGGCCAAAGCGAGTCAAGCCGAGGCCCAGAAGGTGGAGGCGGCTTTAAAGGCGGGGAGGGAACGGGTGGACAAAGTTCAGGAGGAATTGAGTCTTTCTATGGGTCGCACTAGGGAGGCTCAAGCTTGCATCAACGATCTGGAACAGGAATTTGCTCGGCTAAAGGAGCAGCTCGCTTCATCCAGCTCGTTAAGTAAAGAGGCCATCATCGATGAGTATGAGAAATCTGAGGAGTACGAGGAGAAGTTGGTGGCCAAAGCTTACCCTTACTGGAAGTCCGGTCATAGGCACGGGTTGAGGGATGCCTACGGTCGAGAGTTTCTCCCCTAAGACCCCGAGACCTTGGCCGATTTGGTGGAGTCATCTAATGTTCAATTTAACGACTTCGCCCAAACTGCCCATGCCATGATTCCCTTCAATGAAGACGAGCTGGACCAGTTAGCTGGCGAGGATGAGACTGACAACAAAGAGACTTGGGTCGCTCCCGAGCTTCTACCTATGAATGTTGATACTGTTCTGGCAAAGAGAGAATCTGAGCGTGCTCGTGAAGAAAGTGAGGCCATGATAAATGAATTGTCTGGAGAAGGCGATGAGAAAGCCACTTTAATTTAGTATTTTTCTTTTTGGAGTTTATCCGTTCTTATGTAAGCCATTGGGGTCAGCTATTGGCCCCTACAATGAATGAAGTCTTTTTTTTTTAAGTCATTATTTTTCTGTGTTGTTCACTCGTTTGGAATGAGTAGTGTGTTGCCTACTCGGGGCAGGACTTAACCAATGTGCTTGCTTAGAGCAAGGCTTGATCTCGTTTGGAACGAGTAGTGTGTTGCCTGCTCGGGGCAGGACTTAACCAATATGCTTGCTTAGAGCAAGGCTTGAGCTCATTTGGAATGAGTAGTGTGTTGCCTGCTCGGGGTATGACTTAACCATTGTGCTTTCTTAGAGCAAGGCTTGAGCTCGTTTGGAACTAGTAGTGTGTTGCCTGCTCGGGGCAGGACTTAACCATTAGATGCAAAATGATTTGGAAAGGGATATTTTCATTAAGGGTGCCAGTAAAGGGCTACCTTTCAAATCACAGAACAACGAACATGCAAGTGCTCGAAAAGAGCTACCCTTGCCAAATAATCTACACATAGAATCTTGCTAGCTGCTTGTGATAGTACTTTCTGAGGTTGGTGGAGTGCCATGGATTCTTGAGCTCACGACCTTCAGGAGTTGCCAGCATGTGTGTCCATTCTTGCACTATTCTGATCACGATGAAAGGACCTTCCCAGTTGGGAGAAATTTTGTTTTGCTGTATTCTTCTGCTCGTCGCTTCGATCTTATGTACAACCCAGTCGCCGATCTGGAATGTCCTTTTCCTCACTTTCTGGTCGTGATACTTCTTGGTTCTTTGTTTATAGTTCAACGATCAGAGGTGAGCATCTAGCCTCTTCTCATTGAGCAGGTCTAGATCGGCTCTCCTCCTTTCTTCATTTAAGCCTTCGTCAAAGAAAGATACCTGAGCTGTGGGGAGTGCGAGCTCGACTGGAGCCATGGCTTCAGAACCGTAGGTCAGAGCAAAGGGGGTCTCTCCGGTGGGTCCCCTGGTCATGGTCCGAATTGCCCAAAGGGCGAGGGGGAGCTCATCAACCCATTTTCCAGCTCGACCAGTCAGATTTCTGTGAAGGGCATGCATCACTAGCTTGTTTGTGGCCTCGGCCTGGCCATTCCCCTGGGGATACGATACTGATGACTTCGTGTGCTTGACCCCGAGGCGAGCACACTCTGTGGTAAACCAATCTGAGAACTACAAGCCCCTGTCTGAAACAATCTGTTTAGGCACTCTGATGCGGCACCATATATGGTCATGCACGAAATTTAGCACGTTTTCCTTGGTGATCTCTGCCAGTGCCTTGGCCTCTATCCATTTCGTAAAGTAGTCTACTGTCACCACAGCATACTTTAATTTCCCTCGAGCTAAGGGGAAAGGTCCGACCATGTCTATTCCCCACATATGGAATGGCCAACAACCAATGACATGCGTTTGCTCGGTGGTTGGGACTCGGAGGATGTCTGCGTATCTTTGGCACTTATCACATTTTTTGACATATTCAATGGCCTCTCTCCTCATTGTGGGCCAGTAATAGCCCAAGGTTATGATTTTCTCTGCTAGGGTCCTAGCGCGTGGATGGCCTCCACATATTCCCTCGTGTACCTCCTCCATCAGGTTCTGGGTCAGCTCGGGGGGCACACATCTCAAGAGTGGCTTTACAAATGACCTTCTGTACAATACGCCTTCTACTATAGTGAAACGAGGGGCTTTCCTTTTCACCAACTTCGCCTTTTCTCCATCCTCGGGGAGCTCTTCTCTCTCAATGAATTTTTTGAGGTCTTCCACCCAGCTGGGTAGTGCTTCTCTTGCATCACCAATCTCTATTATTTGGGCTCTTTCAATGGCCGTTTTTTCCAAAAATTCTATCCATTTGGGATGATCTACCTCCTCGGTCTCCATGGTCGCCAGTTTAGAAAGCAAGTCTACCCGGGCATTGTCCTTTCAAGCGACCTGGACGATCTGCCAAAATTCAAAAGTTTTCACCAATTCTAAGACCAAGTCTTTGTACTTTGAGAGGACAGGATTGATGGCCTCATACTCCCCCATTAACTGGTTCACAACGAGCTGAGAATCGGTGTGAGCCTGAAGTTTTGTGACTCCTATGTGCTTTGCCAAGTCGATTCCTGCTATCAGCACTTCGTACTCATACTGATTATTGGAGGTCGGGAATTTAAACCTCAGTATTTTCTCGATGCTCTCACTGTTGCTGGGCTCGAGCAGGATTATTCCCGTACCATAATTCTTTGCTACCGACCTGTCAGTGAAAAGTTGCCAGTAATTGGACGGTACACTGGTACTCCTAGGTTGCTCGGGCTTGACTTTTGGGGGTGGCAGATCGCCGTCAAGGCTAAAGATTGTCTCTACTATAAAATCTGCTAGAGACTGAGCCTGGAGAGTTTTCCTCGGCTGGTAGGAGATGTCAAACTCAGTCAATTCGATCGACCAATTGAGCAACCGTCCTGAACTGTCGGGCTTCTGTAGTATCTTTCTCAATGGAGCATTGGTATAAACCACAACCGGATGGGCGGAAAAGTATGCTCTCAGCTTTCGAGAAGCAATTACCAATACGTACGCCAATTTTTTCGCGTTGAAGTAGCGGGCTTCCACATCATTCAATGCTTTGCTAACGTAAAATACAGGCTTCATTCCTTTGTCCTCCCTTGCTAGGACTGCTGCCACAGCTCAGTCCGTTGCGGCCAGATAAACGTACAAAGTATCCCCTAGAACCGGGCTGCTAAGTACTGGCAGTTGACTCAAGTATATCTTTAGCTCTCGGAAAGCTTCAGAGCACTCATCCATCCATTTGAATTCCTTGCTGCCTTTGAGAGTTTTAAAGAATGGGATAGATCGTTCGGCCGACTTGGCAATGAACCGACCTAGGGCTGCTACCCGACCATTGAGCCTCTGAACTTCTTTGACTGAGGTTGGTTCCTTCATGTTTAGGAGTGTAGAGATATTTTCTGGGTTTGCTTCATTTCCTCATTGAGAGACCATAAAGCCCAGGAATTTCCCCGCGGTCACTCCGAACACGCACTTACTCGGGTTTAATTTCATCTCGTTAGCTCGTAGGGTTGAGAACGTTTCAAACAGGTCGGGGCAGTGGTCCCCTTCCTTGGTTTTGATTACCATGTCGTCCACATACGCCTCCATATTCCTGCCAAGTTGGGCTTTAAAGACCCTGCTCACCATCCGCTGGTAGGTGGCTGCCGCATTTTTTAGGCCAAAAGGCATCTTTTTGTAGCAGTAGTTCCCCTTGCTTGTCTGGAAGGCGGTTTTCTCAATATCTTGCTCGGCCATCTTTATCTGGTGGTAGCCTGAATAGGCGTCCACAAAGCTTAGGGTCTTGTGACCAGCAATAGTGTCGCGACCCCAGACCCCGCGGGCCCGAGACCGCGATCTGGACGTCGACTCTAAAACCAATCTTTGAAATACTGAAGTTAAAAATTTTATTTAATACCAAAAGGTAATGATCCAAAGTTTTACAAAACCAAGTTTGATAAAAACCAAATACAACTTATCATAAACTTCCACAAGTTTATGCTAACAAAATACAAATATACACAATTCTTAGTGACGTCATTGTTTGGTAGAACTACCCCAAAATGGTTACACATTTACATAATGGGAACCAACCTATCTCAACCTTCCCCAAAAGAACGGATCCACACTCGACGTCCTCTTTTCTCGTGATCAGCGAGACTAATCCTTAGCACCTGGGGGGGTTAAGGAAAAACAAAGATGAAAGGAAAGGGGTGAGATAAATCTCAATAAGTTACTAATGCTGTCACGACCCGAAAACTAGGCTCTATTTTATTGGTAATAAATAATTATTATTTATTTATTTGCTTATTTATTTATCTAAATTATTATTTATTTAAATATTTATGGGTGCATTTTATGTTTCATAATAAATTATGTCTAGCATTTTAATTGGTCTTTTGGGTTAGTGTAGTGTTGTTGGGTCTTAATAGTTAGTAGGGAGTGTAAGTATTTGTGTGTAGTGTAGAGGAGGGGCCTGAGTGTAAGTTTTTGGGAATAATTCCCCCTTCTCCCTCTCTTCTCCCTCACTCCCTCATTTTCCCAGCCATCCCTCTCTCTCTCTCTTCCATGGGTGAAAAAAAAGATCGTCGATAGGATCGTAGGAAGCCAAGAAATTTCGAGTTCCGTCACCTTTGAGAAAATCCGGGTAAGTTGCTTTTCCCCCATTTTTATGCTAAAATGTTCATATCATACTTATATTATGCTTGATGTGTTATATTTGAAGTTTGGTTGAGTTTGGAGTTTATTTGGAATTTATTTGGAGTTTTGGCCAAAAATGGTGATTTTAGGAATGTTGGGTTTGAATCTTGATCTTGGATGATGAATGGTATTATTTGAGTCTCCATTCTAGTTATAAGTTGTTTTGGGTTCATCTTTATGCTTGGTGGAAGGTTGATTATGTTTGATTTTGGTTGTAATATGAAATGGGTAAGAAAATTGGTAGAAACCCAGATTTTGGCCGGATTTCGTCCCTCCGGGCAAGGAGGCGCGCGCACCATGTTTTGGGAGGCGCGCGCACCCTTTTCTGCTTCGAAATTGCAGCCTTCTGACCTTAGGAGGCGCGCGCATCACTTTTTTTGGAGGCTCGCGCATCCCTCCTTTTTCCAGCTTGTCCGTTTTTCGTTCGATCTTCCGGAGGCCATAACTTTCTCATCCGGACTCCGTTTTAGGCGTGTAAACTATCGTTTCGAAGCTCTCTTCGAGTACTACAAGATGGTATAGGTTGTTCAGTTAAGTTATAAATTTTATACTTCGGGATTTTATTGGGTGTTTGGGCATCTTATGACGTGTTCGTGGTTGTTCCAATCGAATTGATTTTCGAGTAGGACTTGGTATAGTTTTTAGGCGATGTCCCATAGTACCTAGAGGGTTGTTGTTGAACACCAAAGTGTAGGGTTTAGTCTGGTCGTGATCATGTTCTAAAGATTAACCTTTTGGATTCGTTTGGGGGTTTGGGATTGGTTCGTTAAGGACGGAGGTAAAGCGTGTATTGGCAATTGGGTACTTACGGTTTGATTAACCTTAAAGTGTATTCATTCTGATTTCCTACTTTGGAATTCCAGGTGTGATGAGATGGTTGAGTTCCTAGTCCTAGTATATCTTTATGAGTAAATGTTTAGTGTCATTTTGGTAATAGTCATTGTGCCATTGGTGAGCGGCTGTTTGGGTTGTGCTCTTCATGAATAACTCGTGGGTATCATCTTTAGGATGTGTTTGGTATGGGTCCTTGTCTTGGAATTATCTTGTTTTAATGATCAATGTTGTTGTGCTCTTTATGAGAAATTCCGTTTATCGTTGTTGTACTCTTTTATGAGAAACTCCTTGTGCTATTGTTGTTGAACTCTTCTTGAGTAATCGTTTGCATCTTTTATGGTGATTAATTGGTATGATTCCCTACTTTGGAATCAATGGTCGTTTATCGTGCTAGTATTTTATTACTTAGCATTTATTTGAAAGTCCAGCTGGTATTTGTGGTTGTGTCGGGCGATGTGAGATATTGTGATGGCACCGGCCAAGTCCATTATGGTGTCGACCATTGTTTTGCCCTTATTTTCCTCTTCCAGATCGGCCTTGGTTGAGACGTTTGGAGCATGACTTTGTGGCATGGCTCCCGCCCCTTGTGGCACATTACTTTGTTATTGGTTCCGGTTCCGGGGTTTTCTCTTCGAGCTTTCATGCTGCTATGAAGATGTTGATTATTGATTATTGAAGCTACGCAGCGATCCTTTATTTGGATGTTCCGGTTTGGAAAACCTTGGCTATGTATCCACTTATGAGTGTTTATTTCAGCTTTATGTGTTGCATGATGAGATGGTCGTTATTTCCAACCGGTATGGGACGGTTGGCGATAGGGAGCCTCTCATTTGTTGTTATATGTTTATTTATATGATTGATTATTGGATGTTACTGTTCGACAGCATGTCACTTATTATTCCGCTGCTATCTGTCTTATGTTAATTGCTATTGGTCATTGCATATTAGCATGTCATGTAGTTGCATTAGTAACTTACTGAGATTTTATCTCACCCCGTTTATTTCCATCTTTGTTTTTCCTTAACCCCCCCAGGAGGAAATGGATTAGGATTCGCGGATCGAGGAGGACGTCGAGGGGTTTGAGATTTTGGGGCAGGTTGTTATGAATCGGTTTACATTATTTAAATGTATAACCTTTTGGGGATAGTTTTACCATTATTGACGTCATTAAGAATTGTATATTTTATTCTTTTGGGTATAAGCTGTGGAGCTTATGTTGGATGTACTTTGTTGATTTAAACTTGGATTTGTAAAACCTTGTGTTATCATCTTTTGGTTCAAAATGGAATTTTTAACTTCTATATTTTAGAGTTTAGGTTTTAAGTCGACGTCCAGCTCGCGATCTCGGGCCGCGGGGTTCGGGATCGCGACAGTTGGTATCAGAGCTATGGTTTAGCTCTATGTATAAGTATAGGTGGACTAGAATGACCTAGGAGGGTAGTTGTGTTCGGAGTGAGTAACGATGAGTATTTTATGCAGGTATTTGTTTATGATGGCTAGAAGAAGAACGGGTGAAAGTTCTAGTGGGGCTCAGAATCAGAATGGTATACGGGAAGAAAACAGTGCAGTGTTTCAGGGCAGGTTTGAAGCGTTCGTGGAAGCAATTCAAGACCAAGGGCCGAGAGAGGAACATGTAGCACCTCCGTGATATGGGTGGGAGCAGTTCTTGAAGTTGAAACCAAGTGAGTACGACGGTGAGCCTGATGTGAAGAAGGCCGAGCTATGGATAGAATCGATGGAGAAAATCTGCGATGTCTTTGATTGCACTGATGTGGATAGGGTTCGGTTTGCAGCTTGTATGTTAGTTGGTGCTGCGCAGAACATTGGTGGAAGGCACTGAAGACCAGTTGGGATGCGACTCTTGTACCATATCCTTGGGAGTGGTTCGTGAGGAAATTCAAGGATCATTTTATCTCTCTAGTGAATCAAAACCGGAAAGAGATCGAGTTCCTCAGCTTATAGCACAGCGGATTCAGACTTATCAGGATGCGGTGGATCGAGCCTACTTGATTGAGCAGGATATTGGGGAACACAAAAGGAAGACTGAGATGGTTAACCCGGGTAAGCAAGGAGGGCAGAGTGAGTCACAACAGCAACATTCAGATAACAGAGGTAATTCTGGAGTGCAAACTCGATTCAGAAGGCAACTTCAAGGGAAACCAACAGTAGGAAATCAAGGTTCTAATAAGGGGACACGAAATGGGAAAGTCTGCAGCTACTGTCAGAGGAAAGGACACTCAGAAGACAAGTGTTGGAAGAAGCAAGGAAAATGTGTGAAGTGTGGTCAGTTGGGACACTTCGTTAAAGATTATCCGAGGTTTAGAGTTCAATCATCGGGGACAGGAACTGGAATACCACAGGGTCAGAAGAGGGATGCTTCGGGGAAGCCTAAGGTTTCGGGTAGCGTATTTGCAATCAATCAGCACTCACCGGGTAACAGATAATTTCAGGAGGTATTATTTTGCGTCGTGAGAGCGAGCGCGTGCATTTTAGGATCATCGCATTTATGTGTTTCTGTGCATTAGTTGCATTTATTTCTTTTGAGTCTTTGACTTATGTGTTGTAGGTGTCTACTCCTATGGAGGAGTTTAGGGTATCTGATGAAGTCTTATGTGCTTATGATGTGCTTAAGTATGGTTATGTCTCACCTGCTAGATTAGCCATGTTGCTATTACAAGATTTTGATGTTACTATTGCTTTAGTGTATTGTTGTAGGGGGATTGTTATATTCTCCATTCCTGATTTCTTAAAATTATTTGAGACCGTTCTTTTGGGTAGAGTTATACCTATCTTTCCTTAACTGAAATCCGAGTATTTAGTTGCGGTGAATTGTTGGGCGTATTTATCGTTTGTGAAAATTTCTGTTTTATTTCTGAATAGTACCTAGTAATTGGGGAGAACCTTGGGTTAAATTGAGTTGTTATAGTACAAGCTTGTAGTGCTAATATTTAGATCAATGTCCTTATGGCATCGGTTGGGTTATAAGAGTTGAGGATTCAAATTGAGGATTTCTGGATAGGAGATTTTGTTTACTTGTAGTGCATCTACGTGAGTGCATCGGAATGGATTAGTACGGTGAGGTATACGATTTGTTATGGATGATAAGTTTGTTGTAGGAGTTCCGATCATTAATGGTGGTAAGCGTGTTAAGTTAGAAAGGACTAAGTACATTTTGGGAGAGTAATAATTCCTCAATCTATGTTAAAGGCATTTTGAAATTTTGGTTAGATAGTGGTTCTATGGTCCTAAATCTTGTCTTGGTGGCATTTCTTATTTTGGATTACAAATAAGTGAAGGAAGTTGATTATCAATACTTGGGCATAATTAAGGAATATCATGAATTGGTATCGGGTCAGTTGGAACGTTGCTAGCTAATTGGTTTGTTATGACGGTAGCACTATTGAACCTAAGTATCATTAGGTTAATAAATGTATGCGTGAAAGACTAACTTGGGTTAGTTATTGAGGATTTGAGATTTGTAGATTTCCTTGGGTATATGAGCACAGATTATTAATAAAAAAGGGAGTTAGAGGAAATACCGTGAAGATAAAATTTAGATCATTTTCGGACTACTGAGTATTCGTAATTATTTTAGACTTTCAAGGATTGGAGTGTTATGACGATGATGTTATGGCGTAGATTTAAGTGCACATTTTGTATTAAATTTTTGGGTTTATATTGCACCCCTAGTTTAAGGTGCTACCTAGAGCGAGAGCACTATAATGGGAATCCTTAGAGATAGCCTTTGGTGAATATTATGGGGATGGAAAATTTCTTTAGCTTTTCATATTTTAAAAGCTAATTAAGCTCGAGAAGGTAATGTTTGGAATTTCTGGGGAATAATACTAAGTATGCGATTTACAAATGGAAGTACCTTTGCGGTGTAGTTAAGGTTATGAATAAGGCGAGTTTGAGATACCTCGAGAATTATGTGTGGAAATAATTTGGATTCTTCGATTTTGAGTACGGATTTTGATTAATAATGAAGTTAATGATGGAATGATTCGGTTCGAGAGGTGGTGTTATCGTAAGCATTATTTAGGGTTACCTTGTAGTGGGTTAGATTGGACAATTGAGGAATTTGAGAAATGGCGGAACTATCGTATCCGTAGCTATTTGGTCTTTCGGGTAAGTCTCGTTAAAATTCGGGTCGAATTTTCTTTAAGGGGGAGTGAATGTCACGACCCGAAAACTAGGCTCTATTTTATTGGTAATAAATAATTATTATTTATTTATTTGCTTATTTATTTATCTAAATTATTATTTATTTAAATATTTATGGGTGCATTTTATGTTTCATAATAAATTATGTCTAGCATTTTAATTGGTCTTTTGGGTTAGTGTAGTGTTGTTGGGTCTTAATAGTTAGTAGGGAGTGTAAGTATTTGTGTGTAGTGTAGAGGAGGGGCCTGAGTGTAAGTTTTTGGGAATAATTCCCCCTTCTCCCTCTCTTCTCCCTCACTCCCTCATTTTCCCAGCCATCCCTCTCTCTCTCTCTTCCATGGGTGAAAAAAAAGATCGTCGATAGGATCGTAGGAAGCCAAGAAATTTCGAGTTCCGTCACCTTTGAGAAAATCCGGGTAAGTTGCTTTTCCCCCATTTTTATGCTAAAATGTTCATATCATACTTATATTATGCTTGATGTGTTATATTTGAAGTTTGGTTGAGTTTGGAGTTTATTTAGAATTTATTTGGAGTTTTGGCCAAAAATGGTGATTTTAGGAATGTTGGGTTTGAATCTTGATCTTGGATGATGAATGGTATTATTTGAGTCTCCATTCTAGTTATAAGTTGTTTTGGGTTCATCTTTATGCTTGGTGGAAGGTTGATTATGTTTGATTTTGGTTGTAATATGAAATGGGTAAGAAAATTGGTAGAAACCCAGATTTTGGCCGGATTTCGTCCCTCCGGGCAAGGAGGCGCGCGCACCATGTTTTGGGAGGCGCGCGCACCCTTTTCTGCTTCGAAATTGCATCCTTCTGACCTTAGGAGGCGCGCGCATCACTTTTTTTGGAGGCGCGCGCATCCCTCCTTTTTCCAGCTTGTCCGTTTTTCGTTCGATCTTCCGGAGGCCATAACTTTCTCATCCGGACTCCGTTTTAGGCGTGTAAACTATCGTTTCGAAGCTCTCTTCGAGTACTACAAAATGGTATAGGTTGTTCAGTTAAGTTATAAGTTTTATACTTCGGGATTTTATTGGGTGTTTGGGCATCTTATGACGTGTTCGTGGTTGTTCCAATCGAATTGATGTAGGGTTTAGTCCGGTCGTGATCATGTTCTAAAGATTAAACTTTTGGATTCGTTTGGGGGTTTGGGATTGGTTCGTTAAGGACGGAGGTAAAGCGTGTATTGGCAATTGGGTACTTACGGTTTGATTAACCTTAAAGTGTATTCATTCTGATTTCCTACTTTGGAATTCCAGGTGTGATGAGATGGTTGAGTTCCTAGTCCTAGTATATCTTTATGAGTAAATGTTTAGTGTCATTTTGGTAATAGTCATTGTGCCATTGGTGAGCGGCTGTTTGGGTTGTGCTCTTTATGAATAACTCGTGGGTATCATCTTTAGGATGTGTTTGGTATGGGTCCTTGTCTTGGAATTATCTTGTTTTAATGATCAATGTTGTTGTGCTCTTTATGAGAAATTCCGTTTATCGTTGTTGTACTCTTTTATGAGAAACTCCTTGTGCTATTGTTGTTGAACTCTTCTTGAGTAATCGTTTGCATCTTTTATGGTGATTAATTGGTATGATTCCCTACTTTGGAATCAATGGTCGTTTATCGTGCTAGTATTTTATTACTTAGCATTTATTTGAAAGTCCAGCTGGTATTTGTGGTTGTGTCGGGCGATGTGAGATATTGTGATGGCACCGGCCAAGTCCATTATGGTGTCGACCATTGTTTTGCCCTTATTTTCCTCTTCCAGATCGGCCTTGGTTGAGACGTTTGGAGCATGACTTTGTGGCATGGCTCCCGCCCCTTGTGGCACATTACTTTGTTATTGGTTCCGGTTCCGGGGTTTTCTCTTCGAGCTTTCATGCTGCTATGAAGATGTTGATTGTTGATTATTGAAGCTACGCAGCGATCCTTTATTTGGATGTTCCGGTTTGGAAAACCTTGGCTATGTATCCACTTATGAGTGTTTATTTCAGCTTTATGTGTTGCATGATGAGATGGTCGTTATTTCCAACCGGTATGGGACGGTTGGCGATAGGGAGCCTCTCATTTGTTGTTATATGTTTATTTATATGATTGATTATTGGATGTTACTGTTCGACAGCATGTCACTTATTATTCCGCTGCTATCTGTCTTATGTTAATTGCTATTGGTCATTGCATATTAGCATGTCATGTAGTTGCATTAGTAACTTACTGAGATTTTATCTCACCCCGTTTATTTCCATCTTTGTTTTTCCTTAACCCCCCCAGGAGGAAATGGATTAGGATTCGCGGATCGAGGAGGACGTCGAGGGGTTTGAGATTTTGGGGCAGGTTGTTATGAATCGGTTTACATTATTTAAATGTATAACCTTTTGGGGATAGTTTTACCATTATTGACGTCATTAAGAATTGTATATTTTATTCTTTTGGGTATAAGCTGTGGAGCTTATGTTGGATGTACTTTGTTGATTTAAACTTGGATTTGTAAAACCTTGTGTTATCATCTTTTGGTTCAAAATGGAATTTTTAACTTCTATATTTTAGAGTTTAGGTTTTAAGTCGACGTCCAGCTCGCGATCTCGGGCCGCGGGGTTCGGGGTCGCGACAGTTGGTATCAGAGCTATGGTTTAGCTCTATGTATAAGTATAGGTGGACTAGAATGACCTAGGAGGGTAGTTGTGTTCGGAGTGAGTAACGATGAGTATTTTATGCAGGTATTTGTTTATGATGGCTAGAAGAAGAACGGGTGAAAGTTCTAGTGGGGCTCAGAATCAGAATGGTATACGGGAAGAAAACAGTGCAGTGTTTCAGGGCAGGTTTGAAGCGTTCGTGAAAGCAATTCAAGACCAAGGGCCGAGAGAGGAACATGTAGCACCTCCGTGATATGGGTGGGAGCAGTTCTTGAAGTTGAAACCAAGTGAGTACGACGGTGAGCCTGATGTGAAGAAGGCCGAGCTATGGATAGAATCGATGGAGAAAATCTGCGATGTCTTTGATTGCACTGATGTGGATAGGGTTCGGTTTGCAGCTTGTATGTTAGTTGGTGCTGCGGAACATTAGTGGAAGGCACTGAAGACCAGTTGGGATGCGACTCTTGTACCATATCCTTGGGAGTGGTTCGTGAGGAAATTCAAGGATCATTTTATCTCTCTAGTGAATCAAAACCGGAAAGAGATCGAGTTCCTCAGCTTATAGCACAGCGGATTCAGACTTATCAGGATGCGGTGGATCGAGCCTACTTGATTGAGCAGGATATTGGGGAACACAAAAGGAAGACTGAGATGGTTAACCCGGGTAAGCAAGGAGGGCAGAGTGAGTCACAACAGCAACATTCAGATAACAGAGGTAATTCTGGAGTGCAAACTCGATTCAGAAGGCAACTTCAAGGGCAACCAACAGTAGGAAATCAAGGTTCTAATAAGGGGACACGAAATGGGAAAGTCTGCAGCTACTGTCAGAGGAAAGGACACTCAGAAGACAAGTGTTGGAAGAAGCAAGGAAAATGTGTGAAGTGTGGTCAGTTGGGACACTTCGTTAAAGATTATCCGAGGTTTAGAGTTCAATCATCGGGGACAGGAACTGGAATACCACAGGGTCAGAAGAGGGATGCTTCGGGGAAGCCTAAGGTTTCGGGTAGCGTATTTGCAATCAATCAGCACTCACCGGGTAACAGATAATTTCAGGAGGTATTATTTTGCGTCGTGAGAGCGAGCGCGTGCATTTTAGGATCATCGCATTTATGTGTTTCTGTGCATTAGTTGCATTTATTTCTTTTGAGTCTTTGACTTATGTGTTGTAGGTGTCTACTCCTATGGAGGAGTTTAGGGTATCTGATGAAGTCTTATGTGCTTATGATGTGCTTAAGTATGGTTATGTCTCACCTGCTAGATTAGCCATGTTGCTATTACAAGATTTTGATGTTACTATTGCTTTAGTGTATTGTTGTAGGGGGATTGTTATATTCTCCATTCCTGATTTCTTAAAATTATTTGAGACCGTTTTTTTGGGTAGAGTTATACCTATCTTTCCTTAACTGAAATCCGAGTATTTAGTTGCGGTGAATTGTTGGGCGTATTTATCGTTTGTGAAAATTTCTGTTTTATTTCTGAATAGTACCTAGTAATTGGGGAGAACCTTGGGTTAAATTGAGTTGTTATAGTACAAGCTTGTAGTGCTAATATTTAGATCAATGTCCTTATGGCATCGGTTGGGTTATAAGAGTTGAGGATTCAAATTGAGGATTTCTGGATAGGAGATTTTGTTTACTTGTAGTGCATCTACGTGAGTGCATCGGAATGGATTAGTACGGTGAGGTATACGATTTGTTATGGATGATAAGTTTGTTGTAGGAGTTCCGATCATTAATGGTGGTAAGCGTGTTAAGTTAGAAAGGACTAAGTACATTTTGGGAGAGTAATAATTCCTCAATCTATGTTAAAGGCATTTTGAAATTTTGGTTAGATAGTGGTTCTATGGTCCTAAATCTTGTCTTGGTGGCATTTCTTATTTTGGATTACAAATAAGTGAAGGAAGTTGATTATCAATACTTGGGCATAATTAAGGAATATCATGAATTGGTATCGGGTCAGTTGGAACGTTGCTAGCTAATTGGTTTGTTATGACGGTAGCACTATTGAACCTAAGTATCATTAGGTTAATAAATGTATGCGTGAAAGACTAACTTGGGTTAGTTATTGAGGATTTGAGATTTGTAGATTTCCTTGGGTATATGAGCACAGATTATTAACAAAAAAGGGAGTTAGAGGAAATACCGTGAAGATAAAATTTAGATCATTTTCGGACTACTGAGTTTTCGTAATTATTTTAGACTTTCAAGGATTGGAGTGTTATGACGATGATGTTATGGCGTAGATTTAAGTGCACATTTTGTATTAAATTTTTGGGTTTATATTGCACCCCTAGTTTAAGGTGCTACCTAGAGCGAGAGCACTATAATGGGAATCCTTAGAGATAGCCTTTGGTGAATATTATGGGGATGGAAAATTTCTTTAGCTTTTCATATTTTAAAAGCTAATTAAGCTCGAGAAGGTAATGTTTGGAATTTCTGGGGAATAATACTAAGTATGCGATTTATAAATGGAAGTACCTTTGCGGTGTAGTTAAGGTTATGAATAAGGCGAGTTTGAGATACCTCGAGAATTATGTGTGGAAATAATTTGGATTCTTCGATTTTGAGTACGGATTTTGATTAATAATGAAGTTAATGATGGAATGATTCGGTTCGAGAGGTGGTGTTATCGTAAGCATTATTTAGGGTTACCTTGTAGTGGGTTAGATTGGACAATTGAGGAATTTGAGAAATGGCGGAACTATCGTATCCGTAGCTATTTGGTCTTTCGGGTAAGTCTCGTTAAAATTCGGGTCGAATTTTCTTTAAGGGGGAGTGAATGTCACGACCCGAAAACTAGGCTCTATTTTATTGGTAATAAATAATTATTATTTATTTATTTGCTTATTTATTTATCTAAATTATTATTTATTTAAATATTTATGGGTGCATTTTATGTTTCATAATAAATTATGTCTAGCATTTTAATTGGTCTTTTGGGTTAGTGTAGTGTTGTTGGGTCTTAATAGTTAGTAGGGAGTGTAAGTATTTGTGTGTAGTGTAGAGGAGGGGCCTGAGTGTAAGTTTTTGGGAATAATTCCCCCTTCTCCCTCTCTTCTCCCTCACTCCCTCATTTTCCCAGCCATCCCTCTCTCTCTCTCTTCCATGGGTGAAAAAAAAGATCGTCGATAGGATCGTAGGAAGCCAAGAAATTTCGAGTTCCGTCACCTTTGAGAAAATCCGGGTAAGTTGCTTTTCCCCCATTTTTATGCTAAAATGTTCATATCATACTTATATTATGCTTGATGTGTTATATTTGAAGTTTGGTTGAGTTTGGAGTTTATTTGGAATTTATTTGGAGTTTTGGCCAAAAATGGTGATTTTAGGAATGTTGGGTTTGAATCTTGATCTTGGATGATGAATGGTATTATTTGAGTCTCCATTCTAGTTATAAGTTGTTTTGGGTTCATCTTTATGCTTGGTGGAAGGTTGATTATGTTTGATTTTGGTTGTAATATGAAATGGGTAAGAAAATTGGTAGAAACCCAGATTTTGGCCGGATTTCGTCCCTCCGGGCAAGGAGGCGCGCGCACCATGTTTTGGGAGGCGCGTGCACCCTTTTCTGCTTCGAAATCGCAGCCTTCTGACCTTAGGAGGCGCGCGCATCACTTTTTTTGGAGGCGCGCGCATCCCTCCTTTTTCCAGCTTGTCCGTTTTTCGTTCGATCTTCCGGAGGCCATAACTTTCTCATCCGGACTCCGTTTTAGGCGTGTAAACTATCGTTTCGAAGCTCTCTTCGAGTACTACAAGATGGTATAGGTTGTTCAGTTAAGTTATAAGTTTTATACTTCGGGATTTTATTGGGTGTTTGGGCATCTTATGACGTGTTCGTGGTTGTTCCAATCGAATTGATTTTCGAGTAGGACTTGGTATAGTTTTTAGGCGATGTCCCATAGTACCTAGAGGGTTGTTGTTGAACACCAAAGTGTAGGGTTTAGTCCGGTCGTGATCATGTTCTAAAGATTAACCTTTTTGATTCGTTTGGGGGTTTGGGATTGGTTCGTTAAGGACGGAGGTAAAGCGTGTATTGGCAATTGGGTACTTACGGTTTGATTAACCTTAAAGTGTATTCATTCTGATTTCCTACTTTGGAATTCCAGGTGTGATGAGATGGTTGAGTTCCTAGTCCTAGTATATCTTTATGAGTAAATGTTTAGTGTCATTTTGGTAATAGTCATTGTGCCATTGGTGAGCGGCTGTTTGGGTTGTGCTCTTCATGAATAACTCGTGGGTATCATCTTTAGGATGTGTTTGGTATGGGTCCTTGTCTTGGAATTATCTTGTTTTAATGATCAATGTTGTTGTGCTCTTTATGAGAAATTCCGTTTATCGTTGTTGTACTCTTTTATGAGAAACTCCTTGTGCTATTGTTGTTGAACTCTTCTTGAGTAATCGTTTGCATCTTTTATGGTGATTAATTGGTATGATTCCCTACTTTGGAATCAATGGTCGTTTATCGTGCTAGTATTTTATTACTTAGCATTTATTTGAAAGTCCAGCTGGTATTTGTGGTTGTGTCGGGCGATGTGAGATATTGTGATGGCACCGGCCAAGTCCATTATGGTGTCGACCATTGTTTTGCCCTTATTTTCCTCTTCCAGATCGGCCTTGGTTGAGACGTTTGGAGCATGACTTTGTGGCATGGCTCCCGCCCCTTGTGGCACATTACTTTGTTATTGGTTCCGGTACCGGGGTTTTCTCTTCGAGCTTTCATGCTGCTATGAAGATGTTGATTGTTGATTATTGAAGCTGCGCAGCGATCCTTTATTTGGATGTTCCGGTTTGGAAAACCTTGGCTATGTATCCACTTATGAGTGTTTATTTCAGCTTTATGTGTTGCATGATGAGATGGTCGTTATTTCCAACCGGTATGGGACGGTTGGCGATAGGGAGCCTCTCATTTGTTGTTATATGTTTATTTATATGATTGATTATTGGATGTTACTGTTCGACAGCATGTCACTTATTATTCCGCTGCTATCTGTCTTATGTTAATTGCTATTGGTCATTGCATATTAGCATGTCATGTAGTTGCATTAGTAACTTACTGAGATTTTATCTCACCCCGTTTATTTCCATCTTTGTTTTTCCTTAACCCCCCCTAGGAGGAAATGGATTAGGATTCGCGGATCGAGGAGGACGTCGAGGGGTTTGAGATTTTGGGGCAGGTTGTTATGAATCGGTTTACATTATTTAAATGTATAACCTTTTGGGGATAGTTTTACCATTATTGACGTCATTAAGAATTGTATATTTTATTCTTTTGGGAATCCAAATACACCAAATTCAATCCTCCCAACAAGATTTCTAAGGTACCCAAACATCATTTATAACTAAAATGGGAATCCAAATACACCATTTACAAACCAAAACCAAGAATCAAAACCAACATTCAAGTTTTCACCATTTTTACCCAAAACTCAAATAAAATTCCAAATCAATTCTAAACTCATCCAAACTTCAAATATAACAACAAAAGCATTATATGAACATGATATGAACATTTTAGCATCAAAATGGGGGGAAAGTAACTTACTTGCAAATTCTCAAAGTTGATGGATTTCAAATCTTTTTGATTCTACGCGATCCTATCGACGATCTAAACAATGTTCATGATTTAAGGAATGAGAGAAGATGAGAGGAAGAAGGAGTAAATGAAGAGAGAAGATAAAGAGGAAAACTTACCCAAAATTGCTAGAGAGAGGAAGAGAGTGGCTGGGAAAAGATGGAGTGTAGGAGGGAAAAGAAGGTGAGGGGAGGAGTAGGGAAGGAGTAATTTGAAATGATACACCTAGTCCCCCTTCCCTTACTAACTAGCTCAACTAAGATACTCCCACTAATTTATTAAGACCCAAATAAAATGCTAGTCATAAATATTATAACACATAAATTGCACACATAATTATTTAAATAAATAATAATTTAAATAAATAAATAAGCAAATAATTAAATAAAAATCATTTAATTACTAATAAAATAGAGCCTATATTTCGGGTCGTGACATTCACTCCCCCTTAAAGAAAATTCGACCCGAATTTTAACGAAACTAACCTTAAACAAAAAGCCACGGAAATTTCCTCTCGATCTCATCACGAAGCTCCCAAGTCGACTCCTCGATGTTATGATTCCTCCAAAGGACTCTAACCAACGCAATGCCTTTGCTCCTCAACTCTTGGACTTTAGAATCTAAGATCCGAACCGGTCGTTCCTCATAAGTCATATCGGGCTCAATATCTTCCGGTATCCTCGGTAACACGTGAGACGGATCATGAACATACTTCCGAAGCATAGAAACGTGAAAGACGTTGTGCAACCGTTCTAAGGATGGCGGTAACGCAAGACGATATGCTAGAAGTCCAACCTTTCCCAAAATCTCAAACGGACCAATAAACCTCGGAGCCAATTTACCCTTCTTCCCGAACCTTCGGATACCCACCTTCGGAGACACTTTCAAGAACACCAAATCACCAACCTGAAAACTAAGGTCTCGCCTTCGGTTATCTGCGTAGCTCTTATGTCGACTCTGGGCTGTCTTCAATCTATCCCGGATAACTTTGACTTTCTCAACCGAATCCCGAAGCAAATCAATACCCACAATCTTCGCTTCACCAACCTCGTCCCAACAAATAGGCGATCTACACTTTCTTCCATACAAAGCCTCATACGGTGCCATCTCGATACTAGCCTGATAACTGTTGTTGTAGGAGAATTCCACTAACGGTAGGTGCGAATCCCAAGAATCAGAAAAGTCTATCGAACACGCTCGCAACATATCCTCCAAAATCTGAATAGTCCTCTCGGATTGACCGTCGGTCTGGGGATGAAAAGCTGTACTGAATCGCAAATCTGTACCCAAAGCTTCCTGAAACGCCTTCCAGAATCTAGAAGTAAACCTCGGGTCTCGATCTGACACAATTCTAACCGGAACCCCATGCAATCTAACAATCTCATCAATGTAAAGGGTCGCAAGCTTCTCCATCGAATATCTGATGTCAATAGGCAAGAAGTGGGCGCTCTTGGTCAATCTATCCACTATTACCCAAACACTGTCATACTTCCTACGGGTACGAGGCAGTCCCGTAACGAAGTCCATAGTCACATGTTCCCATTTCCACTCGGGAATCTCTAACGGCTGAAGTAGTCCCGCGGGTCTCTGATGCTCGGCTTTGACCTGCTGACAAGTTAGACACCTCGATACGTACTCCGCTATTTCCCTCTTCATATTAATCCACCAAAATTGTTGCTTCAAATCCTGATACATCTTCGTACTACCCGGATGAATAGTATACCTCGATTTGTGACCCTCATCAAGAACTCTCTGTTTAATTCCATCAACATCCGGAACACACAAACGACCATGGAAAGTCAAAACTCCACTCGAGCTAACAGAAAAATCCTCGAAATTCTTTTCCTTCAATTTACCCATTATCTTCACCAACTCGGGATCTTCTTTCTGAGCTTCCTTTATCCTCTGAATTAGGGTCGGAGATACCCTAATATTCGCAAAAATAGCCCCATGTCTCGATTCACGAGGAGACCAATCTCGAACATCCTCAAGCATTTTCCATTCACGGACCATCATCGAAGCCACATAAGATTTTCTACTAATCGAATCGGCTACCACATTCGCCTTCCCCGGATGATAAGAAATCGTACAATCATAATCCTTCAACAATTCCATCCATCTGCGCTGACGGTTGTTCAATTCTTTCTGGGAGAAAAGGTACTTCAAACTTTTGTGATCGGTAAAAATTTCAAAATTCGCTCCATAAAGGTAGTGCTTCCATTTGTGCAACGCAAAAACAATAGCCGCTAACTCCATATCATGAGTCGGGTAATTTTTCTCACTAGGGGTCAACTTCCTTGAAGCATACGCAATTACTTTCCCATTCTGCATCAACACACAACCCAAACCCTCTTTCGAAGCATCACTATAAATCACTAGGCCATCGCTCCCATTAGGCAAAGTCAAGATCGGTGCGGTAGTCAACCTCTTCTTCAATTCTTCGAAACTCTTGTCACATTTCTCGGTCCACACAAACGGGACATTCTTCCGGGTCAACTGAGTCATCGGAGTAGTAATCCTCGAGAACCCCTCAATAAACCTTCTGTAATACCCGGCTAAACCCAGAAAACTACGAATCTCGGTCACTGACTCGGGTCTCTTCCAATCCACTATAGCCTCTATCTTTGACGGATCCACCGAAATCCCGTCTTTAGAAATCACATGACCCAGAAATGACACCTTCTCGAGCCAAAATTCGCATTTACTGAACTTCGCAAATAATTTCTCCCTCGCAAGAACGGATAAAACTGTCCTCAAATGTTGCTCGTGCTCCTCTCGAGATTTCGAATAAACAAGAATGTCGTCGATGAAAACCACCACGAACGAATCAAGATAAGGATGGAAAATCCGGTTCATCAAACCCATAAATACGGCCGGCGCATTAGTCAACCCAAACGGCATAACCAAGAACTCATAATGACCGTAACGAGTGCGAAAAGCAGTCTTCAGAATATCTTCCGATCTAACCTTCAACTGATGGTACCCACTCCTCAAATCAAGCTTAGAGAAAACCACGGACCCTTGAAGCTGATCAAACAAATCATCAATATGCGGTAGAGGGTATTTATTCTTCACCGTAACCTGATTCAACTTCCGGTAATCTATACACAGTCTCAACGAACCATCTTTCTTCCGCACGAATAAAACCGGTGCTCCCCACGGGGAAACACTAGGGCGGATAAACCCTCGATCAAGCAACTCTTGCAACTGAGCTTTCAATTCCTTTAATTCTGCGGGAGCTAACCTATAAGGTGCTTTCGAAATTGGAGCCGTACCCGGCAAAAGATCTATACAAAACTCAATCTCACGATCGGGAGGCATATCATACTCGGTAGAGAAAACATCGGGAAATTCCCGGACTACCCGAACACTATCAAAACTAGGGGATTCCTTCCTAGTATCAAGAACACTAGCCAAATACCCCTCACAACCACTATGCAATAATTTTCTCGCTTTCATAAAAGAAATTAAGCGAACCCTTCTACTCAGAGGACTAGCCTCAAACACAAATTTAGGCACATCGGGAATAGAAAAAGTAACAGTTTTCTTACGGCAATCAACGGACGCATGAAACTTGCTCAACCAATCCATACCCAAAATGACATCAAAGTCTTGGATAGGAAGAACTACCAAATCCGCACAAAGGACTCGACCACATATAACCACATCACAAGCACGAAAGACTCGATCAGAAATCAAGCATTCTCCTATAGGGGTCGACACCTCTAGCACGTACGGTAAAGACTCAAATACAGCATTCAACAGAGAAGCAAATTGCACAGAAATGTATGAATGAGATGATCCTGGATCTACTAACGCTCGTGCGCTCACATTAGATATAGAAATAATACCTCCAATAACTGTAGGATCATCTGTGGCTTGTTGCTGATTCATTGCAAACACTTTCCCTTGGACCTTGGGCTTTCCCGTAGCGTCCCTTTTCTGACCCTGAGGAGCCCCAGCTCCTACCCCCGTTGGTTGAACTCTATTCCTCGGACAATCCCTTGCAAAATGACCCATTTGACCACAATTGGTACACCTTCCTTGTTTCTTCCAACAACGGTCCTCAGAATGACCTTCCTTTTGACAATATAAACAAAGCCTCCTAATTTGGTTCCCTTGGTTCCCGGAAGTGGTACCCGGGTTCCTTGGGTTTTGTTGCCCTCGGGACTGAAATTGTCCCCCAAAGTTACCTCGGTTATCAATCCTTGGTTGTGACTTGCTCTGCGCCCCTTGCTTACTCGGGTTGGCCACCTCGGTCTTCCTCTTATGTTCCCCAATATCTTGCTCTATAAGATAGGCTCGGTCCACCGCATCTTAGAAAGTCACAATCCGTTGAGCAATCAGTTGAGTACGGATGGAGGTCTTCAATCCCCTAATAAATCTCATAGCCTTTTGTTCCTCGGTCCTCACCAAATAATCGCAATACCGGGCTAATTCTATGAACTTAGCCGAGTATTGTGCTATAGACAACACACCTTGCTCCAAGTTGAGTAGCTCGATCTCCTTTTGGTTTTGATCAACAACCGGAATGAAATGCTCCTTGAATTTGCGCACAAACAACTCCCACGCATACACCGTGCGAGTATCATCCCAAGTAGCTTTAACACCTTTCCACCAATGCTCGGCGGCTCCCACAAGCTTGTAAGCCGCGAACCGGACCTTGTCCTCATCCGAACACCCAAATACATCATAAATCTTCTCCATCGACTCGATCCACAACTCAGCTTTCCTTACATCGGGCTCCCCATTGAATTCAACCGGTTTCAACTTCAAAAATTGCTCCAATCCATAACGGGGTGGTGCTTGCTCTACCCTCGGACCTTGATCATGTATGGCCTTCATGGCCGCCTCAAACATGCCTTGAAACATGGCACGGGCTTCATCCCTTGTATCATTCTGATTCTGTGCCCCACTAGCACCTCCTCTGTTTCTTCTTCCAGACATTGAGAACAATTATCTGCATAAAACATCAACCGTTAATCACTCCGCACACTACTACCCTCCTAGGTCATACTAATCCACCTAGACTTATACATAGAGCTAATGCCATAGCTCTGATACCAACTGTCGCGACCCCGGACCCCGCGGGCCCGAGGCCACGATCTGGACGTCGACTCTAAAACCAATCTTTGAAATACTGAAGTTAAAAATTTCATTTAATACCAAAAGGTAATGATCCAAAGTTTTACAAAACCAAGCTTGATAAAAACCAAATACAACTTATCATAAACTTCCACAAGTTTATGCTAACAAAATACAAATATACACAATTCTTAGTGACGTCATTGTTTGGTATAACTACCCCAAAATGGTTACACATTTACATAATGGGAACCAACCTATCTCAACCTTCCCCAAAAGAACGGATCCACACTCGACGTCCTCTTTTCTCGTGATCAGCGAGACTAATCCTTAGCACCTGGGGGGGTTAAGGAAAAACAAAGATGAAAGGAAAGGGGTGAGATAAATCTCAATAAGTTACTAATGCAACTACATGACATGTTATGATGCAATAAGCAATAAACAATAATAATTATCACATAGCCCATAGCAAATATCATGTAACAGATAGCAGCGGAAATAAACACATAACAAAGGATATAGCTAAGGTTTTCCAAACCGGAACATCCAAATAAAGGATCGCTGCGCAGCTTCAATAATCAACAAATCATCATCTTCATAATGGCATGAAAGCCGAAGAGGAAACCCCGGTACCGGAACCAATAACAAAGTAATATGCCACAAGGGGCGGGAGCCATGTCACAAAGTCATGCTCCAAACGTCTCAACCAAGGCCAATCTGGAAGAGGAAAATAAGGGCAAAACAATGGTCGACACCATAATGGACTTGGCCGGTGCCATCACAATATCTCACATCGCCCGACACAACCACAAATACCAGCTGGACTTTCAAATAAATGCTGAGTAATAAATACTAGCTTAATTAAACAACTTAGGGTTCCAAAGTAGGGAACCAATCCAATTAAATTACCACAAAGGTAAACCAATCCAATCCGCATGTCAAAGATGCCCAACAATACCAAAACGGTACTTAAATGAATTTCATATTCTATTTATTCACAAAAGAATCAAATTCACACAATAAAGCGTTCCACGGTGTTATCTTAAGTTAATTAGAAGGATTAACCTAAACTAGTTAAGCCTTAAGTCTTAAACCAAGCAAAAGGGAAAAATTCCTGGAACAGGGGCGGGCGGGCGCCTGGAAAGGGGGCAGGCGGGCGCTTGAATGTCCAGTAAGTTTGGTCATCAGAAAATGACATGTAGGCGGGCGCCTGGTCTACGGGCTGGGAAGAAATCTCAGCTGGGTTCATCAAAATGCATACCCATTTCCTCACAAATTCCATAACACTCAAATTCAATCCTCCCAACAAGATTTCTAAGGTACCCAAACATCATTTATAACTAAAATGGGAATCCAAATACACCATTTACAAACCAAAACCAAGAATCAAAACCAACATTCAAGTTTTCACCATTTTTACCCAAAACTCAAATAAAATTCCAAATCAATTCTAAACTCATCCAAACTTCAAATATAACAACAAAATCATTATATGAACATGATATGAACATTTTAGCATCAAAATGGGGGAAAAGTAACTTACTTGCAAATTCTCAAAGTTGATGGATTTCAAATCTTTTTGATTCTACGCGATCCTATCGACGATCTAAACAATGTTCATGATTTAAGGAATGAGAGAAGATGAGAGGAAGAAGGAGTAAATGAAGAGAGAAGATAAAGAGGAAAACTTACCCAAAATTGCTAGAGAGAGGAAGAGAGTGGCTGGGAAAAGATGGAGTGTAGGAGGGAAAAGAAGGTGAGGGGAGGAGTAGGGAGGGAGTAATTTGAAATGATACACCTAGTCCCCCTTCCCTTACTAACTAGCTCAACTAAGATACTCCCACTAATTTATTAAGACCCAAATAAAATGCTAGGCATAAATATTATAACACATAAATTGCACACATAATTATTTAAATAAATAATAATTTAAATAAATAAATAAGCAAATAATTAAATAAAAATCATTTAATTACTAATAAAATAGAGCCTATATTTCGGGTCGTGACAAATAGAATCAACGAGCTTATCGATTCTTGGTAAGGGAAAGCAATCCTTGGGACAGGCCTTGTTGAGGTCAGTAAAGTCCACGCACATCCTCCATTTGTCGTTGGCTTTTTTTACCATGACCAAGTTTGCCAACCACAACGGGTAGTATTCCTCCTTGATTATCCCAGCCCGCAGTAGCTTGTTTACTTCCTCTCTGATGGCCTACTGCTTGTCGGATCCGCTTTTGTTTAACTGGCTTGAATCCTGGGTCAACATTGAGCTCGTGCATACCTATCTCTTCCCTGATTCCTCTCATATCTTCCACCTGCCACGCGAAGATGTCGGTGCTAGTGCGCAAAAGATTAAGCGGGTTGGCTCGTTCTCTTGGAGTCAGCTGCTTTCCAATCTTAACTTTATGCTCAGGGAAAGAGGGGTTGATTACGACCTCCTCTAGCTCATCAATAGGCTTCAATTCGGGCCCTTCCGTAAACTACAGGGTGTCCACGATGATGTCCGCTATTTTTTTGACTTCCTCTTCTACGATGCCCGTGTTGGTAGTGGTGCCCTAGGCACGTTTAATAAACGTTGTAATTGTTATCATTTATTTCATATCAATAAAGAGATGTTTTGATTATTATTGTTGTTCATGTTTACTTATAATAATCTCCGTCCCTAGTACTTGTTAAGCGCTAGTATAAAGGCTAAATGATCATGGGATGATCATGTTAGATTTATGGGTACTTGTTTGGAACAAGGTACTGGACATGACCCGCTTTATGAGATTTATGTCATGGTCTATGTCATACACATATCTCATATTAGTTATGTCATTTGAATCCTTAGACATGAAGTTATTATAGTCTTCCACTTGATGAACATTATGTTTGACATATTCAAATGCTACCTTTAACCGAGTAGTTATAAAGGGTATGATTGGCATAATCGGATTCACGTAGGGAAGAATAATAAGCTAAATGGATTTGTCCCTCTTCGGAGAGATATCAAGCTTAGGCCTCTCGTAGGAGTGATGTTGATGAAATGTTCGGCCGGACTCAAATGAATTGATTGGATCAATGTCATTTGGATTATCAACATATTCGGAATCGAGAAAGTATTGAACGAAACAAGTTGACTCTTTGACCATGACTTGTGTTCAATGACATCGTGGACAAAGGGATTGTGACATATTCTAAAGGAATGCGAACTTGTATCTAGTTATACTATTTGGGTAGGTATGACGGTTTGCTAGAACCTAATCATATCTTATGGTTTCATGTTTGAACCCATTGCCAACTTAGTATAATCCTAGAGGGTCACACACAATAAGAACGAATCTTTAAAAGGACTACATTGGAATTTTGGAAATTCTGGACATTCTGAAGAGTGGGCGACCGCACAGTATTGACATGGCGGCCGCACACTTAGGACAGTTTTGTACCAGTTTTGCTTCAGATAGTTGTGCGACCGCACAGATGATTTTGGGCGGCCGTACAGTGCTGTCGGGTGGCAGATTCCTAATTTGATTTGGAAACGAATTTTGGAAGGATTTTGACACAAGTTTCCTATTTGGAATAGGTCATACTTGTGTATAAAAGACCAAATTCGGCCAGCACTCAATACCAATGATTTTGTGAGTCTCAAAGAGTTTGAGAGAGGGTTTATTTTGTTCCAAGACATTCTTGGTTGAGGAACAAAATAATACACAAAATAAATTCCATATAGTTCTTTTGATTGTGAAAAAGTGTTTCACAATTTGGTCTAGCAACCAAGATCAAAGAAGCTCCTTTGATATTCGTTCGAAGTGTGGATACCGCTAGAGGGTGAAAGTCATCATCTTCAAAGTTCGTGTTCAAGCTTTGTGATCGTGATCAACTCTTCAAGTTTCTCCACTAAAGATCGAGAGAAAATTCATAGCCATCAAGGGTTAGTTTATTCCTTTATTCTTATGTTGTATTTGATTTAATCATATGAACGGATCCATGGCTTTGGGTTTCAAAATTTTAAATGCTATATTCCACTGCGCATGTTTGATCGAAACCCAACAGTGGTATCAGAGCCCCGTTTATGTTGATTAATTCAATACTTGGATCATGTTATGTGTATATAAATTGTTTATGTGCCTTGCATGATATGAATATTGGAATATGTGATGTTTATGTGTTATGTGATTTTATGTGGTTTATTGTTTTGCAACTTTAATCGCACGATTCAATCGCAATAAATAAATTATGGTGGATTCAGAATTGTTGGTTATTAATTTTTGATTGGATCAAAGTTTTAATAATCGGGGAAAAAACAATTTTGAGACAAAAATTTTGAACTTAAAATTCGGCACATTCTGATTGAACCGGGCGACCGCACGGAATATACTGGGCGGCCGCACGGTTTTTGGGCGACCGCACATGTATTTTTGGGCGGCCGCACGCCAAGATCAGAATGTCTGATTTTGCTCAAAAATCAGAATTTGGAATTTTCGAGAGGTTCAACAAAACCAGTAACAGAACCAATCCAGACCTACTGATCTGGAATGGGTTTTGGGTAGTTGGTTTGTGTGTGGATCTTGGGGTTTGATTTTCCTATTTGTTTTAGTCTTGTGATTCTAGATTGGTTCAAGTTTTGGATGGCTAATCTGCGTTCATCGAGATTGTGTTTCCCAAAATTGATCGCAATCAAAGTTTCAAAGATAAAACGAAGTTAGAATTATGAAGAGTTCATAATTGCTAAAATTGAGAAACAAAGTTCTTGATTCGATGATTGGAGATCCATGTGGAATTGTGAATGCAATTGGCCTACGTTCATCGAGACCATCTATTGCTTAGTTTCGGCCACATGGACTACTTTCTTGGTCTCTTGAATTAGTGAGGGATTGTGGTTGCCTAATGGCTTAGTTCGACCGCACTTCTTGTTGTCTTGATTTGGAGATAATGACCAAAGTTGAAATAGTCCCATCCTCATAATTATAGAGAAACTAATGACACATAAATATCATGCTTAAATTAATGGAGATTAATTTAGTGGCTAAACTTGATGTGTAACATGTTTATATTATGTGCTCATAAATGTGTTATATTCTATATGTGATGAACCTTCAAAGAAAGTTTTAAGTCTTTTATTGCCATGCCATGATTAAAACACTTGTTAGTACATGAGTGATTTTAATGTAGATTCGCCCTAGAGAGATGCATTAAATTTATTTATGTATGAGCAAGATAGATAGTGTGGGCACGCCCTAGCGGGACACATTAACTATGCGTTTAAAATGGTTAGACTTAATTGGGCGTCAAAACAGTTTTGGGCCTAGGCAAAGATGAGGTTTAACATGCTTTTTGAAATTGAATTTCTTAAAGAATCTCATAAAAGGAACTAAGAGTCATATGAGATATGATTGACAAGAGTTGTGTACCTAATTAATTTGATTTTGTGTAATCCGCCTTAGCGGACTTGAAATTAAATTAAAGTTGGATCTTAACCCATTTGAATTATATTATACATTGGATGTATATGAAGGTTATGTAATTTAGTGGGAGTATTTTGTTTTAAAAAATACATTATTTATCTCTTTAATGAAAAACGGTACTTATTAAATTTTGGAAATTTTTGCATATTTGTAGATAATGACTAATAACACTCAATCAATGTCGTTGCGATCGATCCTTGAGAAGGATAAGCTCGAAGAGAATGGTACAAACTTTATGGATTGGATCCGTAGCATAAGAATCGTTCTTAGGCAAGAAGATAAGTTGTACATTCTCGATGGGCCTCTCCCCGCTGAACCACCGCCTACTGCCCCTAGGGTGGAAAGAGACAATTACAAGAAACATCGTAATGATTCTAGAGATGTAAGTTGTCTCATGCTTGCTGCTATGTGCTCAAAACTCCAACAAAATTTGGAACATTTGGAAGCCTATGAGATAGGCGTGGAGTTGAGAACCATGTTTCAAGAGCAAGCTAGGCAAGAGAGGTACAAGACCATTGTTGCATTCACTACTAGCAAAATGAATGAAGGGCAACAAGTGAGTCCTCACTTTCTTAAAATGAAAGGTTATGTAGAGCACCTTGAGAAACTTGGCTATCCAATCCCATTGGAGCTAGCCACGGATCTCATTCTTAATTCATTACCTAAAAGTTATAATCAGTTTGTAATGAATTATAACATGCATGGAATGGATAAGAATCTCTCTGAGTTGCATGGGATGCTCAAAACTGCAGAGATGAAAATTGTAGAGAAAGGTTCTCCCGTGCTCTTGGTTCATGATGGGAAGAAGCCTGGTGCCAAAGGCAAGGGTAAGGCAAAAGTTGTCAAACCCAAGATAAGCAAGGCAAAGGTTGCCAAGGCTTCTGAGGCAAAACCCGATACACAAAAGGATGCAATTTGTTTCCATTGTCAAGAAATTGGTCATTGGAAACGTAATTGCAAGGCTTTCTTGGAAGAGCAAAAGAAGAAGAAGAGCAGCAAGGCTGCGTCGACTTCAGGTATCTATATGATAGATATTCTCCTTTCTACCACTGATTCTTGGGTATTGGATACCGGATGTGGTTCTCACATTTGTCTAAATGTGCAGGGACTAAAGAATAGGAGACTGCTTAAAGAAGGTGAAGTAGATCTACGCGTGGGGAATGGAGCAAGAGTTGCTGCATTAGCCGTAGGGACTTATGAAGTCACTTTACCTTCCGGATTAATTCTTGTTTTGAACAATTGTTATTATGTTCCGGATTTAAGCAGAAATATTATTTCAATTTCTTGTTTGGATAATGAAGGTTTAAGTTTCTTATTGAGAATAAGAAATTTTCTATTTATATGATGTGCTTTATGGTATTGCTAATTCATTTAATGGCCTTTATATCTTGGATGTCAAGAATGAAAATAATGTCTATCATGTAAATAAGAAATCTAAACCTAATGATGTAAATCATACTTATTTGTGGCATTGCCGTCTTGGTCATATTAATTAGAAGCGTATCTCAAAACTCCATGGGGACGGACTTTTGGGTTCATGTGACTTTGAGTCATATGATACTTGTGAGTCATGTCTTCTTGGAAAAATGACTAAGATACCTTTTACCAAGTTGGGTGAAAGGGCAAGCGACTTATTGGGGTTGATACATTCCGATGTATGCGGACCATTAAGTAGCAATGCTAGGGGAGGATTTCAATACTTCATAACCTTCACTGATGATTATAGCAGATTTGGGTATGTTTACCTAATGAAACATAAAAGTGAAGCATTTGAGATATTTAGAATATTTCAAAATGAAGTAGAAAAACAACTTGGCAAAAGTATAAAGGCACTTCGATCTGATCGTGGTGGTGAATACTTGAGTCAAGAATTTGATGATCATCTAAAGAATTGTGGAATAGTTTCACAATTGACTCCACCTGGAACACCACAATGGAATGGTGTGTCCGAGAGGAGGAATCGGACTTTGTTAGACATGGTTCGATCAATGATGAGTCAAGTTGATCTTCCAATATCCTTTTGGGGTTACGCCCTAGAAACCGCTGCTTTCACACTAAATCAAGTTCCAACTAAATCGGTTCCAAAGACTCCATATGAGATGTGGAGTGGAAAGAAACCTAGTTTATCTTTCATGAGGATTTGGGGTTGCGAAGTTTATGTCAAGAGACTTATCTCTGACAAACTAGCACACAAATCTGATAAATGTTTTTTCGTGGGATATCCTAAGGAAACTAAAGGATATTACTTTTACAACCGAGAGGACAACAAAGTGTTTGTTGCCCGAACTGGTGTCTTTCTAGAGAAAGAGTTTCTCTCCAAAGAAATCAGTGGGAGTAAAATAAATCTTGAAGAAATTCGAGACCCAGAAAATAACATTGAACCAATGGTGGAACAAGAACAAGAACCACAAGGAGTTGTGGAACCTGTTCAAAATACACAAGCATCTCACAGATCTAGTAGGTTACGATCCGAGCCCGAGAGATATGGATTTCTCGTAACGGATAGTAATGAGGTAGAAATCATTGAGAATGATGAACCATCAACCTACCAAGAGGCGATGTCTTCTCCTGATTCGGACAAGTGGCTTGGAGCCATGGAATCCGAATTGCAATCCATGCAAGACAATCAAGTTTGGAATTTGATTGATGCGCCCGAAGGTGTAAAAACCATAGGATGCAAATGGGTCTTCAAGAAGAAGACTGACATGGATGGGAAGGTGCATACTTACAAAGCTAGGCTTGTAGCGAAGGGTTATAGGCAAGTTCATGGTATAGACTATGATGAGACCTTTTCACCCGTAGCAATGATCAAGTCTATAAGAATTTTGCTTGCCATTGCCGCATATCATGACTATGAAATATGGCAGATGGACGTCAAAACCGCTTTCCTGAATGGAAAACTCCAAGAGGATGTGTATATGACACAACCAGAAGGTTTTGAACAAGATTCCAAGGTATGCAAATTGCAAAGATCCATCTATGGTTGAAGCAAGCTTCAAGGAGTTGGAATCTCCGTTTTGATGAATCGGTCAAAGAGTTTGGTTTCATCAAGAACGAAGATGAGCCTTGTGTATACAAGAAGATTAGTGGGAGCATAGTGCTATTCCTTATTTTATACGTAGATGACATATTGCTCATTGGAAACGACATTCCTACACTTCAGTCTGTGAAGACTTGGTTAGGAAAGTGCTTCGCAATGAAAAATATGGGTGAAGCCGCATATATTCTTGGCATTAAGATCTATAGAGATAGATCAAGGAGGCTACTTGGTTTAAGCCAAAGTACATACATTGACAAGGTCATTAGAAGATTCCGTATGGAAAATTCTAAGAGAGGCACCTTGCCCGTGTTACATGGAGTTTCTCTAAGCAAGACTCAATGTCCTAAGACAAAAGATGAGCGTGAGAAAATGAATGATGTTCCATATGCTTCGGCAATTGGGTCCATCATGTATGCCATGATTTGTACTAGACCGGATGTGTCTTATGCTTTGAGCATGACAAGTAGATACCAATCCGACCCTGGCGAAAATCACTGGATAGCTGTAAAAGTGATTCTTAAGTACTTGAGAAGAACTAAAGACTCGTTTTTGGTCTATGGAGGAATGGAAGATGATCTCGTTGTAAATGCTTACACGGATGCAAGCTTCCAAACTGACAAAGATGATAGCCGATCGCAATCGGGTTTTGTGTTTATGTTAAATGGTGGAGCTGTAAGCTGGAAGAGTTCCAAGCAAAGTACAACCGCTGATTCTACAACAGAAGCTGAGTATATTACTGCATCGGATGCTGCAAAGGAAGCTGTTTGGATTAAGAAGTTCAAAACTGAACTTGAAGTGGTTCCTAGTATTGCTAATCCAATAGACCTTTATTGCGACAATAATGGTGATATTGCTCAAGCAAAGGAACCAAGAGCATCAGAAATCCAAACACATACTTAGGCGTTTTCATATCATTCGAGAAATCGTTGATAGGGGAGACGTAAATATATGCAGAGTACCTACTGATGACAATGTTGCGGACCCGCTAACAAAGGGACTTCCACAAGCTAAACATGATGGTCATGTTAGGTCCATGGGTATTAGATACATGGGAGATTGGGCCTAAGGCAAGTGGGAGATTGTTAGTAGTGGTGCCCTAGGCACATTTAATAAACGTTGTAATTGTTATCATTTATTTCATATCAATAAAGAGATGTTTTGATTATTATTGTTGTTCATGTTTACTTATAATAATCTCCGTCCCTAGTACTTGTTAAGCGCTAGTATAAAGGCTAAATGATCATGGGATGATCATGTTAGATTTATGGGTACTTGTTTGGAACAAGGTACTGGACATGACCCGCTTTATGAGATTTATGTCATGGTCTATGTCATACACATATCTCATATTAGTTATGTCATTTGAATCCTTAGACATGAAGTTATTATAGTCTTCCACTTGATGAACATTATGTTTGACATATTCAAACGCTACCTTTAACCGAGTAGTTATAAAGGGTATGATTGGCATAATCGGATTCACGTAGGGAAGAATAATAAGCTAAATGGATTTGTCCCTCTTCGGAGAGATATCAAGCTTAGGCCTCTCATAGGAGTGATGTTGATGAAATGTTCGGCCGGACTCAAATGAATTGATTGGATCAATGTCATTTGGATTATCAACATATTCGGAATCGAGAAAGTATTGAACGAAACAAGTTGACTCTTTGACCATGACTTGTGTTCAATGACATCGTGGACAAAGGGATTGTGACATATTCTAAAGGAATGCGAACTTGTATCTAGTTATACTATTTGGGTAGGTATGACGGTTTGCTAGAACCTAATCATATCTTATGGTTTCATGTTTGAACCCATTGCCAACTTAGTATAATCCTAGAGGTCACACACAATAAGAACGAATCTTTAAAAGGACTACATTGGAATTTGGAATCTGGACATTCTGAAGAGTGGGCGACCGCACAGTATTGACATGGCGCCGCACACTTAGGACAGTTTTTGTACCAGTTTTGCTTCAGATAGTTGTGCGACCTCACAGTGATTTTGGGCGGCCACACAGTGCTGTCGGGTGGCAGATTCCTAATTTGATTTGGAAACGAATTTTGGACGGATTTTGACACAAGTTTCCTATTTGGAATAGGTCATACTTGTGTATAAAAGACCAAATTCGGCCAGCACTCAATGCAAGATTTTGTGAGTCTCAAAGAGTTTGAGAGAGGGTTTATTTTGTTCATAGACTTCTTGGTTGAGGAACAAAATAATACACAAAATAAATTCCATATAGTTCTTTTGATTGTGAAAAAGTGTTTCACAATTTGGTCTAGCAACCAAGATCAAAGAAGCTCCTTTGATATTCGTTCGAAGTGTGGATACCGCTAGAGGGTGAAAGTCATCATCTTCAAAGTTCGTGTTCAAGCTTTGTGATCGTGATCACTCTTCAAGTTTCTCCACCAAAGACCGAGAGAAAATTCATAGCCATCAAGGGTTAGTTTATTCCTTTATTCTTATGTTGTATTTGATTTAATCATATGAACGGATCCATGGCTTTGGGTTTCAAATTTTAAATGCTATATTCCGCTGCGCATGTTTGATCGAAACCCAACAGGCC
>JAOWBW010001357.1:496635-542446 GCA_026119855.1 Campanula takesimana | reverse complement strand
GGCGCATGACGTGAAAATTTTTTACTTAGAAAGAAAAACAAACAACAAGCATTCAAATGAAAGAAATGAAAATCAAAAAGTTCAAATTTTCGAAAACAAGTTAGAAAATTTTTAGAGACCAAAACATGCATAAATGACGAAGAACACGAAGAACGACCCTTGAATGCTCGAAGAACACCAAGAACACGAAAATCATGAAAACTTCACCAAACTAGACAAATAATATATCAAAATGACCGCATGACGACAAGGAATCTAAATATGCAAACAAAAATAAGAACAAATCAATAATGAAAGCACAATGATCAAAAGAATGCCCGAAAATTTTGAAAAATTTTGAAAACAAAAACTCAGATTTGTAACAAACAGAGCATTGATCGTTAAAATGTTGGTTTAAAAGATTCGAATCAAGAATAGAACACAACCAACAAACGATATAGAAAACGGATCATCGAATCAAGAGAAATAAAAGAAAATGAATCCGGGTTTTAAAAAAAACGAAAAACATCACTGAAAATGACGAAAAAAAACAGAAATATAAGGAGATTAAAGGTTGAGAATTCATACCATATCGTCTTGTGTAGATGTTGATGCTTTCTTAGGACCCATAAACTTATATATATGAATGTAAAATGAAGAAGAAAAATGAAGATGAGAGAGAGAGAGAGACGAGTCTGGGAGAGAGGGAGTGAGACGGGGAGAGAGAGAGAAATAGAGTAGGTAGGAGGGAGTAAGGTGTTGATGTGTTTTTATAGGTTAGGATTAAAAACTTGCACTGATATGGAAAAAAAACAGTCAAAAATTTAAAAAGATGGGAAGTTGAAAGGATTGCATTTATGAGGGATTTTGAAAATGGCGGCTCATCATGACAAAAAGGACATTCATTAATGAGGGATTTTTGGGATTTGAAGGGCATTAATGCTGAATGACCTAAAGTGTCATAATGTGACATTTAGGTTTTTGAAAAACTGCTCCACTTTCCCTTTAAGTGTATGAGCAATTTTGACTAAATTTGCACAAACACCAAAAACATCTATTTTGGTGTAAGTTTGGGGTGCAAGAAATATATCCCAGAAAATAAAATTTTTCGAAAAGCGTAAAACGAGGGAAAAATTTTAATTGCACAAGTACCCTTGAACAATTAAAGGAATGTCAAAAGACATAGATTCCTATATAAATGAACAGAATGAACATACCTGGTACTTGTGTATTTATTACGTTCAATCATTGAAATTGAATTTTGAGAAATGATTGAGCCGCAATAGTTAATGCGCGCATGAAGAGGCGCATTACTTCAGCAAGGCGCATACTCATCTAGGCGCATTATTCATCAAGGCGCATTACACATCAAGGCGCGCAAAGATGGTGAGCGCGCGCATGAATTGATAGGCGTGCAGATATGTGTGCGCGCAGAAAACGAGAGATGGGCGCGCAGTTAGTAAGGCGCATAGATGGCGCATAATTTCCTTGAAACTTTTGAAAAATTGATTTCATCATTTGTACCTAATATACTCATAACTCAACACAACATAAAATCATTAGTATTGACAAAACTATATTGAGTTTAGTTGAGTTCAAGCATACCCATTTCACCTCTCAAAAACATGAACCGTTTCGCGTCAAGTGCTTTAGTTAGAATGTCGGCGATTTGATAGTCGGTTCCCACGTGTTCCAAATGAATATTGCCTTTTTCCACGTGGTCTTTGAGGAAGTGATATTTGATGTCGATGTGCTTGGTCTTTGAGTGCATGACAGGATTTTCAGAAACCGCAATTGTTGATGTATTGTCGCAGTAGATGGGACAATTTTCTTCGATGATATCATAGTCCACCAATTGCTGCTTCATCCAGAGTATTTGACAACAACAACTTCCCGCAGCGATATATTCGGCTTCGGTTGTTGAGACAGATACTGAAGCTTGTTTCTTACTCGCCCATGACACAAGTCTATATCCGAGGAAATGACAAGTGCCACTTGTGCTTTTCCTATCAATTGTGCACGCTGCATAATCCGCATCTGAGTAACCTACAAGTTTAAAGTTCGAATCTTTGGTGTACTAAAGTCCAAGGTTAACAGTGCCAGAGAGATATATTATAATACGTTTCACAGCAATTAAGTGTGCTTCTCTAGGGTCGGATTGATAACGAGCACAAACACAAACACTAAACATAATATCGGGCCTGCTAGCAGTAAGATAAAGGAGTGAGCCAATCATACCTCGATAGAGCGTTTGATCAACACGTTTACCTTTTAGATCTTTGTCGAGTTGTTTGCCGGTGGCCATTGGAGTATCGTATGATTTAGCGTTCTCAAGTCCAAACTTCTTGATTAAGTCCTTTGTGTATTTGGATTGGTTGATAAAAATGCCTTCACTCATTTGCTTGATTTGAAGCCCGAGGAAGAATGTGAGTTCTCCCATCATGCTCATTTCAAACTTGCTCTTCATTAGTTTCTCAAAACGCTTGCACAACAATTCATTAGTAGAACCAAATATAATATCATCAACATAAATTTGAACAAGTAATTTATGACCATTATGTTTGGCAATGAAAAGAGTTGTATCGATTTTACCGCGAGTGAAGCCTTTTTCGATGAAAAACTTGGATAGTGTATCATACCATGCTCTTGGTGCTTGTTTGAGCCCATACAAAGCTTTCTGGAGTTTGTACACATGATTTGGAAATAGTGAATCTTCAAACCCAGGTGGTTGAGCAACATAGACTTGTTGTTGGAGTTCACCATTTAGAAACGCGCTCTTCACATCCATTTGATATAACTTGAAGTTCTTGTGAGCGGCGTAAGCTAGAAATAATCTGATAGCTTCAAGTCTTGCTACGGGCGCAAAAGTTTCATCGTAATCAATTCCTTCTTCTTGCCTATAGCCTTGTGCAACCAATCTTGCTTTGTTTCTCGTGATGGTTCCATTCTCATCCATCTTGTTCCTGAACACCCATTTCGTACCAATCACTCCTTGATCATTTGGTCTTGGAACAAGAGTCCAAACCTTACATCGTTCAAATTGATTGAGTTCTTCTTGCATTGCAATAACCCAATTAGGATCTTGGAGCGCTTCATCAGCCTTCTTCGGTTCAATTTGAGAGATAAAAGCAGTGTAAGCATCAAAGTTTGTAGCTCTCCTTGTACGAACACCAACTTGTAGATCACCGATGATATTAGCAATTGGGTGACCTCTAACTTCACGAATTTCAGGAGGTAAGTTAGGTTGAGTCGTAGAAACTTGAAGATCTTCAATTGGTACCTCTTCACCAGATTCAAAGTCATTGAAATTTGGGGGTTGAACTGGCTCAGAATTGAAATTTGGGTTTACACCAGATGCAGCAGTAGAAATAGGCGCGTAAGAGGAATCATGAGGCGCATCATTTGAGTGAGGCGCAATAGAGGATTCACCAGGCGCATAATACATTGAATTAGGCGCATTTGATGTAGATGGATTTCCTTGTGTTGATAGATTCTGATCTTGAGTGGGCGCAACGTAAATAGGAGCACCTGTATCATTTAACTCAATAGAATCATCAGCAACATTTGGAGCCAAATGTGGCTCAAGGAGAGAATGTTCATCAAAAGTAACATGTACAGATTCAACTATCACTAATGTAGTTCTATTGAAAACACGAAAAGCTTTAGAGTGTTTGGCATACCCAACAAAAATACCTTCGTCGGCTTTGGCATCGAATTTACCTCTATGTTCGTTTCCGTTGTAGAGGATATAGCATTTGCAACCAAAGATCTTGAAGAATGCAATGTTGGGAGTTCTACCACGCCAAAGTTCATACGGAGTCTTGTTGTGAAGTTTGTTGATGAGGGAACGATTTTGAGTAAAACATGCAGTGTTGATAGCTTCTTCCCAAAAGTACTTAGGCAATTTAGCTTCAGCTATCATCGTCTTTCCCGCTTCAATCAACGTTCTATTCTTTCGTTCAACGACGCCATTTTGTTGAGGAACTCCGGCGGTTGAAAAGTTGTGATCTATCCCATGATCTTCACAATATCGAGCAACACCGTTATTTTTGAATTCTGTTCCATTGTCGGATCGAACACTAACGATGTCATCTTCTTTTTGGGTTTGGAGCAGTCGAAATAAGGTAGTGAGAATATCATAACAATCATCTTTTGTAATCATCATCTCTACCCATGTATATCTTGAATAATCATCCACCACAACTAGAGTATACTTGTTTCTACGAATGCTTGCGGTGGAAACTGGTCCAAATAGATCAATGTGAAGCAGTTGCAAACATCTTGTAGTTGAAGGATTTGACTTGCTTGAAAATGACTGCTTCGGTGTTTGCCAAGTTGACATGCGGCGCACTTTTTGTCATGATGATCAGCAACTTTGGGAAGTCCTTTGACAAGATTATTCCTGCTGAGTTTAGATAGATACTTGAAGTTCAAGTGACTTAAGCGCTTGTGCCACAGCCAACTATTTTCGTTCACACTTTTTGCTACAAACAAAGATTAGTACTAGAGTTCATACTATGAAAATCAATAATATAAATATTTGTCTTACGATATCCCGTGAGTAAGATAGCTCCAGTTTTGCCATTCTTGATAAGACATTGCGTTGAAGTAAAATGGCATTCTAATCCTTTGTCGCAGAATTGAGATATGGATAATAAGTTGTGCTTGAGCCCTTCCACGAGTGAGACTCTTTCAATGCACACTTTGTCTTTCTTGAGCTTTCCATATGCTACAACTTGACCTTTGTTATTATCGCCAAATGTTACGGAGGGACCTCTTTCTTCATGGACATCTTCTAATAAGGATTCATCTCCAGTCATGTGTCTTGAACACCCACTATCGAGAATCCATTCATAATTTCTAGCTTTTGAAGATCCAGCCATGAAACAAAGAACCTGAAATATAGACATTTAAGCAGGTCCCCTTTATTCCTTTTGGGTCCTAGGGTTAGCAACTTTTGACAACCCACTCTTGCTTGACCTTAGGATTTTTACGTCCTTTGGCATTGGGAGTAAATCGCAAAAGGCATTCCACGGCCTTGTGTCCTGAACAATCACAAATGGAACAATGATGAAAGCCACCAATCACGTGAGTTTTCACAAACTCTTTACTTTTCTTGGGGATGGCATTCTTCTTTGGGTCAGATGAACTAGACTTAACAAAATCTTTCTTTTGAAATTTTGGAGCGCTTTTTCTCGAAGGGCGCATAGGGCTAGGAGGCGCACGGCGATGAGGCGCGTGGCTCTTAGGCGCATAATGAGCACTCGGAGAAGGAGCGCGCCTATTTTCAAGAATGATTTTGCTAGGAGATGGTTCATCTGTAGCTATATCTTTCCCATTAGCTTTCCCAAATTGCTTCGTTGGGTAGACATAATGGAATGTTTGTCTCTTGACTTTTTCATGTCCTTTACCCATTGAATTAGAATGTTTTTCCTTGGGAATTTCAAGAGTTTGTTGGTTGGTAAATTCACTATCTCTTTCAGCACAGACATCACATTTAAAGTTGTCACTAGTTGATGAGAATCCCAAGCCACTTTTATCACCACTGACTTTTTGGGACTCAAATATATTCTCCATAGTGACACGAGAATTGGACCACTCATTTGTAATCCTTTTAAGATCAGTAATTTGAGCAACCAATTCATCGTTTTGAACTTTAAGAAGTGAGTTCTGTTCTGTTAGAAAAGTGTTTTTAACAGTAAGAGGAGTCATGCTCTTTATCTGCTCCTTAAGGAGGGTGAGTTCATATTTAAGTAGAGATTTCTCGGTCTTAAGCTGGGAAATTTCATCACATGATAGTGCTAAAGCTTCCTTCATACTATCAAATCTAGTGATTACCTTTTCAGCCTTCTTGAACAATTTTCTTGTTCAGCAGTCACTTCATCATTGATTTTGGAGATTGGAGCAGTTGGTTCAACCTGTGGTCTAATGTATGCTCCTTTTCTCAATTTGTTCCTTGCTCCAAGATCACATCGTGAGAATAACAATCCACCATCGTTTTGAGCCGGAGTGAGAAATCCTTGTTCAACGAGCTCGCTGATGGTTGGTCCTTTCTTCTTTTTCGCTTCTTGAAAACCTGCAGATTTCTTGATAGGTTTATTCAAGGCATTCATATCGGGAACATCCTTGGAGAAGTCATCATCAGAATCATAAGCATCAACTTCATCATCATTTGCCATCAAACAAACAAGTCCATCATCGGAATCTTCATCGCTCTCATCGGAGTCTGTTTCAATCCAAGTATTGTGCTCATTTGCTGGTGCTTCTTCTTCAGCAACCATTCCCTTGTGTCGAGTGAACTTGGGAGTGAATTTAAGAGTATGGCTGCTCTTCTTCTGCATATATTCAAATTTGGGGATCGGGCAGCTTGATGCAAAATGTCCGGTTTCCTGCAATTAAAACAAACAAGATCTTCTTTTCTTTTTGAATCACTGCTCCTTGAAAACTTTTGAGGAGCTTTGCTGGTAGATCCTTGAAATTGTTGGTTGAGACAAAAATAAAATAAAGCGAAGTCTTCATCATCCATGTCTAATAGCTCAGAAGTAGAAATTTTGGGATCGGAGCTTTCTCATCTTGTACAGGCGCAGGTGTAGGCGCAGGAGTAGGCGCGGCTTCTCTGTGCGCCATCATAGCCATAGATTTTGACTTTCCTTCAGTTTCACTGATTCGTTGGAGTTTGAGTTCGTAAACTTTGAGATTTGCATATAGGTTCCTTAAAGTCCAAACATCTAAAGTTCCAGCGTCTTCAAGAGCGCTAGATTTATGAAGGTATCTTGATCCAAAAGCTTGTAGAAAATTTACATTCAAATCTTTGTTGGTAAACTTCATGCCAAGTGAAATACATAGATTGATAATTTCACAGTAGCGTTCATAAGTTTGCCTTAAGTTTTCACCGGGGAGTTGAGAGAAATTGTTGAATCTCTTTTGAACTTCGTATTTCTTGTTCTCCTTGCAAACGGTGTCTCCTTCAATATGCTCTTCAATAGCATCCCATAGCTCATTTGCAGTAGCACAATGCATGACTTGTTGTTCATCGCCGTGCTTAGAGTGCTTAGAAGAATGTTTCTTGCTTTGCCATCATTTGCGACTCTTCTAATTTCTTCCTCGGTCCATTCTTCCCTTGGTTTTAGGACAGTAGGTTGAGCAGCGTTGGTGCGTGGATTTGGATTCGCCTTCATCGGAATATAAGGTCCATAAACGACGGTGTCATGGAGCCTTTCATCGATTGAGTTGAGATGAGTCAATATGCTGAATTTCCATACGTCAAAATGATCTTCATCAAAGACCGGAACGTGAGTGTAGTTTGCAGTTGCCATAGGTTTTGAGTTTGCCATTTAGAATCGGCACCCAAGCTGTTAAGCTTGAAAAACGAAAAATGTTTTATAAAGGTGTAAGCTCTGATACCACTTGTTGGTCCCAAAGGGCAACAAGGGTATGAAAAATAGCTAGAGGGGGGGGGGGTGAATAGCTGTTTTAAAATTCTTTTCGTACCCTTGAAAAACTCAATTGCGAATGCGCACTTTATCAAGTAAGCGTTATGAAATGCGCCTAGTGAGTGAGTGAAATGCACAGCGGAATTTAGTAATGAAAATAGGCGCAAAGTGATAAAGGGAGCGCAACACACACACTAAGTATTTTGGCTCAAAGTGAGTGAAATAAGGAACTAAGGCAAATGATATAAACAACACAACACAATTCAGTTCAATCAATCTACAATGAGTAAACAAGCAAATAGTGAGTGAAAATAATAACTTGAAAGAAATGACAAGATAATAACACAAGCTATTTGGAGAGGTTCGATCAATGAAAGATCTACGTCCTCTACCAAGATGGTTAGTCTTGGATTTCTAATCGAGATCTTATATAATGAGTGAGTGTTACAAATTACAATGTTTGAGCTTATACACTAACTCAAGATCTATTACTATGAAAGAACAAATCCAAAACAATAACCGGTGTATCTCTAAAAGATGAATCTAAATGATTAATCTTAAAGAGGTGCGTGTGTGTTCTTAGTATCAAGGCTCTTTAGATCTTTGAGATGAGAGCACAAGAAACTAAAGTGTTAAGGCTTGAAGATCTGGGCTAAGGATGAAGGTATGAAGATGTTCTTGAGAAATCTGGAAAAACGAAGGCAATCTTCAAATCTTCAACAAATGCTTTGAGAGAGAAATTCTTGAAATTCTTAGCAAAACTCAGCAACTTCAAAATGTTGAAGTTATGGGGTATTTATAGTGAACTTCAAAAAACTAGCCGTTTGGAAATCCTTGTGGATAAGATGAGCTGTCGTTCGTTGATTGGAGCATGCATATTTTATGGCCATTTTGACACTCAACATAAATGTGACCGTTATGGACACGTGTCAACAGATTAGGCGCATATGCATCTTTTATCCACCGTTGGATCATTGGCGTAATTTTGAATTCTTTTCAAGTCTTCGAGTCTTCAATAAATCACTGAGTGTTGAATAAATTCTTTGAGGCGCATTTGAGCCAAGAGGCGCATTGAGCCAATAGGCGCATAGTAAGCGTGCGCTTAAGTCAAGGGGCGCAGATGCGCGTAACATATCTTATGAAGAAATCTTTAAGCGCGCGCTCTAACTGGCGCATTGCGCGAATGTAGAAGGCGCGTGGCGCATGGCGCGTGGAGGCGCATAAGCGCGGCTCAAACTCACTGAGTGATTTTTCTTGAAACTTGATCTTCTTGCCCTATTTCTAAGCCTATTCTATAACAATGGAAAACCTAAAAAATGAAGTATAAATACTTTTTACATGTGGGTCTAAAGTCCATGAAATAAAACTTAGGTGATGGATCAATCAAATCTAATAAATCCTAATACATTAAAACTGAGGTATATGTGGGCATACCCAACAACTGCTGGAGAATGATGCCAATAACCCAAAACAACCTTTGATGGTGCTATATCTTGTCGAGCCTTTGCAATCCCAAAGTTGACTCGGTGGGGAATTGACTTGCTAAGGAGATTCAATGTAGAACTTGTCTTCTTTAGAGGCCGGGGGATCTCCATTTCTCTTTCCCTTCTCTCTCTCACTCTCTCATTTTTTTTTTATGACGCACCCTGTTTTTTGCCTAGACCGCCCTTTCGGGTTTTCATCTAGCGGGCATCTCTTTTGCGTCTTCATCATTTTTTTTTTGACTCAATTGATGAGGAAGTGTGCATTGACTCTAGCTGAGGAGATAAGACATGTGATTTTGCGGTGGAGACCTTTTGTCACTAATGATGAGTGACATTGACTTAACTAGGGAAGTGTCCCTAGTATTGACATGTATTTTTTTATTGAGTTGAATGACTCGCGAAGGCAAGTAAGTCATTAAGAGAGAAGAGAAGGAAAGCCCCAATTTGATTGCAAGAAATTGGGAGTATGCAGAAAGAATAGAAGTCCCTAGACTCGACAAGGAACGCGAAATGATTCCAAATCTAAGAAAGTTGTTCAATCTTTTGGTGATTAATTCATTGGCAAATGAATCGTACAAAGATGTCTTGACAAGTTCGAGATGAAGGCCAATCACCATAACGCGCTAGGGCTAAACATTTCTTCTTTTTTGCATGAGACCGGACCCGCAGGTTGCCTACGTTCCTCCAGTGTAGAGGCTCAGGTCACCGTAGTTCTTGTGGATTCTCCATTCTTCGTGATGGAATTGTTGCTTCGTAGCTTCGTCCTTTGTTTGTGGATGATGATGTTGATCTTCTTTGATTGAGGGGGGTTTTTTTTTTTTTTTTTTTTTTTTTTTTTGCGCTCTAACTTTTGCCTAGGTTGATTTGATGATTTCAACCTAGCGAGCTTTTTTTTTTTTTTTTTTTTTTAAAAAAAAAAATCCCCTTTTGAAACATTGCTTGATTTTTCTCCATGGTTGTTGCTTCACCTTTGATGTCTTGGCTTTGTCTTCGTCGTTGATGATGTTGCCTTCGTCACAATGTTTATCCCCTAGGCGTTCAAGTGATGGCCTTCATTCCAAAACTCGTTTAGACATCTTTTCATCATTTTGCCAAGAATTAGATTGAACAACTTGGAAGAGTGTATAAGGACAAGAATGACTTTTATTTGATAAGAAGACTCGACACTTAACATGGGACGAGAGAAAACATTAATGCACACAAAAGAGGACTTTTGACTCTTTTTTTTTTTTTTTATTCCTACTACTAGGTAGAGAAAGAGAAACGGAGATTGTTGTTGTAGTCCCCATTGTCGTTGTAGTCTCCTTGTGGCATGATTTCTTGTAGAAGCCCCATTTCGAAACCAAATCATTCTTCTTTGATGAGTTCTTGCATGTTGGCACTCTCTAAAGGTTGCTCTTCACCCACAGTAAATTCGCCGTTGTCGAACAAATCTTGGATGATGTTTCGGAGAAGGAAGCACCCTTCGGTAGTATGGCCACTATGCTTGTGGTAGCCGCACCATTCACCATGTGCATGATTCTCCGGTATCGTCTTCGGCTTGTACCCCTCTAAAGGCTTGACCTTTCCACTTGCCACCAAAGTTTCAAATGCTTCGGCTTGGGTTACTCCTAGGAGAGGAGTGAAAACTCGGTTGTTGGCGGTACCTTTGTAGCTTTTGAGGGACGGGCCACTTGAGCATGCTTTACCCTTAAATTTTGCTTTGCCGTCGGTGAGCTCTTGCAAACGGGCTTTGAGTTCGGAAACCTCTTCCTCGTGAATTCTTCTTTCATAATCAAGACGAGCCTTGAGTTCGGAAACCTCTTATTTGTGAATCCTCTTGTCGATATCGAAACGGGTTTGCCACAAATTGTCTTTACGGCGGGCATCCTCGACAATCCTATCCATTTGTTCCCCCATTGATTTCATTATGTTGAGTAACCCTTCGTTGGACACGAAATCATTTCCACCGTTGTTGTTGTTGCCGTTGGAAGCCATTGGACCTATTGGAAGAGCACGGTTGATCTTAGATTGGCCCCACAAACACCTTTTGGATAAAATGAATTAACCCACAAACAAAGAAAAAGACTCAACCACATAAGGAAAAACGACTCCTTTTTTTTTTTTTTTTATTTACAAAGTCGGAAGGACGTGGTCCTTTTTGGGGTTTCTAGGAAAATAGTGGAATCGTCACACTAGTATATAGACCATCTCGCGGTCCCATATACTCATCGGATTCCACCACGCTTGTGAATCCTACATGTGTCGGGATTAAACTAAATTAATGTAGTAAATCATACATGCGGGGACGGATTTTTATTTTCGTCCAAAATAACCACTTTTGGGGACGGAGTTTTATTTCGTCCATTGCAACAAGTTGGCATGTATGATTTGAAGACATTAGTTTAGGGAAATCTCGGCACATGAAAAACCGACTTGGTCACGGAGTGTTAGACCCTAGACTAGAATTGTGTGGTTTGTGCTCGGCTTGAATATGAGGCTTAAAGGTCACCCCCGGCATGTAGTCATGAACTACGCCACGGGCTGAGGTTTACCGCTTCGAAAGAGCCAAGGTCGAGTGGAGCTTGAAACTTTCTAGGACGGGCCTCGACGGGTTTGGGGTTGGACTCGTGCGACTCGATAGTGAGCAGTTGATAGGAATATGTGCATGTAGTGTGAGGTCTAACATGTGACAAAACATTTTTTTTTTTTTTCAAAGGAAATAAAAAAAAAAAAAAAAACAAATAAGCACATAATTTACAACTTTCGAATCACCCGTGTGACCGATAAAAATAAACAGAAAGTAAAAGAAATTGTATGCAGGCCCGGTGCCCACACACTGTCATTCTGTTTTGTTTCTGTGCACTGTTCTGTTCCGGGAATGCGCCCAGAAGCGCGCGCATTGGGTTGCCTATGCGGAAGGCGCACGCGTGAGAGGAAGAAGGGCAGAGGCGCCCGCTTCTGGGTGAGAACCTGCAAATCAGTGGGTTCAAGGGATTGCCTTGACCCTTAATTAAGAAAACTTTCCCCTGCAGTAATTGTTAGCAAAGAAATATGGAATTGAAGTACAAGAAAGGAGGCGGGCGATTCTGGTAATTGGGGTCGGACGCGCGCGCTTTAGGCCAAGAAGGCCAGAGGCGCGCGCTTCCCACCCTTTTTACCAGAATGCCCAGAAAACAGTAATAAGAACACCAAAAGTTAAGAACGCAAGTTTAACCCTCTATCATATCCCCAGCGGAGTCGCCACTATAGATACCCCGGGGAACCACGGCTTGGCTAGAGCGGTGAATTATCCTAGGATGTCTAACTTATTTTAGATTGTTTAGAGTCGCCACCTATGTTTTTAAAGGAACATAAGAAAAACCTAGAAATAGCCTAATTTATGTACAAAACCAGAGATTTGGGAGAGAAGGGTTCGGGGGTTAGGTGACGGAGTGGAAAGTACTTAAACACCCACTCCGCCCCGCTTACGCGGGTCTTGCTACTATTGGTGTTCTAATATTTACATGTCCTTTAATTAATTAAATAGAAATGTGCTAACAATTGTGATGAGAAGAAAAGGGGAAATAAAGGGGAAATAAAATAGAATTGTTTTATTTATTTAATGATAAAGATTACCTATAACAAGTAATGTTAAAGAATTACATTAAGAGATGAAGGGAAATTAACATGGTGAATTAAAATTAAGATTAAAATGTAGGGAGATAACCTTAACTAACTTCAATATGTGAAGTAGTCATGTTGGTCATGTCCCATTAATGGGGATTGCATACATCAAGAAGAAGAAAACAAAGGAAGAAAATGGAGTTGTACCTTGAGAAAGAGGACTTGGAACCTTGACTTGAATGTGTTATTGTTGTAAAACAATTTGTGTAGAGTCTTGTTACTAAGAACTCTTGTTGGGAGAATTTGTGTATAATGTAGTTGGTGAATCAAGGTTGGAGTCCAAAAAGAAGTCCCCAAAAAAGTCCTTTTCCAAGGTAGAAGATGATGGTTTTTATAGGTAAAAAAGAGAGGGAAATGATGGAGGGAAATTGGTCATCCATGTGAAATGGAATGGGCCAATCACAAATAAGATAAATGAATAAAAGAAAAATAAAAGAAATAAAAGAAATCAAATAATAAATGAAAGAAATATTAGTTTTTGGGAAAAGGCTTAGAATTTGGGATTGGGAGTTAATGAGAAAAAGGGGGGATGAATGTGGATGTAAAAAGATGGTTTTTGTGATCAAGAAAAGATGTTTGTAAATAAGAAAAGGGAGGGAAATAAGGTGCAATCCGTTACTGCCAAAGTGGGAAGCGCGCGGGTCCGGCTTTTGGGGTGGGACGCGCGCGCGGCTCACTGGCAGTGCCGGAAGCGCCCGCGGGTAAAAAATGACAGAATGACAGAATGACCCTAAAAGTTAACTCTGTTATGCAGTTTAGTCCAAAACTAACGGAATCAGTTAGGAACTTAACCGAAGTAACAAAAATTAATGAAAATAAGTTAAATAAAAATATTTTGTATGCAATCGGGGTGAGAGGTCCAAGGCGGGGTGTCTACAACTATGTGTTGTATGATGAGTTGGTCGTTATTTCCAACCGGTATGGGACGGTTGGCGATAGGGAGCCTCTCATGTTATGTACTATATGCTATATGATTAATTGTTGATATTGTTTCTTTATGATTATCATATCAGCATGTAACGTAGTTGCATTTTAGTAGCTTACTGAGATTCATTCTCACCCCTTATTTGTTTACTGTTTTAGATAAAGGCAAGTCCAGGGAATAGGATAATTGCACAGGAGGACGTCGTGGTGGTAAGAGTTTGGGATATGGGTTTTGTCAAGGTTACATTACTTAGATGTATAACCTTTTGGGTAGAGTTTCCTTGACTTTATCATCTTGTAACACCTATATTTTGGATAATGTCGGTGTTTGTACTTTTGTATAAAAGTTTGTAAGCCTTCGGGCTAAATACTTCCGTTTGTGAAAGTTGTTTGAAAAGTTTGTTTGAAAGTTAGTGGAAGTCTTTGAACTTCAAGTGTGGATTATGTTAAACTTTATGAAAGTATATTTCAAAAAAATAAAAATTCTAAAAGTGTTTTATGACGTCTTCCACTCGTGTCCCGAGCGTGGGGCCAAGTAGGACCACGGGTCTGGGGCGCGACAGTTGGTATCAGAGCCTGGTTGTAGATGGTCTAGAATGACTAAGTGACCTAGGAGGGTAGTTGGGTAGAGAGTGAGTAACGTTGAGTGTTTTATGCAGGTAATCACTGAGGATGGTTGGAACAGAGGGTGATCAGTCGGGGCCTTCAGGGATGGGTAATGCTAGAGAAGAGGTTCGAACAATGTTCCAAGGTATGTTTGAAACTGTAATGAAAAAAAAATTGACGATATAGTGGAGTATAAAAGCAAGGTTGAAGCCTCAGATGTGACAAAACGAGGAGGACAGTTAAAACCACAACCTCAGCGTGGTGATAGTAAAGAATACCAAGGGACATCTTCATAAGCTAAGGAATCTTTTCAAGGGTCACATAATAGAAGAACTCAAGGTAAACGAGTATGTATCTATTGTCAAGAAGAAAGATGTTGGAAGAAGCAAGGCAAATGTATGAGATGTGGTCAGTTGGGTCATTTTCAGAAGGATTGCCCTAGATTTAGAGTACAGGCATCAGGAAGTGTAGTTGGGCCTTCTTAGGGCCAAAAGAGGGACTCTTCAGGGAATCCTAAAGTTCAGGGTCGTGTCTTTGCCATTTCTCAACACCAGGCTTTAAACTCTTCTAATGTAATAGGAGGTATTATTTTTGTGTCTAGTTTAAGGGCACGTACACTTATAGACCCTGGCTCTTCGCATTCTTATGTGTCTGTGCATTTTGCTTCTCGATTACATGTGTCTCCTGAGTCTCTACCTTAGGTGTTAGAGGTGTCTATCCTAAGGGGGAGTGTTTTGTGATTGATAGAGGGTTGCGCACTTGTGATGTGCAAATTTGTGAGCATGTTTTACTTGCTGGTTTAGTTATTTTGCCATAGCAAGATTTTGATATTTTGTGGTGGAGTTTTATATACTAGTTTGCTTTAATTAAGCATGGTATATATATGTGTTTAGCATTCATGCTATTTATGCATTAAAGTCTGAAAAAAAAATTATTAGAAGGTTATGCCTGGTATTTGGTTTATGGGGTTGACAGCAGAGTGTCTATAGCTAAACTAGAGAATGTACTTTTCCTTTGTGGGATCTCAGATATGTTTTCTATTTAGTAGTACATGATTGATGACAACCTTGGGTTATCTTGAGTTGTTCGGTATAATGCTATAGTGTTGATATCTAGTGCGATATATCCATAACATTGGTTGAGTTAAAGGAGTAGAAGATTCAACTTGAGATATTTCTTGATAAGGGATTCATCACGTTTAGTATCTCTACGAGGGGTGCATCGATATTGTTAGCATGAAAAGACGTGGATTTATAACTTGTTATCTTATATGAGTGATATGTTTAATCAACTTCAGAGATCAGTGGTTTATTCAGAATTTGACTTGAAGTAATTATCATCAGTTGAACATTTGAGTTGAGTATATTTTAAAGACGGCTTTTCATACTAGATATGGGCATTATAAATTTGTGGTTAAATTGTTTGAATTACCAAATGTTTCAGTGGTATTGTTGGATATTCCGAATTGTTCCTGTAGCCATAATGGGATTGCTTTGTGAGAGGCAATGGTTTGTGAAAGCAAGGCATTATGTCTTCTTGTTAGAGGATACATCATTTTGAGGAAGTTTTAATTCAGGCATAGCTATTGATCCTTTAAATAAGGAAGCAACAGTAATTGGAGGAATTCTACTTCAGTAGCAGAGGTATGTAACTTGTTGAGATTGGCATATGGTTAGAGATTCATTGATGGATTTCTAAGGTGGCTACTCGATTAACTACTTGACACAGAAGGATACACTTTCTCGATGGATTGATAAGTGTGAAACGAGTTTTAATTGTTGAAACGAGAGTTGATGACAACTTCAGTATTGACATCTATTAGTGGATTTGACTAGTATTACAGTTATCTAGAAGATATGACCAGTGTTACTATTTTCTAGTGGATATATCGAGTTTTACCATTATATTGGATCTAATCAATTCATTGTTCTTGGAGATGCCTCAAGGAGTAATTGAGATATTCATTCATTCAGAATGGTATGGCAGTTATGTATCCTTCGAGAAGATTGATTCATTATGAACCAAAAATCATCCTACCCATAATTTGAGATTTATTGCGATTATACATCCATTGCATTAGTGAATGACTTTGATGGAGCTATATTTGAAGTGCTTACCAACCATGAGAGTTGAAGTATTGGTTTTTTCAAAGAGAGTTACACATGAGATAATACAGGTAGAGTACCATGTTATATCATCCGGGAAAGGTATTATGTTAGAGGATACATTGACTTATAGTTCGTGTTTGATAAAAATAAATGGGGAATGTTAGAGAAATTAACATTTTGGAGTTTTTGTGAATTGAGACATGGTGTGATTTTGCGATGGTGAAATCTTTAAGTTTCTACTTTATTGAATGATTTCAACTATAGAAAATTACTAGTGGAATGAACGATGATAGACAACACAATTTTGTTTGTTGCTAGTGATGGAACTTTAACTTTTGTAGCAGATTATGTAGTCAACACTTAGTGGAACCAACATACGTGATGGAATTCAACTACAGGTACTTGAAGGGTTTTGAGATAAATTTGAGGAGTTACATTTGATTTATTTGACACGAGGAATTCTATGCATTCAACTAAGTCCTTGAGCTGTGAATAATCTGGAAGTAAAATATCAGTGATCAGTTGGCTTGTCACAAGCCTTTGAGATTTCTGAGTGGATATGAATCTATTGCGAAAGGTTTCATTGAAGGAGTTACACTGAATAGATGAGACCAATGATATTGATTAATAGCGGATTGGTTACCAAGTTTCCTCACCTTATCTATTTTGAGGGTATAAATGCTAATTCCAGTTGTTACTTATTTGTTCAGAAGATAATTCGATTTCATGGGATGCCTACGAGCATGGTATTAGATATGGGTTCCTTATTTACATCTTGATTTTAGCAAGCAAGTCAGAAGGCTTTGAATTCAGAATTGGGATATAGAACGACTTTTCATCCTCAGACAGATGGCCAGTCAGAAAGAACCATTCAGATTCTTGAGGACATGTTGAGAACTTGTTCAGTTGATTCTTAGAATTCGTGGGATATACCTTTACTTCTCGTGGAGTTTGCTTAATATATCAATTCTTTTGAGATATGGGGAAGAGTTAGAGATCGGGCTTGTATTCCTTCTCTTGACAAGATTCATAATGTGTTTCATGTTTCGATGCTTCGAAAGTATGTGTATGATCCATCTCATGTGTTATCTGATATATCTGAGGATATTGAAACCAGTATGTTCTATGGGGAGCTTCGGGAGGAAATGGAAATAAAGTATTCTTGGTTGTTTGATTCGTTTGGTAAGTTATCCTAAAATTCAGGATGAATTTTCTTTAAGGGGGAGTGATTGTAACGACCCCAAAACCCGTCCCAATTTATTTTATATTTTGGGGATTTTAATTTGACATTATGTGTGCATTTTATGTGTTAGAAAATATTTTTTTTATGACTTGTTTATATTATTTGATTAATGGTGTTATTTATTTGGTTAATAGTAATAATGGTTAAATGAGTTAAAAAATTAAGTGGAAACTTTAGGGTTCAAAGTGTAACTTTAAAGTTTGGGGGTTTAGTTGTTAGAAATGGAAGTAGAGTGACCTAAATGTAAAAATGGGATTTTTATAAGTCATGTTTATCCTTCTCCCTCTTTCCCTATGTTTGCATACATATACTTTCCCAATTACTCTCTCTGTGTTCATCGATGAAAGAAAAGGTAAGTTCGTTTTATTTCGATTTAATTCTTTTTATTTACTTACCCGTTTTAAAAACTAATTATATAAAAATGATCAGGGCGTTGAGTAGGTCATTTCTACCCGATCAAATATTATTTCCTCGATACTTTTCCAGAAAATAGGTAAGTTACTAATTCCCCTTTAAATGTTAAAATAGTCATATATGCTATATTTGATACTTCTACTTGTTAATTTTGTGATTTGGGTAATATTTGCTATACTTGTAATTTTGGGACAAAGGGAGTATATAGAATTTGTTTTAGCTGGATGTTGGAATGGTTTAGAAACCAAGTTTTAACCTTAAAGAAAGTTGCTAATGTTATGTAGTATATGTGTTATACTTTTGGGACGGAAAGAGTAAAAATGAACTAAGGAAGAAATCTGGGATTTGGCCCAAAATGGGAGGGGGCGCGCGCACCCTAAATAAGGAGGCGCACGCACCCCATGGTTCCAACTTAGGCAAAGTATATGATCATGGGAAGTGTGCGCACCCTTTTGGGTGGGGCGCGCGCACCCTTAGTTGGCCAAAAATTGTGAGGTTCTGATGAAAGGGAGCGCGAGCACCCTTTTGGGTGGGGCGTGCGCACCCCCCTGTTTTCCAGGTTTGATAGTTTGTTTAACTTGGGTACTGGAGGACAATTGTTTGTGTAGTCCTTGGGGTTGTTTAGGACCCAAACGTGAATGTGTATGACTTTTATGTCGTTGATGAAAAAGATTGGGTTGTGACTAATTATGGACTCTTTATGAGAAATCTTTCGTGTGCATCTTGTGATGTATTTGGCTTAGTTCCTTCTTGGATTAAATGCCCCGAGTTTTGTTTAGCAAGTATTCATTACTGTGCTTCTTGTGAAAAGTCCAGCTGGTCTTGTTGTGGAGTCAGCCAATGGAAGAATTATAGTGGTACAGGTAAGTCCACTATAAGGTTTTCCATTGGTAGCTTTTGAGTCAGTCGGTGGAAGAATTATAGTGGCACACAAGCCAAGTTCACTATAAGGTGTCCACTGCGCCTTCTTTGTTTCCCCAGTCCAGATTGGCATTGGATGGGATGAATTGCTCCCTTTGGTGAGTATTTGGGTTATGACTTTGTGTCATATTTCCCTCTCTGGTTACTTGGTTCTATTGGTTATGGTTTGGTTTTTGGGATCCAGGCTTCAGCTATTTATGCTGCTCAGATGGTTTTCTCAGATGGTTTCCTCAGATGGTATTCTCAGACAATTATGTTTATTCGGTAAACCTTGGCTTGGTATTCCCGTAGGAGTGTTTACTCCTACACTATGTGTTGTATGATGAGTTGGTCGTTATTTCCAACCGGTATGGGACGGTTGGCGTTAGGGAGCCTCTCATGTTATGTGCTATATGCTATATGATTAATTGTTGATATTGTTTCTTTATGATTATCATATCAGCATGTAACGTAGTTGCATTTTAGTAGCTTACTGAGATTCATTCTCACCCCTTATTTGTTTACTGTTTTAGATAAAGGCAAGTCCAGGGAATAGGATAATTGCACGGGAGGACGTCGTGGTGGTAAGAGTTTGGGATATGAGTTTTGTCAAGGTTACATTACTTAGATGTATAACCTTTTGGGTAGAGTTTCCTTGACTTTATCATCTTGTAACACCTATATTTTGGATAATGTCGGTGTTTGTACATTTGTATAAAAGTTTGTAAGCCTTCGGGCTAAATACTTCCGTTTGTGAAAGTTGTTTGAAAAGTTTGTTTGAAAGTTAGTGGAAGTCTTTGAACTTCAAGTGTGGATTATGTTAAACTTTATGAAAGTATATTTCGAAAAAATATATTCTAAAAGTGTTTTATGACGTCTTCCACTCGTGTCCCGAGCGTGGGGCCAAGTAGGATCACGGGTCTGGGGCGCGACACACAAGGGCGGGTCTTGTGTTCTAGATGGGGTGCAAGTGCACCCAGTCAACTGCAATTTGTAGTTTTTTATTTTTAATTTTTTCAATTTTATTTGATAACAGATTCAATATAAATAAAACACTGGCATAATTGTAAAGAATATATGTATGTACTAGTAGTAATAGAGCTTAGTTTGAATGTTTAGTCACCTCGACAACCTAAGTTCGAGCCTCCTTCCGACAATTTGCTTTTATAGTACTATCTTTTTACTCTCACTCTCTCTTTCTCTCTCATTTTTACAAGTTTACTCAAAGCCTCAAAGGCAACTTTGGGTTTCTTTTAATTATTCAAAATTTAATTAGATAAAATTTGTCCTTCTTCATAAATTAATATAGTCATACATATTTTTTTTTTAAATTAGTTAAATTTAACCATTCTTCATTATTAACTAATTAATACTAGTCATATATATTTTTTATTATTATTTTTAGTAAACTAAAAGGTAATTGTAATATTTCTATAAATTCTTTGTAATGATCTCAAGAAAATCTAAAAGTCCAACCGTTCAAGTCATATTTTATTTTATTTTATTTGTAATAATATCTACAATTGTCTTTGTCAGTTTAATTTAGTGTTCAACATATAATTTGAATATTTAGTGGGGTAATGTATTATAATTTAATCGCGATTCAAAAGAAATTAATTGAAGTTTTGTAGTGTAAATTGTGCACCCGCTGTCAAAACAGTCTAGATCCGCCACTGTTCATACATGCCAACCAAGCTAATAGAAGACAAGGATGTTCCCCTAATACCAACACCCCTCCTCAGACAAGACGAGGACGTCAGAAGACGAGGACCATGCAATAAAGGAACCATGTTCCCCTAATACCAACACCCCTCCTCAGACAAGACGAGGACGAGATTACCAAGTCGAGATCACCAAACCGAGATGGGTCCATCGAGCCGACTTGTGTCATCGACAGCACCAAGACAAGACCACCTGGTTACATGACAACCAATTCATCCTAGACCCATCTAGGCATCATGACATGCCGAGATGAGGTCATCAGGCCGACATACGTACAACAAGGCCTGAACCCATAAATCAAGCCTCAAGCAATCGTGGTTATTACCAACACACCTAGCTCGGCCTCTCCCACAAGCCGAGTTAGGATATACAAACCGACTTAGCTCATTATTCAGTGACTAAGTCTTTCTCTCCCAATACAAAATGGAGTCTACAAACAGAGTCCAAATCATGTACAAATAAGGAGATCCTTTCCTAACAAGGAGACCTCCTCTATAAGGAAACAAGTCTACAATCCTTATCAGGATTCCACTTTCCTAATACACGAGTCCTACACCAATACGGGATCCTTGACTTCCTTTACAAGTCATAGCTAATTCACCAACATCTATATAAACAGGCCCTCAATACAAGAAACGGGTAACGAATTCTCTTGGCTCTTACTCTGGTCAATTGATTTCTATTTGTTTTATCTCATAAACGTGATACTTACTCTCACGCCAGATGGCCTTCGCCGGTGAAGCCCCGGCTAGTTCACTTTTTATTGTTTCGTGTGTGTAGATCCGTTCGAGGAGTTCTCTTTGCTGGATTTATCTAAACCGTTAGACGAAAGGCTGATCTGATACGTTTTTGGCAGCATCAGTTTAGTTCCATTGTCGGGAAACGTCATCGGAGAACTCTAAAATTCAGATAACCACGTCTCCTCATGGCCGGACAACAAGTCGACGGCCAATTCGCAAGTGTCACCCAAGAGGATGACCAAAACCAACCACAAGTTGGAGCAAACGATCAGAACGCCGGCGTGGTCAATCAAAATGTGACCAACAATGCCGCTAACCCTCAAGAGCTTCCTCCTCCACTACCCCCTACCGGTGGAGGTATGCATACGCGTTCGAGGGGACCTCCCCCAGAGGTTACTCACACCTATGGTCGTCGAAGGCAAGGAAAGAACACGACGGCACAACCGCAGAATGATGGGGCTGGACCATCTAGGCCTCCTCCCATCGACAGAAGGACCTTACTCCAGCAAAACTTAGACATACTCCAACAATTGGCAGCAGCTCAAAGAGCTCTTTTGGAGTATGACCCAGATCATTCCATGGCATATATCCTCTAACCTTTCAGATCTAAGATCAACGAGGATGATCGTAAGAATGACAAAAGGGGAATCCCACGCGATGATCACCGACGTGACCAAGATCAGCGTGATGCACCCCCCGAAAATAGAAGAAGCCGACTTGAAGGTAGGCTTGGTGAGGGAGGCCGAGATGGTGAAGACTTGAGGAACCGTATCAATCGAAATAGAGAACAAGAGGCTGAGTCTCCTGAAGCAAGAATACTCGGCACAAGGTAGCCAAGGGATGATCCTCGATAAAATCCCCCAAGGCGTACACCGCCTCCTCCTAGGCGACCTCCCCCGTTAGGAATCCATATTGCTGGAGTAAGCCGAGATGAGCATAGGAACCGAGGTCGAGATGACCAAGGGAGGCAAAACTGAGGTAGGGATAGATAAAGGAGCTCTTACTATAGTTCAGGCCTAGATGCTCGTGTATTGTTAGATCTCCAAGAGAGAATTGATAACGTGGAGATGAATCAAGGACGAAGATGGCCTAGAAACGAATATGATGCAATGCGTCCGTTCGCTGAATGGATCAGGGACTCACCACCTAATCCTAATCTGAAGCTTCCCAACTTAGATAAGTACTCCGGCAACTCTGACGCATGAGACTTCCTCCAATCCTTTGAAGGTATGATGGCCCTGATCTTTAATCAAGATGACATCCTTTGCAAGGCATTTGCTAGCACATTAACTGGAGCTGCTAGGTCATGGTTCATGGATTTAGAGAAGAGAAGTATTGACCCCTTCTCCAAATTGAAAAAAAAGTTCTTGGAATACTTCGCCACCGCCGGAGCGAGAAAGAAAAGGCTTTCAGATTTGGCAAACATAGTTCAAGGAAAAAACGAGTCGACCATGAGTTTCTATAATAGGTTCATAGACTTAGCCGACTCCATTGAAGAGCGACTCACCGACAGGGAGATTATAGTATGCTTCACTAACGGGCAAAGATTAAATGAGCTCACTTATGATTTATCGGTTAGAGAGCCTAGAACAAAGGCCGCCTGTACCACTTGGCCCACATAATGGGGATTGCAGAAGAAAATAAAGAGCAATTATCAGAAAAGGAAGACCGAGGTCTCAACGAAGGAAGTTACAAAGGAAAGAACAAGATGAGGTCTAATGAGAAGGACGAGTTCTTCACTCCCCTTACTAAGTCCATCTCTTAGATATTGAATCTGGTAGACCTACCAGATCCAAAACCATTACTTGAGAAATCCAAACACACCCGAGATCCCACTAAGAATTGTGCCTACCACAAGGACCACGGGCACGAGACAGAGGATTGCATTACATTGAAAAAAATAATCCAACGATAGGTTGATGAAGGGAAGCTTGATCGCTACGCAATGAGGAAGGATAAGAAGCGAGGAAGAGATGAAGACCATGAATAAATGGAAGACTTACCTCCCCGAATACACATCAGAGTTATAAGGGAGGAAGTCCCCTCCAACAAGAACCTTAAGGAACAAACCCACGAGCTGAGTAAAGATTATCACATTACAACATGGATCCATAAGGCTGAGGAGGAAACCAACCAAGTACATGAAGACGAAGATATAAGACTCCAAGGCTTTGAGTCTATCGCTCAAAAGGATTCAACTTTTCCTGAGCCTAGCAACCTACAGCTCGTCATCAGCCAAAGCTCAGGGGCCACCCGGAACCTGAACCTAGTTGATGGGACCTACATGCTCAAGACCTAGAAGGCAAAGAGTTGAAGCGCCCATGACAATCTGACCACATGAGGAAATACTGCTAGTAACTCCACCCTTTTTACTTAGTTTTTCAATAACTTTTTACTTTAGTATTTTACTTAGTGATTTCAAAAGCATTTTTCCCTTTTCTAGTTTATGAATTCCTTTCCATTTGATAGTAATCGTTCAATAAAACTTTTACACTAAAGACAAAGTACTACTACAGTAACACATCCTACTTCTAAGACGAGCGCCTTGATCGCACCAAAGACAGCCTCCAAGGTCGCACACAAAAGACGGCCTCCAAGGTCGGACCTCAAAGACGGTGTAGCGACCCCAAAACCCGTCCCTATTTATTTTATATTTTTGGGGATTTTTATTTGACTTATGTGTGCATTTTATGTGTTGCATCATATTTTATGATTTGCATATCATACTTGATTATTTGTGTTATTTCCTTAGTTAGTAATAATAATGATTAAAGGAGTTAAATGATTAAGTTGAAACTTTAGGGTCCTTGTTGAAAATATAAGTTTAGGGGCTTAAGTGTTAAAAACGAAACTGGAGTGACCAAAGTTAGGAAAAAGGGGTAAAAAAAAAACCCTTTATAACTTGTTGCTTCTTCTTTCTCTCTGTGTATAAGCAACTCAGCAAATTCTCGTACTTTCCTTAGGTTAAGAAAGGAAAAGGTAAGTTCGACCCATTTCGATTTAATTCTTTTTATTTACTTACCCGTTTTAAAAACTAATTATATAAAAATGATCAGGGCGTCGAATAGGACATTTCCAGCCGAACAAAACTTATTTCAGCGATACTTTTTCCGGAAATAGGTAAGTTACTAATTCCCCTTTAAATGTTAAAATGGTCATATATGCTATATATGATACTTGTAATTGTTATTTCGTGATTTGGGTAGTATTTGTTATACTTGTGATTTTGGGACAAAGGGAGTATTTAGTATGTTGGTTTGGTTTTGTTCAAAGTAGTATTAAAGTTGTTTTGAGACTAATTGGGTAGTCTTAATAAAGTTATAAACGTAAGTGTTGTACTTTTGGGACGGTGAAACGGAAGGAGTATAAATCATTTTGGGTTTTGCCTGTCGAGTGTGTCGGGCGGCCGCCCAAAAGGGGTGTGCGGCCGCACATATATCTGGAAGATTTTGTTCTAGGGAAGGCTGAATGTGAGCGACCGCACACCCTGTTTTGGGCGGCCGCACACTTTCCCCTGAATCTTATAGTTTGGTTGAGGTAAGGTATAGAAGGTTAACTTTGGTTTAATCTTTGGGGTATTGTCTATGACCAATATATGAGTGTCCTGGGATATTATCATGGTTAATGAGAAGGGTGTTCAAGTGTGTGCAAGGATGTATTGTGACCTTGAATCATGTTGTTGTAGACTCTTTGTCAGTGATTCTTTATGAGCATCTTTGATGTGTTTGGCTTGGTTCATTATGTTAGAATCATTGCCCCGGTTGCTGCTTAGCAAGTATTCATTACTGTGCTTCTTGGGAAAAGTCCAGTTGGTCTTGTTGTGGAGTCAGGCAATGGGAGAATTATAGTGGTACATATTATATTCACTATAAGTTTTTCCATTGGTACCTCGTGTCAGGTGGTGGGAGAATTATAGTGGCACACAAGCCAAGTTCACTATAAGGTGTCTACTGTGCCTTCTTTGTTTTCCCAGTCCAGATTGACTTTGGATGGGATGAATTGCTCCTTTTGGTGAGTATTTGGGTTATGACTTTATGTCATATTTCCCTCTCTGGTTACTTTGGTTCTATTGGTTATGGTTTGGTTTTCGGGATCCCAGCTTCAGCTATTTATGCTGCTCAGATGGTTTTCTCAGTTGGTTTTCTCGGATGGTATTCTCAGACCGTTATGTTATTAGGTAAACCTTGGCTTGGTATCCACCGGAGTGTGGGATATGTGGTAATTGTGATATATAAGTTGATGTTATCTCTCTTGCTATGTGCTATGTGATTGCTTATGATACTATTCTTTATGATTATCATTTTAGCATGAAACGTAGTTGCATTTTAGTAGCTTACTGAGATTTATTCTCACCCTTTATTTGTTTGCTGTTTTAGATAAAGGCGGGTCCAGGGGATAGGACACTTGGCACGGGAGGACGTTGGAGTGGTAAGAGTTGGGACTTGTTTTGTGAAGGTTAAATTATGTAAATGTAAAACCTTTTGGGTAGAGTACCCGTACTTTCTATTGTCACACCTATTTTGGTTAATGTTGGTGGATGTACATTTGGTTAAAAGTTTGTAAGCCTTCGGGCTAAGTACTTTCGTTGTGAAAGTGGTTGTAAAGTTTGTTTCAAGTTAGATGAAGTCTTTAAACTCCAAGTGCGATTTTGTTCAACTTTATAAAAGTACATTTCAAAATTTTTTCAGAGAATGTTTTATAACGTCTTCCACTCGTGTCCCGAGCGTGGGGCCAAGTAGGACCACGGGTCTGGGGGGCGACAGTTGGTATCAGATCCTGGTTTTGATCCAGGGACCTATGGGTTATGGTATCAGAGCTAGGTTGTAGATGGTCTAGAATGACTAAATGACCTAGGAAGGTAGTAGAGTATAGAGTGAGTAACGTTGAGTGTTCTTTGCAGGTATTCATTAAAAATGGTTGAGAATCAAGGAGATCAGGCTGGATCTTCAGGGAAAAGGGATGCCAGAGAAGAGGCTCGAATTATGTTCCAAGGAATGTTCGAAGCAGCAATGAAAACTTTAAATGATCAGAGGCAAGAAAGGGAACAGGTACCACCAAGGTATGGCCTAGAACAGTTTCTGAAAATGAAGCCTATGGAGTATGATGGAGAGCCTGATCTATCTAAGACTAGAAAGGTGGATTGAATCAATGGAAAAGATCTTTGATGCTTTGAGATGTTCTGAGGAAGATCAAGTCAGGTTTGCTACTTATATGTTGAATGGAGCTGCCGAGCATTGGTGGAAAGCTTTGAAAACAAAATGGGATGAGACTCATGTACCTTACACTTGGGAGAATTTTCTGGGAAAGTTTAAAGAACACTTCATTCCCCGGGTAGATCAAGACAGGAAGGAAATGGAATTTCTTAGCTTGGAGCAAGGTTCTATGTCAGTTGCTCAGTATTCAGCTACGTTTTCAGAGTTGTCCAGGTATTGTACTCACTTAGTGGCAACTGAGGAGAGGAAGGCTACGAGGTTTGTGAAAGGTTTGAAAACTGTGATTAGAACTCAGCTAGTATCCCACAAGTTGCAAGATTTTCAGGATGCATTTGATCAAGCCTACCAGGTGGAGCATGACATTAAGGAACATAAGAGGAAAATGGAGTTGTTAGGCGCTGGGAAACAAGTTAGGCAACAATAACAACGTGGTGATAATAGAGGAAATCAAGGTGGATCTTCACAATTCAAAGGGTCTTCTCAAAGACAGTCAGGTAATAGAAATCAAAGTAACACTTCAGGGAGTCAGAGCAGAGGAGTTTGTAATTATTGTCAGAAAGAAGGGCATTCAGAAGAAAGATGTTGGAAGAAACAGGGCAAATGTTTGAATTGTGGTCAGTTGGGACATTTTCAGAGGGATTTCCCTAAGTTTAAGATGCAGGCTTCAGATTCCTCTAATGTGATAGGAGGTATTATTTATGTGTCTAGTTTGAGGGCACGTACACTTATAGACCCTGGCTCATCACATTCTTATGTGTCTGTGCATTATGCTTCTCAATTGCATTTGTCTTCTGAATCTGTACCTTATGTGTTAGAGGTGTCTACTCCTATAGGGGAGTGTTTGGTGACCAATGAGGTGTTGCATTCTTGTGATGTGCATATACGTGAGCATGTTTTACCTGCTGATTTAGTTATCTTACCATTACAAGATTTTGATATTATCTTGGGTATGGATTGGTTGGGTAAATATCATGCGTCTGTTGATTGTGTTAAAAAAGTGGTCACATTTTCTATCCCTAATGTTCCTAAATTTACTTTTAAAACTGTTCCCTGGGGTAGAGAGATTCGAACTATTTCTTATGTGAAGGCTAGAAAGTTGTTAAACCGTGGTTGTGCGGGGTATTTGGCTAGTGTTTTGGATACTACTAAAAGGGTTCCTGATATTGAGGATGTGCCTATTGTTAAAGAATTTTCAGATGTATTTTCTTCTGAGTATGCTATGCCTCCTGACCGGGAAATAGAGTTCTGTATTGACTTACTTCCAGGTACAACTCCTATATCTGAGGCACCTTACAGAATGGCCCCAGCTGAGTTGAAAGAGTTGAAGGTTCAGTTACAAGAGCTACTTGATCGAGGATTCATTCGTCCTAGTGTATCCCCGTGGGGAGCTCCAGTATTATTTGTCAAAAAGAAAGATGGGTCCTTGAGATTGTGTATTGACTACAGAAAACTGAATCAGGTAACTATAAAGAACAAATATCCGCTTCCTCATATTGATGATTTTTTTGATCAACTTCAAGGGTCGGTTGTCTTTTCAAAACATGACTTGAGGAGTGGGTACCACCAGTTGAAAATCCGTTCTGAAGACATTTCTAAAACTGCTTTCCGTAGTAGATATGGTCATTATGAGTTTCTTGTTATGCCTTTCGGGTTGACTAATGCTCCGGCTGTTTTTATGGATATGATGAATAGGGTCTTTAAACCTTATCTTAATACTTTCGTGGTTGTATTTATTGATGATATTCTTGTTTATTCGAAGTCCCGGGAGGAGCATGAACAGCATTTACGAATGGTTTTATCTATTCTTCGTGAGAAGCAGTTGTTTGCTAAATTCAGTAAATGTGCTTTTTGGCTCGATGAAGTATCTCTTCTTGGGCACGTGATTTCTAATAAAGGTATTTCAGTTGATCCATCCAAAGTTGAGGCTATTGTGAATTGGAAGAGGCCAGAATCAGTTACAGAAATTCGAATCTTCTTGGGGTTAGCTGGGTACTACAGAAGGTTCATTGAGGGGTTTTCTAAGATTGCAACTCCCTTGACTCAGTTGACTCGAAAGAATGTTCCTTATGTGTGGAATGAAAAATGTCAAGTTAGCTTTGAAGAGTTGAAGAAGAGATTGACTACAGCTCCTATTCTTGCCCTACCTAATGGTAATGATGATTTGGTAATATATAGTGATGCTTCTAAAGAAGGCCTTAGGTGTGTATTAATGCAAAATGAAAGGGTGATTGTATATGCTTCGAGGAAGTTGACTCCGAGTGATCAGAATTATCCTACCCATGATATGGAGCTTGCAGCTATTGTCTTTGCATTGCACAAGTGGAAACATTATCTTTATGGAGCAAAGTTTGAGATTTTCACAGATCATCAGAGTTTGAAGTATCTTTTCTCCCAGAAAGAGTTGAATAATAGACAACGAAGATGGATGGAGCTGTTGAAGGATTATGATTGCACCATTTCTTATCATCCGGGCAAGGCAAATGTGGTAGCTGATGCTATTAGCCGGAAGTCTTATGTAGCTTCATTGATGGTGCGGGAATGGAAGATGTTGGAGGATGCTCGAGATTGGAGTCCTTATGAATCAAAGCATGGAGCTATTTTTGCGAATATTCGAGTATTTCCAACTTTAGTTCAACAAATAAAGGAAGCTCAGAAGGATGATTCAGAGTTGGTAAAGATTATGGATAAAATTAAAGATGGTAAATTTGAGGATTTCTCCCTCAGTTCTGAAAGGGTATGACTTTCAGAGGTCGATTGTGTGTGCCTAATGTTGATGGGATTAAACGCCAAGTTCTTGATGAAGGCCATAAATCGAGGTATACTATTCATCCCGGGAGTACTAAAATGTATCAGAATCTGAAGCAACACTTTTGGTGGAATAATATGAAGAGGGAAATAGCGGATTATGTATCCAAGTGTTTAACATGTCAACAAGTTAAAGCTGAACATGAAAGGCCCGCAGGATTGCTTCAACCATTAGAGATTCCGAAATGGAAGTGGGAACATGTTACTATGGATTTTGTGACAGGGTTACCTAGTACTCGAAGAAGGGTTGATGCAGTTTGGGTGATTGTTGATAGATTGACAAAGTCTTCTCATTTTCTACCTATTGAGATTGGTTATTCTATGGAAAGGCTTGCAACTTTGTACATTAATGTGATCGTGAGGTTACATGGAGTTCCAGTGAGCATTGTATCTGATCGTGACCCTAGATTCACATCTCGGTTTTGGCAAGCATTTCAAAAGGCTTTGGGTTCAGAATTGAAGTTCAGTACTGCTTTTCATCCTCAAACAGATGGTCAGTCCGAAAGAACTATTCAGATTCTTGAGGACATGTTGAGGGCTTGTTCAGTTGATTTTGCAGATTCTTGGGATATTCATTTGCCTCTCGTAGAGTTTGCTTATAATAATAGTTTTCAGTCCAGTATTGGGATGGCTCCTTATGAAGCCTTGTATGAGAGAAAATGTTGGTCTCCTATCTATTGGGATGAAGTGGGAGAAGCCAAAATTTGGGGTGTTCAGATGGTTAATGATTCAGTTGAGAAGGTTAAACTTATTCGGGATCGTTTGAGTACTGCCCAGAGTAGACAGAAAAGCTATGCCGATCATCAAAGGCGAGACCTTGAGTTCGAAAAAGGTGACTTTGTGTTTTTGAAAGTTTCCCCTAAGGTTGGTATTCGAAGATATGGAAAGAAAGGTAAGCTTGCTCCGAGGTATATTGGTCCATTTGAGATTCTTGGAAGAGTGGGAGATCGCGCCTATCGTCTTGCATTACCTCCTTCTCTTGATAAGATCCATAATGTGTTTCATATCTCTATGCTTCGGAAGTATGTGTATGATCCTTCTCATGTTTTATCTGAGGTACCCGAGGATATTGAGCCGAGTATGTCTTATGAGGAGCATCCAGTCCAAGTGATTGATTCTAAAGTCCAAGAATTAAGAAATAAGAGTATTCCTCTTGTTCGAGTTGTGTGGAGGAATCATAATGTGGAAGAATCAACTTGGGAACTTCGGGAGGAGATCGAGAGAAAGTACCCTTGGTTGTTTGAGGGTCTTGGTAAGTAACCCTAAAATTCGGGATGAATTTTCTTTAAGGGGGAGTGATTGTAGCGACCCCAAAACCCGTCCCTATTTATTTTATATTTTTGGGGATTTTTATTTGACTTATGTGTGCATTTTATGTGTTGCATCATATTTTATGATTTGCATATCATACTTGATTATTTGTGTTATTTCCTTAGTTAGTAATAATAATAATTAAAGGAGTTAAATGACTAAGTTGAAACTTTAGGGTCCTTGTTGAAAATATAAGTTTAGGGGCTTAAGTGTTAAAAACGAAACTTGAGTGACCAAAGTTAGGAAAAAGGGGTAAAAAAAACCCTTTATAACTTGTTGCTTCTTCTCTCCCTCTGTGTATAAGCAACTCAGGAACTTTTCGTACTTTCCTTAGGTTAAGAAAGGAAAAGGTAAGTTCGACCCCTTTCGATTTAATTCTTTTTATTTACTTACCCGTTTTAAAAACTAATTATATAAAAATGATCAGGCCGTCGAATAGGTCATTTCTAGCCGAACAAAACTTATTTCAGCGATACTTTTTCCGGAAATAGGTAAGTTATTAATTCCCCTTTAAATGTTAAAATGGTCATATATGCTATATATGATACTTGTAATTGTTATTTCGTGATTTGGGTAATATTTGTTATACTTGTAATTTTGGGACAAAGGGAGTATTTAGTATGTTGGTTTGGTTGTGTTCAAAGTAGTATTAAAGTTGTTTTGAGACTAATTGGGTAGTCTTAATAAAGTTATAAACGTAAGTGTTGTACTTTTGGGACGGTGAAACGGAAGGAGTATAAATCATTTTGGGTTTTGCCTGTTGAGTGTGTTGGGCGGCCGCCCAAAAGGGGCGTGCGGCCGCACATTTATCTGGAAGATTTTGTTCTTGGGAAGGCTGAATGTGTGTGACCGCACACCCTGTTTTGGGCGGCTGCACACTTTCCCCTGAATCTTATAGTTTGGTTGAGGTAAGGTGAAGGTTAACTTTGGTTTAATCTTTGGGGTATTGTCTAGGACCAATATATGAGTGTCCTGGGATATTATCATGGTTAATGAGAAGGGTGTTCAAGTGTGTGCAAGGATGTATTGTGACCTTGAATCATGTTGTTGTAGACTCTTTGTGAGTGATTCTTTATGAGCATCTTTGATGTGTTTGGCTTGGTTCATTATGTTAGAATCATTGCCCCGGTTGTTGTTTAGCAAGTATTCATTACTGTGCTTCTTGTGAAAAGTCCAGCTGGTCTTGTTGTGGATTCAGGCAATGGTTGAATTATAGTGGTACATATTATGTTCACTATAAGTTTTTCCACTGGTACCTCATGTCAGGCGGTGGGAGAATTATAGTGGCACACAAGCCAAGTTCACTATAAGGTGTCCACTATGCCTTCTTTGTTTCCCCAGTCTAGATTGGCCTTGGATGGGATGAATTGCTCCTTTTGGTGAGTATTTGGGTTATGACTTTGTGTCATATTTCCCTCTCTGGTTACTTTGGTTCTATTGGTTATGGTTTGGTTTTCGGGATCCCGGCTTCAGCTATTTATGCTGCTCAGATGGTTTTCTCAGTTGGTTTTCTCGGATGGTATTCTCAGACCGTTATGTTATTGGGTAAACCTTAGCTTGGTATCTACCGGAGTGTGGGCTATGTGGTAATTGTGGTATATGAGTTGATGTTATCTCTCATGCTATGTGCTATGTGATTGCTTATGATACTATTCTTTATGATTATCACTTTAGCATGAAACATAGTTGCATTTTAGTAGCCTACTGAGATTTATTCTCACCCTTTATTTGTTTACTGTTTTAGATAAAGGCGGGTCCAGGGGATAGGACACTTGGCACGGGAGGACGTTGGAGTGGTAAGAGTTGGGACTTGTTTTGTGAAGGTTACATTATGTAAATGTAAAACCTTTTGGGTAGAGTACCCGTACTTTCTATTGTCACACCTATTTTGGTTAATGTTGGTGGATGTACATTTGGTTAAAAGTTTGTAAGCCTTCGGGTTAAGTACTTTCGTTGTGAAAGTGGTTGTAAAGTTTGTTTCAAGTTAGATGAAGTCTTTGAACTTCAAGTGTGATTTTGTTCAACTTTATAAAAGTACATTTCGAAATTTTTTCAGAAAATGTTTTATAACGTCTTCCACTCGTGTCCCGAGCGTGGGGCCAAGTAGGACCACGGGTCTGGGGTGCGACAGACGGCCTCCAAGGTCGTACACAAGATGACCTCTAAGGTCGCACCCAAGAAGGCCTCCAAGGTTGCACACTCAAGACGGCCTCCAATGTCGCACACAAAATACGACCTCCAAGGTCACACCAAAGACGACCTCCAAGGTCGCACCAAAGATGGCCTCTAAGGTCGAACACAAAAGACGACCTCTAAGGTCCCACACTAAAGATGAATTCCAACGTCACAATCAAAAAGATGACTTCCAAGATCGCATAAAAGATGACCACCTATGTCGCACATACAAGCTCCAAGGTCGCACTCAAAATGAGCGCCTTGCTCGCAAACATTCAAGAGAAGCGCTTTGCTCACAATCACCTAAGACGACCACCTAGGTCTCACTCACTGAATACGAGCACCATAGGTCACACACCAAAAAGGGTGAACGATCCATAATAAGACTCAAGTAGAAATCGAGCATGTAATGATGAGCATACCTCTACTTTACTTTCTTCTTGATGAAATCAAGATAGAAACTCGGGGGCCACTGAACGGTGTAAACCTAGCACCACCATGGGCCAAGCCCACCTAGCACAATACTTCACCTCCTCGGCATTCATACATGCCGACCAAGCTAATAGAAGACAAGGATGTTCCCTAATACCAACACCCCTCCTCAGACAAGACGAGGACGTCAGAAGATGAGGACCATGCAATAAAATAACCATGTTCCCCTAATACCAACATCCCTCCTCAGACAAGACGAGGACAAGATTACCAAGTCGAGATCACCAAACCGAGATGGGTTCATCTAGCCGACTTACGCCATCCACAGCACCAAGACAAGACCACCTGGTTACATGACAACCAATTCATCCTAGACCCATCTAGGCGTCATGACATGCCGAGATGAGGTCATCAGGCCGACATAGGTACAACAAGGCCTGAACCCATGAACCAGGCCTCAAGCAATCGTGGTTATAACTAACACACCTAGCTCGGCCTCTCCCACAAGCCGAGTTAGGATATACAAAACGACTTAGCTCATTCTTCAATGGCTTTGTCTTGCTCTCCTAATACAAAATAGAGTCTACAAACAGAGTCCAAATCATGTACAAATAAGGAGATCCTTTCCTAACAAGGAGACCTCCTCTACAAGGAAACAAGTCTACAATCTTTATCAGGATTTCACTTTCCTAATACACAAGTCTTACACCAATACGGGCTCCTTGACTTCCTTGACAAGTCATAGCTAATTCACCAACATCTATATAAACAGGACCTCAATACAAGAAACGGGTAACGAATTCTCTTGGCTCTTACTCTGGTCAATTAATTTCTATTTGTTTTATCTCATAAACGTTATACTTACTCTTACGCCGGAGGGCCTTCGCCGGTGAAGCCCCTGCTAGTTCACTTTTTATTGTTTCGTGTGTGTAGATCCGTTTGAGGAGTTATCTTTGCTAGATTTATCCGAACTGTTAGACAAAAGGCTGATCCGGTACGGTTTTGGCAGCATCAATAACTTTGTGCGCGGTGATATTTTTGTAAATAATTGATATGCCGCGCCCCCTGGAAATCAAGGTCGTGACTTAAGGCCATGGACAACAAACCTTTGGATGTCAACTTCAAACTGTTCTGGATATCAATATAACGCCTTTTGGATATGATTTTCAAGAACATTTAAAGAAAGTCATGGCCAAAAAAGCTTCTGGATATTAAGATCAATAGGTTCTAGATATAAATAATAAAGTATTCTTGATGTGATTTAACAAGAACATATGATTTATCACGAGTGAGAAAAAATCAGAAAAAGATTTCTTAGTGCAAGTGAGGGTGTTTATGATAGTCAGTTGTAGTGTTTTTGATAGTTAGTGAGCATTTTGAAAGAACCTTTAAAGCTAATAACTGATAGCCAGAACCCTTGAGACTGATGGCCAAAACTTTGAAACAGATATGCAGATGTTTATTTTTTTTCAATGGAAATTTAGAGACCTACAAAAGTCATCTGGCTTTTGTAAGTACCACAATATGAAATTAACCAACTTAGAGGAACTCTTAGCACCATTCAGTGATAAAATGATAGGCTGGGACCTCACTAGGATAAACTAAAATTCTAGGACTGCTCTGGAATTAAACTTGGAAAAATCCAGAAGCTCGCCAGGCTGAGCCATACGGATGGTTTGGATGCGGGAAGGGCCTAGCCGTACGGCTGGTTTAGGCATATTCAGTCCCTATAAATTAAGACCCTTGCTGATCATTTCAGGGGGAGAAATATAGTTTTGTAGGTGAAACTCTGCAGAAATTCAGCTTGAGTGAAACACCACCAAACACTTGAGTGAAAAGAGAGGAAGATAGGCCATAACCACCATAGGTGAAGCCTACTTCTCCCCATCTTATCTCCATCTCAAACTCTTTTGTTCTTGCTCATATTGTTTATTTACTTGCATTTTAAGCCTTGCCCTTGTCAAGCACCTTTTGTATTGCAAGTCTTGCCCTTGTCAAGCACCTCTTATATTGCAAGTCTTGTCCTTTCAAGCACCTTATATTCTTGTTATGTATCTTGGAACCAAATCATGAAATGATTCAAGGTGCCCTCACATCCAAGTATGTGAAAAAGGGATAAAACCTAAAGAAGATCATGATTTGTTAATTTCTTGCCTTTAAATAGCTTGATGATCCATTTTCATAGTGAAAGCATGTATATTTATGTTGTATTTGGCCATGATGATCATGTTGGGTGATAAAGTTCCAATCTTTATCATCCCAACCTTGATTTAGCACTATTCAGTGATAAACTGATAGGCTGAGACCTCACTAGGATAAACTGAAAATTCCAGGACTGCTCTGGAATTAAACTTGGAAAAATCCAGAAGCTCGCCAGGCTGAGCCATACGGATGGTTTGGATGCGGGAAGGGCCTAGCCGTACGGCTGGTTTAGGCATATTCAGTCCCTATAAATTAAGACCCTTGCTGATCATTTCAGGGGGAGAAATATAGTTTTGTAGGTGAAACTCTGCAGAAATTCAGCTTGAGTGAAACACCACCAAACACTTGAGTGAAAAGAGAGGAAGATAGGACATAACCACCATAGGTGAAGCCTCCTTCTCCCAATCTTCTCTCCATCTCAAACTCTTTTGTTCTTGCTCATATTGTTTATTTACTTGCATTTTAAGCCTTGCCCTTATCAAGCACCTTTTGTATTGCAAGTCGTGCCCTTGTCAAGCACCTCTTATATTGCAAGTCTTGTCCTTTCAAGCACCTTATATTCTTGTTATGTATCTTGGAACCAAATCATGAAATGATTCAAGGTTCCCTCACATCCAAGTATGTGAAAAAGGGATAAAACCTAAAGAAGATCATGATTTGTTAATTTCTTGCCTTTAAATAGCTTGATGATCCATTTTCATGGTGAAAGCATGTATCTTTATGTTGTATTTGGTCATGATGATCATGTTGGGTGATAAAGTTCTAATCTTTATCATCCCAACCTTGATTTAGCCTAAAATCCCACATTTGGGTCATAAAGATTCAATCTTATGTCATTTTATTGTCCCTAAAGGTTTAATCTTGTGTAAAGATCCCATTTTGATGGTAAAGTTTGAATCTTTACTCATCAAAATGGCCATCTTGGCTCAAAAGCCCCTTTCATCACCTTTTCTTAATAATCCCCAATGATTGTCTTAATCACATCCAAATTCTTGTTTTGGTGTCTAATCTAGTGATTAATGAAATAGAGATGATTTAATTTGTGTTTGTTACAAAAGAATGGCTGGAAATGATCAAACAGTCCAGTTTCAGACAGAATGCTCGTTTCTGTATGGAACTGGACTGATCCTGGGAATCTGTTAAAATTCCCAGGAAGACCCCCTTTAGCCGTACGGCTAGTTTGTCCAGGGGCATGTTTCAGTCCAGTTCCCCTTTAATCCAGAATGTCTTCAAAATATCCCCTTTCTGTTAATATCCTAACTGTTTTCTGTTAACAAAACTTAGGGAGACTCGGCTTTGTCCGAGGCGGCGGCTTGGGTGACGTGAAACTCTTCCCAAGCCGTAACCTGACCTCTGAACTCATAAATCTCTAACCATTTTTATTTGTTGGGTTAAAAGTTAACAAATGTGGCGACTCCGTTATCTTTTGAATTACACCGTGTTTGATTCTCGAGGGGAAACCTTTCCATTTTTCCCATGGGTATCTTACAGCTTTCCCCCTGATTATGAGTTAAAAACATCAAAAGACGTCATTTAAGCCCTCAAAGTGGCCTTTGAAGTGTTGGGGTGTGGAGTCAAAACCATGGAGCGAGGAGTCAAAACTATGAAAAGAGGAGTCGAAATCGGGATGAGTCAAAATCTCTGGTCTATCATGTATCTATGTTTTCTATTTTCATGTTGTGTTAATCTCCAAGCTTAAATCTCAAATCCAAGCATGATATGCCTCATATGCTCAACATGTTAATAATTTGTCAACTTTCTGTTCTCTCATAATTATTTCACATTTTGGTCCATGTTTGTTCATAAATAGATACTTCATAAGTTAATAACATGTTAATGTACAAAATACCAAGCTTCATGAATTCCGGTATTTGATCAAGTTTTGAGGCTCATCTTTGTGCTATATGCAACCTGTTCCATGTACTATGTTCAATCAAGTCTGTTCATATGCTTTATACTCTATCAGAACTCGATTTCGGACTTGGGTCAAAACATGAACTTTTCTATTAGCATATTTAATATTATCCATTCCAAGTTTCATGGTCTAGTTCCATGTTTAGGTCGGGTTTTGGTGTGCATTTCCGTTGTCTAGATCTGCTACCCTGTGTATCTTATTTTATACCATGTTGTCTTCTCATACTTTAAACTCAATCAAAACCTGATTTTCAAAATGAGGTCAAAGAATGAAACTTGTTCCAACAAATCAATAAAAATTCTCATGATTTTAAAATATTTTTACAACCTAAGAAAAGACCTCTTTCCATTTTTCGATTCAAGTGCTTGCTCTTAAATTAGCAATTTACAGTTTCTAACATCAAAATGTCAGAGGTTTTTTGAAACACTTAAACTTGTTGTCTGGACTTTAAATTTGGTATGAATCATATTTGATATGTGAACTTCAATTTATGTCTCGTGGTTTCCTTAGATTCATAAGATATGATAGTGTAAAATGAGCAACAATGTGTGACATGCTCTGTTTCTTTGTTCTGGGAAGTTTTAATGTTTATGTTCTTGTCATGATATGTACTTAAATACTAATCTAAAATCTTGATAAAATTCATACTTTTTCTCTAACATGTTTGGAGAAAGTCCCAAGTTGTTTTTATGGATTTAGACAAGTTTAGACAGGTACATTACTATGGCAATAGAAGACAGTCCTTAACTTCAACAACAACTCTAAGCTTAACTTCAACAACAACTCTAAGCTTGGACATTTATTTGGACATGGGATTTGTCCCCATTTGCATATATTATGTACAAATTACCACATCTACATTACCCCCTCTCCCTATTATGTGTTCTTACTTGTCTATGTGATTCGAAACCATGTTTTCAAAACCAATCGGGAATCACCCAACCAGTTCGCGGTGTGACTTAAATGAATCGATCTAGACTAGAAGACACCTTTGTACATAAACACATATTTTTTTCTAAAGTTAAGGCATATAGGGCAATTTTCAACATGGCAAACTAAAATCAAGCGTAGGAGGAAGCATGCTAGAGACCGTAAGGGTGAGTGGAGTGCTGCTTATCACCTTCTCCCCTCGTAACTTAGCCCCCGAAAGCCACTTATTTTTCAAATAAAGGTTTATCTCTATTTTCCTAAAATAAAATGAGGTGGTGACTCTCTGATTTTCAAAACTCAAAAGGGTAACCATTATGAGAAACCGGTGGATTCAAACCGCATTGCATGAGGTAAACTCGGCGTTTTTAAGCGACGACCTGTGAGCTTCGGGTGCGGGCTCTCACATCAACTAGGATCCAGTTTTGGTCGAATCCCGGATTGCTAGTCTTGGTGAAGAAAGAGATCGGAACCGAAAAAAGAAAGAGAATCGAACTCAAATACTGAGAGTCGTGTCTCGTACGAGACTTCTAGTACGTATGTACTAGTTTACCCCTCTCGGCTTTACCGTTAGTTTGTTAAGCCCAGAACTAACGAAATAAAAATTAAACAAAACATGATGAAACTAACGAGTTTTTCATCCAAACACAAAACCGAGACACAGGAGTAGTGTAATCATGATTGTATGTTCAAAAATATGGTGTCTACAATAAGAGTATTGGTCAAGTAAATATCGAAACCAATAAGGAAGTGATTCGGACGCGCAAACTGAAAAGGTTGTCTCGTACGAGACAAGAACACAGACTCTGTTTTGCCCTCTTTATTTTATAGCGTTAGCGTTAGTCAGTCAAGCTCAAAATTAATGAAGTTAAACCTAACGAAGTTATCAGAAATCTAACAAAACATGACAAAAGTACTGAATCTCATCAAAATACAAATGCTAGACCAAGAGTAGTGTAATCGTTAATAGCAGTTCTGAATGGGTGTACCTACAAATCTTATTCAAAGTGTTTTGTTTTGAAACTTGTGAGATTGCAAGTATTATCGTTGATACTATCCGATTCTTTGAATAACACTCATGAAATTTTCTCGACAAGCCATTAACATTTTCAAGACTGACCTAAATATTTATATATCCCAGTTGATGTATTTTTGAGATGCCAAATATTCTTGTCCTTCATTTAGCTATTACAAGAACCTATCATAGGGCTGTTCAGAATAAAGGACTAGTAAAAATATTTCTCAAAAAATTCTTAAATAGAGAATATTAGAATATGATGTCCCAAAATAATAGTCTCAAATTTTATATACTCCTCCATCCCAGCACAAGTAAGATTAGATGAGTGTGCACAATAATTAAGAAAATAATAGTGTATGTGATAGAAAATGAAGAGAGTGAATGAGTGGGGTAAAATAGTAGTGTTGGTTGAATAAATTAAGTGGTGGAAAATGAATAGAGAAAATTAGTGGGGTTAAATGGTGGGGTTGGTTGAATATATGTATATTAAACATTTCTATTTTAGGTCAGTCTCTTTGTTTTTGGGACGACCTAAAAAGGAAACAAGTCCTAAGCTTGTGCTGGGACGGGGGGCGTATATATATTAAAGTTGGTGAAGAGGGCCATGGTGTTGCCATGTGGACAAGTTATGGGGGAATGATGCATTTGTGATGCCACATCAATTCTACTCTAATAAATAAATGACTTTGTATTTTTTTCTATTAGTTTAATAGTATTTGCTAATAATATTAGTTATTAATAGGGTAACTATTATAGTTAACTATTATAATAGATAATACTTATAACAATAATACTTACTACAATGTTAACTATTACTTATAATAGTAATAGTTACTATAATAGTTAGCTATAATAGTTACTATTATAGTTAACTCATACTTAAATAGTAATAATGGTTACTAATATAGATAACAATTATAGTTAGATAGTAGTAACTATTATATTCACTATTATTAGTTAACTATTATAACTAACTATTATATCTAACTATTAATAAGTAAATACTCACTCCATCCAAGTTTAAGGATCTTAGTTTCTTTATTGGTCTGTCCCAGTTTAAAGTTCTTAGTTGTTTATTCTATAATGGGAAAAATATGAATAGTGTGTTGGATAATCTTGCCTCAAAAGATTCATTTAATTACAAAAAACCATTACTTACCCAACTACTTTTCACTCATTTGCTTTAGATAGTGTTTGGACAATTATATCCTCACCTCCCTACTTTTGTTGACACAATTTTCTTTTTTTACACTTGATTTCTTAATAAGCGCGTAAAGTCCAACTAAAAACCTAAAACCGGGATGGACGAAGTATTTATTTACAAATTATATTTAACTATTAATATGAATATTATAGCTACCTATCATAGTTAAAAATCATACAACTATTGTGGAATTTAATATGCAACGATCAGATTAATCAGGGCAATCACGTAAGATAAAACAACATATCAGATTAAGCCAAAAGCAGAAATGTACCCACAAGAATAGGATCATAGAAAGGCAGAAAACAATAAGAGTGTTAAAAAGACATCAATTTAGATCGATTCGTTTGTAATAGACTCTCGTAAGAGAAACTATTGCCCCCTACTGGTGCGGCTGAGGGTTGCGGCAAAATTCCTCGAGGATGAAACGATCTCAGGAACGTACCAGGAAAACTTCGCATGAACAGGTACGAACCACTTGCGACTGCTGTCCCACTTCGCCGGAATCTCACTTCTCAGATCAACCACAGATTACGAATTAAGAGAGGAGAACAGTTTAGTGCAATTAATTGCGTGTGTATAAACTGGTATAGGGATCGTATATTTATACTAGTATAAGTCCGTTTAGGTATTAGAGAAGGACTCTTAAACTACCCGATTTACAGTAACTTATTCTTGAAGGAAAAGAAACTGCACAATTAGAGTCCAGTTAGGAAACTAACCGACCTAACAATTTCGTCAGGGACCATTCTGCAAATATTGGAAACTTCAAATAAACTTTGTCCAAAAAGATGCGCCCTCGAACCGAACCATTCGCCCAAACGCCCTTAGCCCGTACCCGAGCCCGGCCCAGCCGAGCCGAGCAAGCGAGCGGCGCGCGTGTAGGGAAAGGTTCAAGCCCACCTCACATGTAACTTGAACATGAGACAATGAAATGCCAAGTAATTATGGCACTTCAACTACCCATTCTAATTCCATGTGGGATGACCCAAATGCCTTTAGTACTTCCAAGCAAAGGGAAGGCTTACCTTTTCTTGACCATGTGGATGGCAACTACCCATCTCATCCTTGAAGCAAAAATCTCTATTAAAAGCTCATCTTTGAAGTCTTAGAACTATGGATTTAATCCATCATTCGGCTTTCACCAAAACACCAATATTGTCCATGGTATAACATACTACAAGTATAAACATTGACCAATGTCAAAGTCAACGGGACCCACCAATGGGACCCATTCAAAGCTGACCATTTCTAACCAAATTTCCAACAATCCCCCACAAATCCATAGTGATAAGACTAGTAGAGATTATCCATGTCGTGATTTCAGTAGATGGTGTCTCCCGACTTGAACCCCTACCTAAGCTAGTCAACGCAAACCCCTACACGACCAGATGAACAGGTGTCTTGAATCTGATTCCTTTGAGTGTAGGAGCCTTTATTGGTAGCAACACGACAAATTCTATGACAGAAGCCTCTATCATTATGTTTGACGTGCATAAGCCATACGTCCTGATCCTCTATCATAAGTGCTTTCAAGGAATAACCCATTTCCTCAAATTGCGGCTAACAATAACACTGATTTAGTTGGGCATCTCCAAAGATGTACTGCTACCATCTTGTCTAAAAGACTTGATCCCACTCAAAGCCTAAATCTTTACCTTTACTTGCAGTAATGAACACCTTTCAGGCTATTCAGGGGATAGACTCAGACATGCAATATGTCAATCTATTTTTAGGTATTCCAATCCACCCTACATCTTGTTACTACCACATTGAACCTTCTTTGTGGGATCTCCACTCAGATAGTTGGGTTCTTAACCGGGCATGTCAATCAGATGGGTTTCAGTCTCATCCCCAACCTGGATTTTTTAACTAAGACTACATCGAGTACTTTAGTTAAAGGATCAGCTGTGTTATCCTTGGTACCAACATAATCTACAGCTATCACCTTTAGAGACACAAGATCCCTTAAAGATTTCAATCTTATTTGGATGTGTCTCCTTGTTTTGTAGTTAAACTTGACACTTTTAAGTTTCTCAATTGTGGCAGTATTGTCATAATGTAAGCTACCACATGATAGGCTTGCTGCCTATAGGCACTCGGACATAAGTCTTTAAGCCATTCAACCTCCAATCAGTAGTGTCAAGAGCACTAGCTTGGCTTCGAAGGTAGACCGAGATAATAGGGTTTGTTTTGTAGACTCTCCAGGAAACTACAGCTCTGCCTAAGGTAAAACATACCCAGTACAGCCATAACTCCCATAGTTAGTGGAAATCCAGCTAGCATCACTGTACCCTCGAGTACAGCAGGAAATCTCCATAATTCAGCCCAAGGGAAATAGTTCCCTTCAAGTACCTAAGTACTCTACCTAGAGCTTCCAATGAGCTCTATTCGGACACTTAGTATATCTAGCCAACCTCGTAACTGCGTAGGATATATCCGGTCTTGTACAGTTAGCAAGATACATTAAGCTTCCATAACTGAGAATATTTCAACTAAGCCACAGGTACTCCATTCTCATTCTTAGCAAGTGCCATAGAAGGACTAAATGGAGTATTGACAATATTACCATCCTTATAACCAAACTTCTCAATTACACTCTGTGTATAATGAGATTGTGAGATGGTTATGCCTTTAGTTGAACGAGTCAACTTAAGGCCAAGGATCACGTCAGCTACTCCCATATCCTTTATTTCAAACTTACTTTTAAGGAATGACTTAGTTTCATCGATTATTCTCATATTATTCCAAATAACAGAATGTCATCAAACATATAAGCACAAGACATACAACTATCACCTTTAATCATAGAAGACACACTTGTCAAATTCATTAGTAATAAAGCCCAAACAATGAGACAATTTTATCAAACTTCTCATGCCATTGCTTTGGGGCTTGTTTCAATCCGTAAAGGGATTTAACAGTTTGCAGATTGCAGACTTTCTTTCATTGCCAAATGCTACAAATCCTTCATGTTGATCCATATAGATCTCCTCCTCAAGATCGCCATGAAGAAAAGCAGTCTTCATATCCATTTGATGGATATGGAGATCATACACATAAGACAATGCTATGAGCATACGGATTTTAGTCATCCTAGCAACATGTGAATAGGTATCAAAATAGTCTATTCCCTCCATCTTCTTAAACCCTTTTAGCAACTAATCTAGCCTTAAATTTATCACGGTTCCATCAGGTTTGAGTTTCCTCTTTAAAACCCACTTGCATCCAATTGCTTTGCAACCAGGGAGAAGATACTAATTCCCATTTCCCATTTCCCATTTGAGACAATAGAATCAATCTCACTTTTAACGGCATCCTTCCATTACTTAGCATCAGGAGATGCCATAGCTTCTTTGAAGGTATTAGGATCACCCTCGATGTTGTAAGTGATGTAATCACTTCCATAATCCTTGGTAACCTAGCCCGTTTACTCTTTCTTGGTTCATCCTCATCATCAGAAAGAACCAATTGGATCTGCCCCATCGTTTGTCATCTCTTCCACTTGAGATGGAATTGATTAGACGTGGTATTTGACTCTTTGGGGAGTCCGATTTTCATGGGAAACACATATTCAAAGAATGTTTCATCACGTAACTCAACAATTGAGTTAACATCTATGCCAGAAATTTTAGATTTGATAATCGAAATCTTAATGCATAACTCGTTTCAGAATATCCTATAAAGATAGCATCAACAGTTTTAGGACCAAGCTTCTTTCTCTTGTGTTCAGGGACAAGTACCTTTGCAACGAACCCCCACACTTTCAAGTATTTCAAGTTGGTCTTTCTACCTCTCCAAAGTTCAAACGGACTTTCATCTCTATGTTTAGGAGAAACTCTATTCAGAATATAGCAAGCCGTATTCAAAGCTTCTCCCCACATATACTTAGGTAGTCCAGAACTTATAAGTAGCCTGTTAATCATATCTTTAAAGTTTCTATTCTTACGTTCAGCAACACCATTAGATTGAGGTGTGTAAGGGGGAGTCTCTTCATGCACTATGCCATTTTCTTAGCAGTAATGCATAAACGGATTAGACTCGTATTCACCACCTCTATATGATCTTAACCGTTTAAGTTTCTTGCCAGTTTGTTTTCAGCTTCATTTTTAAATATAATAAATTTTTTCAAGTGCTTTGTCTTTTCCATTCAACAAGTAAACATAACAATATCTACTACAGTCATCAATAAAAGTGATAAAGTATTTCTTTTTATCTTTGGTCAACAAGCCATTAAATTCACAAAAGTCAGTGTGCAGTAAATCAAGTATTTTAGAATCTCGATTAACTGAATGAAAAGGCCTTTTAAAAGATTTAGCTTCAACACAAACATGACATTTAGAATTTTTATCAATAGCCTGCTTAGGAGCAATATCCAAATTCATCATCTTTTTAACAGATTTAAACTTAATATGTCCTAAATGATCATGCCAAATATTTGAAGATTCAATGGAATAAGAAACAGATATCAATAAAACTATCATTAATAAAATGAGTACCAAAATTACTCTTACTCTACTTTTAAATAAACCATCCGAAGCATAACCTTTTTCCTATAAAACTACCAGAATCCAAAATAATAAACTTATTACACTTGAATGAAAACTCAAATCCTTCTCTAACTAAACAAGAACCACTAATAATATTACGACGAATGTCAGGAACGTGATGCACATGTTGAAAAGTCAGAATGTGCCCATTAGGAAACTTTAGGTCTACGCGTCCAGTCCCAGCACCTTTGCCGCACTAGAATTCCCCATCCTCACTAATCTACCACGTTCAGGCTGCTAAGACACAAATAGTAATTTATCAGCATAAACGTGCACATTTGCCCCAGTATCTACCAACCACTCGTTGGGTTCATAAACAGTAAAGATTTCAGGATTAGAGGTTACATACTTAGTAATCTCGCTGGTAATAGCATCAACTTTAGGCTAAAATGCATCATCAACAGGATCATCATCAGATGGTCTAATGACCATGTTCGTCTGAGCTTGATCAGCAGAACCTTGTGCCACTTTTCTTTTCTTGGGACAGTCCCTAGAAAAGTGTCCAACTGTTCCACAATTTCAGCAGGTTTTGTTTGATTTTGGTTTTTTTCTGGATATGTTTCTTATGTTTCAGCTTATCATTATTATTATCCTTAGAGCCAGTTTTCTCAAATTTCCTTTTGTTCTTATTGACAGTTATCACATTGGCCTTAGCCTCCACATGCACATTAACACCGTTACTATGGTGCACTTCCTGGATTGATATTGAATTCATCAAATCATTGAGTGTCAAGCTTCTAGTACGGTGCTTGAGAGTCATACCAAATTCCTCCCAAGACCGAGGAAACTTCTCATGATTGACATGACTACGAATTTCTCAGGAAGTTCCATAGCCCCATCCTTGAGTGATTGCAATATGAT